>JARQOD010000009.1:27108254-27220634 GCA_033576555.1 Oophaga sylvatica | reverse complement strand
TTTCCAGCATTGCCAGCTCATCGCAGTGGTCAGGTTCAGTGAGTAGTACCTGGGACTGTGTGGTTTTTTCTGTTATATGCATAACCTGTTTTCTTGTTTTTTCTCTGAAGTTTTTCAGAAGGGGTTATGTTGCTCCGCTGGTGATATTTGCTCTTCCTTAGCTTGTGTACGGACTGGAGAGCTGGAGTAGGAGGAGCCCAAGCTGGAGGGGCCGGTCAACACTCTTTTTTTAATCTGAGGTGTTCTATCCTGTGTGGGCTCCGCCTACCCACTAGTAATGACTGTGTCTCCCTTCCTTTTTACAGGTAAGGTCTTACCAAAATCCGTCTTTTAATGAATCCCACGTGATCGATTTCTATCAGATCGGGCAGTAAATGGGCTATTCTGTTTGCTATGACTTTTGCATATATTTTAAGGTCGGTATTAAGTAGTGATATGGGTCAAAAATTTTGGGGTTCATCGGATTGTTTTCCAGGTTTTGGAAGAGTAACAATGAGAGCCTCTTGATTTTCTTTGGGAAAAGATCCCTTTTGGAAGGCATCCTGAAAAAAAGGTAGGAGGTGTGGAGTGAGGATGCTTTCGAATGTTATATAGTAGGCATTAGTAAAGCCATCTGGTCCTGGTGATTTACCTTTAGATAGGGATTTTATAGTCTGAGCTATTTCAGTAAAAGTGATCGGAGTATTTAAGGGTCGTTAATTGTTGTTCCGAAATTTCGGGCAGGTGGATAGTATCCAAGAAGGATTGTATGTCCTTATTTGAGGGCTGGTAAGTAAATGGGTCTTGTTTTAAGCTGTATAGCTCCTTGTAGTAGTCTTTGAACCTGTTAGCTATTTGCCTTGGATCAGTGATTTTGCCTATCCGCTGTTTGTCCTATATATATGGGATTCTCCCATTTATTTCTTTTGATTTGAGTAGTGACGCTAGTAGTTTGCCCGCTTTGTTATTTTGTGAGTAGTATGCTGCTTTAGTTTTCTTTAGTCGTTTTTCATAATCCATAAGCAAACACTCTCTAAGTTGTTGTCTTAAATTCTTAAGTTTCTCTGACAAAGTTGAGACGGTGAGGAGCTGTTTTGTAATTCAATAGATTTAATATCAGTTGTCATTGATGTTATTAATTTTGTCCTGTTCTTCTTGACCATATAACCTAATTTTATGAAAGTGCCTCTTATGAAGGCCTTATGGGCGTTCCAAATAAGACCTGGAGAGACCTGTGGGCTACTGTTAAGTTGAAAATATTATATTCCTATATTATATTGCCAATTGTTTTATTATATTCTGAATGGGTTAATAAAAATTTGTTGCATCTCCAGAGGAATGTTGGAGAAAAATTATTCTTTTCAGCTATTGTCAGGGAAATGGCCGCGTGATCTGACCAAGTGATGGTTTCTATGGATGCTCCAGCTACAGCCATTAATAGTTCTCTATCTATAATAAACATGTCTATCCTAGAATAGCTGTCATGTACGTTAGAGTAAAAGAAAAAGTCTCTTTCAGAGCTGTGCAGTGCTCTCCAAGCATCATACAGATCATTTTGCCACAAAGTTTTCCCTAAGGACATATGTCTGTGCGAGGTTCTGTGTGATGTGTCCATGTGCGGGTCAACAATCATATTGAAATCACCACAAATCAAGTCTCCCTTGTTTAACTGCGTTCGTTAATCTTAAAATTTTCCTGAAAAATTTAATTTGACCCTGATTCGGAGCATAGACATTAGCTATTGTGTAAGGTTCATTATTCAGCATACAAATAAGAATAAGGTACCTCCTTTAGGGTCCGTAATGGTCTGAGTGACATTTACCGCAATAGTATGTTTTATAGCAATTAGGACCCCCCTTGACTTAGATTGGTGATGTGAGTGTATAATAGTAGGATCGTTCTATGACAAATTCTATATGCATCCTGCAGCAAGTGAGTTTCTTAAGCACAAAACACATCCGCTGATAGAGAAGTGGCTTCCTTCCACATGTGGGCCCTTTTTTGTGGCATGTTTAACCCTTTTACGTTCATAGATATTATTTTAATCCCCATTTATCGTGTGGTGATGCTATAAGTTCACTTACCCCCCTGGTAGTGTGGATGATACTTTTGTGGAACTCTGACACTCCATCATTAGGATCTCTGTACCTTTGTAGCTCCTACTCCAATTCCTAAATAAAACTAAGTTAAACAAGCAATCAAACATAAACGAATAAACCATTCTTTGAATAAGAACAAAACAAGTGGATATGACAAACGTCTGATCCATTTTTGGGGTCAACAGTTTATATTGTTGCCGGGAGGGGATTCTTTCATGAATCCGGGTCTATCCCGCTTAAGAGAAAGATGTTCAGCGGTTCCTAAGTTTGACTGCCTGCTTTTTTCCAGTCATCCGCAATCTGTGTAGGGGACCTCTGAGGTAAAGACAGAGGAGCAGATGTAGTTATGCCCCATTCTTGAAGAACCTCAACACCTTCTTCTGCTGTAGATACTGTGTGAGTAGCATTTTTGTAGAATATGATGAGACGTACCGGAAAGCCCCATCTGTATAGAATCTTATTTTCCCGCAGAGCAGTTGTAATAGGGATAAATTGTCTTCTAAGTTGCAAACTCAGCGGAGAGAGGTCTGCATATACAAAAATCATATGGAACGGAACAGGAAGTTTTCCCATTTTCCGTGTTGTAGTCATGACATTTTCTTTAGTTTCGTAAAAGTGTATTTTTGCCAGAACGTCCCTGGGTACGGATTCGTCCGAATGCCGCGGGCGTGGAAGTCTATGAGCCCGATCAATGGTCAGATCCACAGGGGTACTATCAGGTAGAAGGGCTTTTATTATATCCCGAATATATTGTTTGAGCTTTTGAGAGGGAACATTTTCGGGTATACCCCTAAACTTAAGATTAGTACGGCGAGATCTATCTTCAAGATCCGTCTATTTTTTTTTTTTTTTTTCATTATTTGGACTTCCTCTACCAATTTGTAGTGAGCGTCTATCAAATCATTGTGGGAGGATGTAAACTGGCCCATTTTGTATTCAATATGATCCACCCTGGTTTCCACCTCACTTACTGCAGACTTGATAGGGTGTATGATTTGCATCATGTTGAGCTGCATAGATTGGTTAAGTTCTTGCAACATTTGTTTTAGGGTGCATTCAGTGACTGGGGTATCTGATGCTGGCAAAGAATCCAGAAAGTCATTAGCAATAACATGCGAATCTGAAGGTACAGGACTATCACCCACCTCTGTGGATTGGGCTGTTCCCTCATTCAGTTGGAACTGCTGTCGTCCGGCACTCTGAGGGTTAAGCTGAGAGTAACCCTGCTTCTTCTGCCAGGGCCCCTCAGCTTTATCTGCATGCAGGATCTTCTGTTCTGCTGTTGGGCTTCTCACACAGCCTTCTGATAAGGGAGAGGGACAGGGAGAGGGATGGTTGCTGTGTGTCCCTGCCAAGGAGGTAGGAGCTTCTACCCTCTGTCCTTTCTCCCCCTGTCTGCTCTGTGTCTGTGGAAGCTCAGCGCCATCTTGGAGCCTTGGTCTCTGTTTTACATGGCTCGGTGTCTGCTGTGAGTCAGTAATATCCATCTTTGTCTGCCCTCATGAATCTCCTCTAGCTCTCCTTTGTCACAGTGTGGCTGCTGCTGGGGAGAGGTGCCATCCCTGCTGCTCAGAGACTGTGGGGAGGAGGGACTGCTCTGCTGAGAATCAGCCTTGCTTGCATGCTGTGTGAGGGGGTTAGCGCAATAGGGTATGCCACACTAAACAATATCGCTAACGGGATCGCTAAAAAACGTCACTATTTAGCGATCCTGTTAGCGATGTTGTTCAGTGCGGCAGCTTCCAGCGACGAGCTTCCTGCTGTGATCTCGCTCGTCGCTGGAATCGCTCCGGACCCTATTTTCTCGTTGGCGCTCCCGCTGGGTAAGTATCTAATCGCTGTGTGGCACCTTTTCTTAGCGATTTAGCGGTACTTTTGTACCGCTAAAGTCATTAAGAAGATCGCTAACGGCGATAGCGTCGTTAACTATATCGCTAAATGTGGCCGCATTTAGCGATATAGAAACAATCCCGCTAGCGATCGCATTAGTATGCGTCGTTATCGTGATCGCTAGCGGGATTGTTTAGTGTGGCAGTACCTAATGTTTGGAGATTGCAGCTCCCTTTCTTGATCTGGAAAAGTACATTTCCATGGCTTGTTTGGACTGTGGGATTTTGCTTTTACCTCTTTTAAGCATCCTGGAGGCTTCACCCTTCCACAGAGCAGTGTAGGTACCGTGATGTAGCTGTATTCAGTCGCTTTTAGCAGGATAGACAAGGAGCTGTGTAACTACACGTCCATTCCTCCTGGCAGCCAAGCCACGCCCCTCAAAGTTTGGCAATTTCAAGACTGCTGCATCCCTCTGCAAGACATCTCACAATTTTTGACTTTTCAGAGTCCGTCAAATCTCTCTTCTGACCTATTTTGCCAAAGGAAAGGAAGTTGCCTAATAATTAAGCACACCTTATATAGGGTGTTGATGTCATTAGACCACACCCCTCCTCATTACAGACATGTAAATCACCTGATTTACATAATTGGCAGTTGGCTTTCAAGCCTATACAGCTTGGAGTAGGATAACATGTATAAAAAGGATGATGTGATCAAAATACTCATTTGCCTTATAATTCTGCACACAGTGTATATATGTGTGTGTGTATATATATACAGTACAGACCGAAATTTTGGACACACCTTCTCATTTAAAGATTTTTCTGTATTTTCATGACAATGAAAATTGTAAATTCACACTGAAAGCATCAAAACTATGAATTAACACATGTGGAATTATATACTTAACAAAAAAGTGTGTAACAACTGAAATTATGTCTTATATTCTAGGTTCTTCAAAGTAGCCACCTTTTGCTTTGATGACTGCTTTGCGCACTCTTGGCATTCTCTTGATGAGCTTCAAGGGGTAGTCACCGGGAATGGTTTTTACTTCACAGGTGTGCCCTGTCAGGTTTAATAAGTGGGATTTCTGGCCTTATAAATGGGGTTAGGACCATCAGTTGTGTTGTGCAGAAGTCTGGTGGCAACACAGCTGATAGTCTTACTGAATAGACTGTTAGAATTTGTATTATGGCAAGGAAAAAGCAGGTAAGTAAAGCAAAAACGAGTGGCCATCATTACTTTAAGAAATGAAGGTCCGTCAGTCCGAAAAATTGGGAAAGCTTTGAAATTGTCCCCAAGTCCAGTTGCAAAAACCATCAAGCTCATCAAAGAAACTGGCTCACATGAGGACCGCCCCAGGAAAGGAAGACCAAGAGTCACCTCTGCTTCTGAGGATAAGTTTATCTGAGTCACCAGCCTCAGAAATCACAGGTTTACAGCAGCTCAGATTAGAGACCAGGTCAATACCACACAGAGTTCTAGCAGCAGACACATCTCTACAACAGTTGTTAAGAGGAGACTTTGTGCAGCAGGCCTTCATGGTAAAATAGCTGCTAGGAAACGACTGCTAAGGACAGGCAACAATCAAAAGAGACTTGTTTGGGCTAAAGAACACAAGGAATGGACATTAGACCAGTGGAAATCTGTTATGAATGTGCTAAAAATGGTTTCTGAGCAGAGGCTCCCTCTGGTGGTTACTGACAGTACTGAACCTTTCAGCGAGGAGTGGCAATCTGGGATCACGGACTGGTCTGATATAAGGGAGGTTCCCTCCCATGATGGTTGCCGGTGTTCAATTGTTCTTGTCTGAATTGTAGTTCCTGGTTCATTTGGAAGCTTGCTGAGTCTTGCCTGCATCTTCTGCTATCAGATAAGATATTTTCTGCTTTTATTTTTGTGCTTGCTTTTTGCATTGTTCCCTGCACTTCTGTGGAGGTCAGCCAGGTCCCCTCCGGGGGGCTTGTGCTCCTCTCAGTTTATCTGGAGCCACTGTTGTTTGTTCATTTGCTTTTTCCTGTTTTTTCAGTGGCTGCGGCTTAGTTTTGTTACACCAGAGAACTGATTTAGGTGGTAGAGGTCGTGTGATCTCAGGTGTTTTTGCAATCAGTAGAGTTGGTATTTTTTAGGGGTTTTTTTTGGATTGCAGTGAGTATCCTTTCCTGTACTTTCTGATTAGACAGTTTGGGCCCCAGCGTTTGCTCATTCTATTTTCTGTCTGTGTCCGTGTTTCTTCTTGTCTAACCGCCATTACATGTTTGGGGCTTCCTATTTTCTTTGGGGATCTGCTCCGAGGCAGATAGCTTTCATCTTTCTGCCTTTAGGTGTAGTTATCTCTAAGGCTGTGACGAGGCTCTAGGATCGCTCCACGGCTACCTCTAGTTGTGTGGTTAGTTCAGGTTACTGAAATCCAATAGGTTCCAGCCTCTCTGGTGTATTGCTGTTTTTGCTTACTCTCCTCAGCTACCAAAACATAACAGAAATCTGTGCTTTGGTCTGATGAGTCCAAATTTGAGATCTTTGGTTCCAACCACCGTGTCTTTGTGCGACGCAGAAAAGGTGAACGGATGGACTCTACATGCCTGGTTCCCACAGTGAAGCATGGAGGAGGAGTTGTGGGGGTGCTTTTCTGGTGACACTGTTGAGAATTTAGTCAAAATTGAAAGCATACTGAACCAGCATGGCTACCACAGCATCTTGCAGCGGCATGCTATTCCATCCAGTTTGCGTTTAGTTGGACCATCATTTATTTTTCAACAGGACAATGACCCCAAACACACCTCCAGGCTGTGTAAGGGCTGTTTAACCAAGAAGGAGAGTGATGGGGTGCTACACCAGATGAAATGGCCTCCACAGTCACCAGACCTGAACCCAATCGAGATTGTTTGGGGTGAGCTGGACCGCAGAGTGAATTCAAAAGGGGCAACTCTGGGAACTCCTTCAAGATTGTTGGAAGACCATTTCCGGTGACTACCTCTTGAAGCTCATCAAGAGAATGCCAAGAGTGTGCAAAGCAGTCATCAAAGCAAAAGGTTCCTTATTCCTTATGTGAAGTTGATCTATCACAGAAGCTGATGAGGTGTCCTATGCAAATTTAGAATAACCTAATGACCAATCTATAAGTAGATCATGTGTTTCCCCCTTCTCCACCTCTTTGGTGGATGACAGGCAATGTGTGTGAATTGAGTTTGCTTTATTTTTGTCTTGGATCACTCAAATGCTCAATGGCACGGTATGTATATATATATTTTTTGTGCCAACTTGGCTAATGGTTCCGTTATGTACTCTTTAAAATATTAGTTTGGGTTGTATTATTGTTTTGTTTTTGTTTTTTTCCATATTTTTAAACTATTACAATAATTATAGATATAATTGTATCTTCCTTCCAACTAGGTGATAAATAATGCCTGTGCCACCCAAGCAATTGTAAGCATATTGCTTAATACAACCCATCCCGATGTACATTTAGGAAAAACCCTGTCTGAATTTAAAGAATTCACTCAAAGTTTTGATGCAGCAGTAAGTATTAAATCAGGTTTGTTTTGCCACTTACAGCACTTGGTTAATGTATAATCTTTCACTTTTCTAATGATGTGTCCGCATAATCTTCTGTATAGAAATGCAGAATCTCTTGTGCTTTCCTATAGTGATACTATTCTGTGTGTTGGGGCTGTTTGTTTGTTTTTTGTTTTTTTTCCTGGTTTGTTTTTAATAAAAAGGAGCAACGTGTGCTTTTTATGTCTGAAAAAAGTGTCATACAATGATATCTGTTTGAGGTATTAAGATTAAATATCATAAATTCTATAAGCTGTCTAAATTTTAGCATGCAGATATTCCTTAGAGGACCTGTCACTACTGTTTCGTAAAGTAAAGACATGGCTGTAATGTTGCCATGATAAAGAAATCCGCTTTGTGGTTCTTCGTAAGTCACCATTTGAACTTTTCTGCTAATGTTATTTTGGTGCATATAGGCTGGACTGTGCACTGGATCTTTTCCTCCCTGTCTGATTCTCCGGCCAGTCTGCCCGACTCTGGTCTTAGGGCCCCGTCTCACATAGCGACACACCAGCGATCCCGACAATGATCAGGATCGCTGGTGTGTCGCTACATGATCGCTACTGAGCTGCCAAACAGGCAGCGATCAAGACAGCGACACTGGGGGTAACGTCGCCAAGTCACCCGCAGTGTACGTTGGATACCAGCCCGCAAATGCAGGTAGCTGGTAAACAAGGTACACATCGGGTTTCCAAGCGCTGCGTGGTGCCTGGAAACCCGATGTGTACCTTGGTTACCAGCTCCCCTGCCGCAGCGCGCTGGTATCCAAGGTACACGTCGGGTTTCCAGGCACTGCCCCGCGCCTGGAAACCCGATGTTTACATTGGTTACCGGCTGATCGCTGGTCTCCTACCTGTCACACGCAGCGATGCGTGCTGGCCAGCGGGAGACCAGCGATCAAAAAAAAAAGTCCTGGCATTTCTGACACGACCAGCGATTCACAGCAGGGGCCTGATCGCTGGTACGTGTCAGACATAGCGAGATCGCTGCTGAGATCGCTGTTTAGCAGCGATCTCGGTAGCAATCTCGCTATGTGAGACGTGGCCTTTAGACCTGCTTCCTCTGTTTGGAATCTTAGCTGTGACCTGTCATTCAAAGACTGTCCTATAGTTTAGTGGTTGAAAAGTTTAGAGCTTTGGGGGAGTGCAAAGGTGATGGGGGCGGCAGTCAGTAAGCCCCCAGCTGCCATGGTAGCCCATGAGCTCTCAGCGACAGTGCCGTAGAGCAGGATAGTTGCCAAAACTGAGAACACTAATTTCTACTGTATAACCACTTTTAATTCTGATGTTAATCACAGCGATCTCCGGTTGCTGCTGTTAAAGGCAGGCGCTGGCTTGAATTGCCACGTGCATTCAGCAAGCTCGGCTACTGACCCCACTTTGTATACACGCACCTGATGAAGGACGTCCATATACGTTCCTATCTAAAAAGGTTAAAATTTATTGCTAATGGTCATGAGCTTCTGATGGATTCATTTGACCACATAAAATATGTTTTGAAAACCATGTTGAATCTTTTTTTTTTTTGGCTTGTTTCTAGGCTAACCAAGTGGTCGCTACTTTGGCCTTGCACTAAGCGCCCAAATACATCAAGACCTGTGTTCATGCCAGTCTTCATGAGGAGATGTGCTGGAGTCAGACGATCCTGATTCATGAAGAATATTAGGGTATGTGCACACGTTGCGAATTTAGATGCGTTTCCACAGCGTTTTTGGACGCGCAGACACGCATCAGATCCGCAGTGTAGTGCACAGCCAATGTAAATATATAGGAAACTCAGGTTTGTTGTGCACATGCTGCTGAAAAAAACGTGCGGATTCGCCGCGTTTTATTTTCCGCAGCACGTCAATTCTTTGTGCGAAACTGCAGCGTTTCTGCACCCATTGACTTGCATTGAGTCGAGCACATCTGCAGCAAAACCTGCAGATCCGGAGGAGGAAAGTGTGTGGGCGGTGACTGTGTGCGGGTATAGTGTGTGCCGGGCTATGTGTGTGTAGGGGTTGCCGGGGCTGTTCAGGGGGCTGTGCGGGGGTTGCCGAGCCTATCCAGGGATCTGCTAGGGCTGTCCGTGGGTTGCTGGGGCTGTGCAGGGGTTGACAGGGCTATCTGGGGGTCTGCGAGGGTGTGCCAGGGCTGTGAGGAGGTTACCGGGGGCTCTGTGTGTATGCAGGCATCGTCCGATGGGACTACAAGTCCCTTCCGGCTATGCCTGCTTCAGTGACAGTGAGTAACACATGAGCCAATGATGGGACAGTAGTAGTACCATCATCCGGCTAATGTGTTGAATGTAAAAAAAAAAACAAAAAAAACATATAACATACAACACGTAACATAGAGTACATACTCACCAACCACCTAATCCCTGAAGCCCTCATCTCCTTTAATAAAAATAAAATAAAAAAAACAACCTATATATTACCTTTCCGCTGTAGTCCAATTATTAACGAGTGTCCCACGACGATCTCCGGTGTAGAACACTGACATCTGGTTATGTCAGTGCTCTACACGGCCTCCACGATGAACTGACAACGGAGGTAATCTTCCGCGGTGTATATCCCTCCGCTATCGATAGAGTGAGGTCACTTAAGTTCATTCTCTCACTGGCAATGCTGGGTGAGAAAATTTCGACTCAGCGTTGCCGTAAAGTGAGAGAATGAACCCTTGTTAACCTCAGTGATGCACTGCAGGAGCCATTGTCTCCTGTCAGTGTGTCACTGGAGGCCCTATAGACCAGTGACATCACCTGATATCCCTGTTCTATAGGGGAAATCGTCGTGGGACACTCATTATTGATTGGACTGCGTCGGACAGAGAGTATATGGTACGTTTATTTTTTTTACTTTTTATTATAGGAGACCAAGGGTGTCGCATGGATTGGACTTGCAATAAAGATGGCAAACCGTGTTTTGTTTTATTTCATTAAAATACTTTATTCTTATGTGTGTGTTTTTTAACCCTTTGATACTATAAGATTAATAATGGACAGTTGTCTTATTGACCGCTCTCCATTATTAACCGAGCTTAATATCACCTTACAATAGCAAGGTGATATTAACCCCTTATTACCCCATATGCCACGGCACTACACGGCAGTGGGAAGAGAGGGGCTAAGTGCCGGAATTGGCGCATCGTACAGATGCACTTATTCTGGGGCGGCTGTTAGCTGGTATTTTTAGCCAGGGGGGGTCGCCAATATCCATGGCCCCTTCCTAGGCTATGAATATCAGCCAGCAGCTGTCTGCGTAGCCTTTCTGGCTATACATTTTAGGGGGACTGTCACCCCACGTCATTTTTTTTTTTTAAAGGCTAACTGCGGGCTGATATTCATATCCTGGGAAGCTCCATGGGTATTAACCCCTTCCCAGGCTAGAAATATTGGCCACAGCCGTCTGCTTTCCCCCCCTGGCGCAGAAAATTGCGCAGGTGCCCACGCCATTTTTTTCCCATTTTTTTTTTTTTTTAAATTAAAGATATTGCGTGAAGATTTTGTGTGTGTGTGTCTTTATTTATGTACCATTTTTATCTTCAATAAAATTGGAACAGCACAAACTACAATCGATGGGTGCACAGGCCTCCTCAGCAATATTCCAATGCTTGCCAAATCCTGATAAATAACAATAAAATGCAGCACTCCATAGATTGAGATGGAAATGTCGCCATACTGAGTCTAATTAAAATCCACTTTTTCATCTGAATCTATGGAGTGCTGCCTTTTTTTGTTATCTTTCCCATATCTATTATCTATCTGTCTTTCTGTCTATCTATCCCATATCTATCTAAGCAAAGAAAAACTGATCAGCATCTCCTAGTGTGAACACGTGCAAGCTGCGAAGACTGCATAATATAGACAAAAAAGAACACAGCAGCACATGTGCATGAATCTAGGCCATGTGAAAACACAGAAAAACATTACAAACATTCAATTTAGATTTAACGTCTCAAAATTTAATAAAAAATTTCAAAAATTTTTTTTTTTACTTACAGTAATAGACGAAAAAATGAAGGTTCTTAGCGCACAAATTGGTCAATTCATGTCTGCCCATCAACCACTGCAAGGTGACCTCCCTCTGATGGGTCACTGCTCTACACTGTGAGCCACTTCTGGGACACCAACTTTGGACAAACATGTCACTACTAGGCTAAGCCTACAATTTATTGGCTGGTAGAGCTGATTGCAGCACCTGCAAGGCCTAGATTCTATCTATCTTTTTTTTGTTAACCGCTTAACGACCAAGCCATTTTGTAGGTTAATGACCAGGCCAATTTTTACATTTCTGACCACTGTCACTTTATGTGCTTATAACTCTGGAACGCTTCAACGGATCTTGGCGATTCTGAGATTGTTTTCTCGTGACATATTGTACTTCATGATAGTGGTAAAATTTCTTTGATATGACTTGTGTTTATTTATGAAAAAAAATGAAATATGGCGAAAATTTTGAAAACTTTGCAATTTTCAAACTTTTAATTTTTATGCCCTTAAATCACAAAAAATAGTTAATAAATAACATTTCCTACATGTCTACTTTACATCAGCACAATTTTGGAACAAAATTTTTTTTTGTTAGGAAGTTATAAGTGTTAAAAGTTGACCAGCGATTTCTCATTTTTCCAACAAAATTTACAAAACCATTTTTTTTTTGGGACCACCTCACATTTGAAGTGAATTTCAGTGGTCAATATGACAGAAAATACCCAAAAGTGACACCATTCTAAAAACTGCACCCCTCAAGGTGTTCAAAGCCACATTCAAGAAGTTTATTAACCCATTATGTACTTCACAAGAATTGAAGCAATGTGGAAGGAAAAAATGAACATTTAACTTTTTTTCCCAATATTTTTCTTTCGACGCAATTTTTTAAATTTTCTCAAGGGTATCAGGAGAAAATGAACCACAATATTTGTTATACAATTTCTCCTGAGTACACCGATACCCCATGTGTTGGGGAAAACCAATCTTTAGGCGCACGGCAGTGATCAGAAGGGAAGGAGCATCATTTGAGATTTTGAATGTCAAATTGGCTGGAATCGAGAGCGGACACCATGTCGCGTTTGGAGAGCCCTTGATGTACCTAAACAGTGGAAACCCCCCATAAGTGACCCCATTTTGGAAACTAGACTCCCCAAGGAACTTATCTAGATGTGTGGTGAGCACTTTAAACCCCCAAGGGCTTCACAGAAGGTTAACGTAGAGCCGTAAAATTAAAAAATCATATTTTTTCCACAAAAATGATCTTTTCACCCCCAATTTTTATTTTTCAAAGGATAAAAGGATCCCAAAAGTTATTGTGCAATTTGTCCTGAGTACGCTGATACCCCATATGTGGGGGTAAACCACTATTTGGGCGCATGGCAGAGCTCGGAAGGAAAGGAGCGCCGTTTTCGAATGCAGACTTTGATGGAATGGTCTGCGGGTGTCATGTCACGTTTGGAGAGCTCCTGATGTGCCTAAACAGTAGAAACCCCCCACAAGTGACCCCATTTTGGAAACTAGACCCCCCAAGGAACTTATCTAGATGTGTGGTGAGCACTTTGAACCCCCAAGTGCTTCACAGAAGTTTATAACGTAGAACTGTGAAAATAAAAAAAAAACAGGATTTTTGTACTTACCGTAAAATCTGTTTCTCGGAGCGCTCATTGGGGGACACAGAAACCATGGGGTGTATGCCGCTGCCACTAGGAGGCTGACACTATGCATATGCAAAAAAGGTTGGCTCCTCCTCTGCAGTGTACACCCCACCGACTGGCACCAAGCTAATCAGTTAGTGAAAAAGCAGTAGGAGAAGAATTTGATAGAACCAAACAACTCAATCATAACAAAAACAATCGAAAGAAAGAACAATAGTTGTAAACATATGGGAGGGTGCTGTGTCCCCGAATGAGCGCTCCGTGAAACAGATTTTACGGTAAGTCCAAAAATCCTGTTTTCTCTATCGCTTCATTGGGGGACACAGAAACCATGTGACGTTCCAAAGCAGTCCCTGGGGTGGGAGAAAAATGGCAAGAGACTCCATTCAGGCCGGCAAAGGCTCCAATGCCGCCTGCAAGATCCTTCTGCCTAAGCCGGCGTCCGCCGAAGCATAGGTGTGGATCCTGTAAAATTTGGCAAACGTGTGGATGGAAGACCAGATTGCCGCCTTGCAAAGTTGTAGGGCGGATGCCCCATAGTGAACTGCCCAGGAGGCGCCTACCGCCCGGGTGGAGTGAGCCCTGACCCCAGGGGGAGGCTCTCTATTCTTAACCCGGTAAGCCTCCAATATTGCGGTCCTAATCCAACGCGCAATCGTAGCCTTTGAAGCAGGCAGGCCTCTTCGCGCTCCGTCCGGAATGATGAATAGGAGATCAGACTTCCTGAAGGATGCCGTCCTATCCAGGTAGGTCCTTATTGCCCATACCAGGTCTAACTTGTTCAACGAGCGCTCCAAAGAATGAGTCGGAGCCGGACAGAAGGAAGGTAGGACAATGTCCTCATTCAGGTGGAAAGTGGATACCACCTTGGGAAGAAAGGAAGGCGGAGGCCACAATACTACCTTATCCTGGTGGAGAACCAGGAAAGGGGGGCGACAAGACAGAGCCGCCAACTCTGAAACTCGCCTGATGGAAGTGATCGCCACGAGAAAGGCCACCTTTCAGGACAAAACCAACAGGGGAACCTCTGAGAGGTTCAAAGGGAGCGCACCTCATAACCTCCAACACGAGATTGAGGTCCCAAGGGTCCACAGGATTCCGATACGGGGGAGCCATATGTGCCACTCCCTGAAGGAAAGTTTTGACTTGAACCCGAGAAGCCAAGGATTCCTGTAAGTGGATAGTAAGGGCTGAAATCTGTCCCTTAAGAGTAGCGAGAGAGAGACCAGAGTCCAGTCCCGCTTGGAGGAAAGCCAAGACGGCTGGGAGCGACAACTTCATTGGCGGGATGACGTTGGACTCACACCAGCGAAAATAGGCCTTCCAGGTTCGATTGTAGACTCTGGAAGATGACTGTTTCCTAGCCTGGATCATGGTGCGAATCACCCGATCTGAGAACCCGGACTCTCTCAGTACCGCGGTTTCAACAGCCACGCCGTCAAATTGAGCGACCGAGAACCCTGGTGGCAGAACGGACCCTGTGATAGAAGATCTGGCCTGTCTGGGAGTCCCCAGGGGGCGTCCGCTAAGAGATTGACGATGTCTGCGAACCAGGACCTCCTGGGCCAATCTGGGGTGATCAGAATGACCGGCACCCCTTCCGTCTTGGTCTTCAGCAATCTGGGAAGAAGGGGAAGCGGAGGAAATACTTATGGGAGAGTGAACTGTGACCAAGGAATGGCCAGAGTGTCTACGTCCAATGCTAGAGGATCGCGGGACCTGGAGACGAACAGCGGAACTTTCGTGTTGAGCCGATACGCCATGAGGTCCACATACGGGGTCCCCCATCGCAGGCAGATCTGATGGAAGACGTCCGGATGTAGGGACCATTCTCCTGCCGCGAAACCCTCGCGGCTGAGGAAGTCGGCGGCCCAGTTGTCCACTCCGGTGATATACACCGCGGATATTGCCGGAACCGTCGCCTCCGCTTAAAGGAGGATCTTAGATACTTCGGCCATCGCCAGAGAACTTCTGGTCCCCCCTTGGTGATTGACGTATGCCACAGCCGTGGCATTGTCCGTCTGAATTCTGACTGGCAGACCCCTGAGAAGCGATTCCCAGTGACGGAGCGAGAGAAAGATGGCCCTGATTTCGAGGATGTTGATCGGCAGGGAAGATTCTTGTGCCGACCAACGACCCTGAGCCGTCAGATGCCGAAAAACTGCCCCCCCAGCCCAGAAGACTTGCATCCGTCGTTATGATTTGCCAGTGGTCTGGCAGGAAGGACCGGCCCTGGAGGATGAGGGGGATGACAGCCACCAGTTGAGAGACTGCTTGACCCTGAGAGGGAGACGAAGCGGACAATCCAACGATCTGACGGACCTGTCCCACTGAGACAGAATAGCCTGCTGAAGAGGTCTCAAGTGGAACAGACCAAAGGGAATTGCTTCTGAAGTCGCAACCATTCTGCCCAGCACCCTCATCGCTGACCGGAAAGAAGGAAGCTGAGGGCCCTGCAGAGACCGAAAACCCTGCTGGAGGATCGCTCTCTTCTCCTTGGGGAGAAAGACCTTCGCCTGTCGGGTATCGAACAGCATGCCCAAGAAGATCAGGCGCTGAGAGGGAACAAGGCAGGACTTCTTCCTGTTGATGATCCATCCAAACCGGGCCAGGGTGTCGAGAACGATGGACAGGCTTTCTTGAGCCTGAGGGAGGGACGGAGCCTTGATGAGAATATCGTCGAGGTAAGGAATAAGCACCAGTCCTCGAACCCTCAAGGTGGCCACCAAAGCCGCCATGATCTTGGTGAAGACCCTGGGAGTGGTCGCAAGGCCGAAGGGCAGGGCGACAAACTGAAAATGGTTCTGCCGAACTGCGAAACGCAGGAACCTCTGATGGGCTGGGCAAATCGGGATGTGGAGGTATGCGTCTTGGATGTCTATGGAACACAGAAATTCCTGTGATTCCATTGTCGATATTACTGCACGAAGAGCCGCCATCCTGAAGTGACACAGGCGAACTCTCCTGTTCAGTAACCTGAGGTCCATGATAGGACGAACCTTGCTGCCTTTCTAAGGCACAACAAACAGGTTTGAATAAAAACCTGTGAAACGTTCTTGATCTGGGACAGGGACGATAATTCCAGCACTGAGAAGGGAGTCGATGGATGCAAAGAAACCCGTTACCAAGGAAGGATCTCTTGGGGGGCGGGATTCGAAGAACCTATCTCTTGGGCGGGAAGTGAACTCTATTTTGTATCCTGAGGATACAACCTCCCTGACCCAAGCGTCCTCCACCAAGTCGAGCCACACGTCCTTGAACAGCAAGAGACGACCGCCGAGCTTGGGACGAACGCTGGGCTCCGGGGTCCAGTCATGCCGAAAAAGATCGACCAGGTCTTGACCTGGTGGATCTACCCTGGGAGTAATTGGAATGCCAGGAGGGTGTAGGCCGAAAGGAAGCCTTCCTCTTAACCTGGCGATTCTGCGGCCTACGTGACTGGAGGAATCTTACGATACCTGAAAAGGCCGAAAAGGGCGAAACTGTCTCTTTTGGATGGGTTTGTGAGGCTTTGACTGATGGAGGAGGGAACTCGTGCCCCCCGTTGCGTCCTTAATGATTTGATCCAACCTGTCTCCAAACAGATGTTCTCCCTGAAAAGGGAGACCTGTGAGCGACTTCTTTGACGAAAGATCAGCCTGCCATGCTTTGAGCCAGATGTTCCTCCGGATAGCCACGATATTGCTGGATGCCTGCGCCGCGCAGGAAGCAGCATCCAGGGAGGCAGAGACTACATATTGCCCAGCCTGGAGATTTGGTCTGCGAGCTCCGCCAGCTCTCTGGAAGGTGCTCCGGCCAAGATCCCCTTACGGAGCTGTCTGGACCATCTGGCTATCGCCTTTGAGACCCAAGTAGACGTAAAGGCCGGGCATAGAACAGAAGCGGCTGCCTCAAAGGCTTACTTTGCCAGTGATTCTAGAATCCTATCGTTGGCATCCTTTAGGGAAGCAGCGCTAGCCAGAGGAAGGACCGTGTTGGTGGACAGTCTGGAGACCGGTGGGTCCACTGAAGGAGAAATCGTCCAATTGGATGTAAGCTCTGGGGAAAATTGTTATAGTATGCCGAGGCGCTTCCCTCTTTGAAAGCGTCTGGTCGGATTCTCCCTCTCCCTCTTGAGTATATCTGTGAACTCAGTGTGAGGGGCAAAAACCTTCGAAGGTGGTTTGGACCGGCTGAACTAAACCGCCTGTTCTGCAGATTCCGTAGAGGTATCCTTGATGCCTACGGTCTGATTGACAGCCACAATCAGACTCTGCACCATATCTGTCATGTCGGAGGCCTGATCTGGATCCAGGTCCGACTCATCCTCCGAAAACGCCTCCGGAGACGCCTCGCCAGATTCCTGGGAGGAGGGCGCTAGGGAGGGATAACCCCTAGCAGGGTCTTCTGGAGAGATGGAGCGAGAAGAGGACCTAGAACTGTGTTCCAGTCTGGGTCTCTTACGGCCTGGGTTGGACGGACCGGAAAGGAGTCCTGAGACCCGCTGGCGACTGCAGGTGCTGAAAGGGGCAATCTGTCCAAAACGGATACTAGGGTCTGTGATACCCTGGTGAGGTCCGCAACAGATTGTGACAGAGACGCTGCCCACTGGGGGGTAGGGGTCTCAGAATCACCCGGATCAGAAGGGGGCTCCTGGGTGGGTCCCGTGGGGTCGCTGCAGGCCTGGCAGAGGGGAGAAGACTGACCTGAAGGGAGTCTGCCATTACAGGAAGAACATACAAAGTATCTAACTCTTCGTCTGCTACAGCTCTCAGGAACGCCGAGAGCGGTGGGCGGAGCAAGGACAGGCAGAGAAAGAAGCCCGCCCGGAAGTGTGACAGGCGGGGGCGGAGCCAGAGCCGGAGTAGGCCCGGAATGAAGCCGGGACCTAAATTTTGGTCTGCGGCCGTCAGGGAAGGGGGGTTGGAGCGGAGGATGCCGATGTTTAAAGAAACAGGCCCCGAAATAAGGTACAAGGCTCTCTATAAAAAAAAACCCGGGTCCTGTAACCTGCATCCTCCTTTTTTCTTTTCCCTTTTTTTTTTTCCTTTCCTTTCTTTCTTCCTGTCTTCTTTCTTCTGTTTTGTTGAGAAAGAGGGACAATACCTCAGATAAAAGGTCGGACGTCCGGAGGTCAGTTGTGGGTACGTCCGCGTCTCCTCATCCGACAGGCTCTGGTGGGCGAGTAGGTGGGAGAGGGAGGCAGGCCCGGGTCTTTCGCTGCCCCTGATCACCTAAACATCCGTCTGTGTTAGGGATTAGAGTGGGGGGTCCTGCCGAGACAGACATGAGGATACGGGGTGGCAGTACACGCCGTACTCATAGTCTCTGTGTGGGACTACAGTAGTGACTTTTCACACTGTATCCCTCCGGAAGGTACCTGAAAAGGAACGACGCACAATAAGTAGAGTTGGGTCTCCAGAGAGACCCGTGTCCACCTCCTACTGACACTAAGCTAAAACTGATTAGCTTGGTGCCAGTCGGTGGGTGTACACTGCAGAGGAGGAGCCAACCTTTTTTGCATATGCATAGTGTCAGCCTCCTAGTGGCAGCGGCATACACCCCATGGTTTTTGTGTCCCCCAATGAAGTGATAGAGAAATAATATTTTTTTCCACAAAAATAATCTTTTTGCCACCAAATTTTTATTTTTATAAGAGTAACAGGAGAAATAGGATCCCAAAAGTTGATGTTCAATTTGTCCTGAGTGCGCTGATACCCCATATGTGGGGGGGAACCACTGTGATCACCTTACAGCAGGGTTCCCCAACTCCAGTCCTCAAGGCCCACCAACAGGTCATGTTTTCAGGATTTCCTTTGTATTGCACAGGTGATGCAGTTATCACCTGGGCAATACTAAGGAAATCCTGAAAACATGACCTGTTGGTGGGCCTTGAGGACTGGAGTTGGGAAACCCTGCCTTACAGCGATCTTTGGGAGGCAGAATGAGCAAATCCACAAAAGGTGAAGAATTGGTTTTATATTTTTACGCCGTTCCTCGTGCGGTATTAGTGTTTAGGCGACTTTATTTTTTGGGTCGGTGCGATTACAGCAATACCAGATTTACATCCTTTTTTCATGTTTAGGTTCTGTCACACACTAAAAGATGCTTTTTTTTTTTGGAAGAATTTTTTGTAAGAAATTTTTGCATCGCCGTATTTTGAGAGCTATAATTTTTCCATATTTCGGCCGACAGTTATATGCTGGCTTATTTTTTGCGAAACGAGCTGACGTTTTTATTGGTACCATATTCGGGCACATAACGTTTTTTGATCGCTTCCTATTCCGATTTTTGTGGACGCAGAATGTACAAAAACCAGCAATTCAGGAACTGTTTTTTTTTTTTTTTTCTCCGTTCTTGTGTGGTAAAATTGATAAAGCCTCTTTATTCTTCGGGTCACTACGATTACAGCGATACCTCATTTATATATTTTTTTATGTTCTGTGACAGCTGTCGGCACTGAACTACCACTGCGTGTTTACACGCAGTGTTAGTTCAAAGGCATGACGTGCACAGTCCGTCATGGTGCCAAAACTGACACCTTGCCATGACGGACTGTGCACGTCAATGGACATTAAGGGGTTAAATAACATCTTTATTTATCTTACAAAAACGCATACAAATCTGCATGAAAAAAAACCAAAAAAACGCATAAAAAACGCACCTGCGTTTTCTGCCAAGAGGTGTGTATTCTGTGCAGAAAATTCCGCAGGCTAATCTGCAAAATGTGCACATACCCTTACTCCTCTTCATGTAGCAGGAGTGCTTGACGAGTGGAGTGCACCTCTGTGTTTGCCTTACCACAGAACTTGCCTGCTAGTATAGTGAATGCTGCCACCTGTCATGAATTTCACAAACAGAGGTTGCCATGCCACCATCCTGCTCACTTTCAGAGCTGGGTGATGACTGCAAAGTCATTTAAATTTAGCGCATCAGCCAATTGCACTAAAATTATGACTTTTCAAATCTGTTTACCTCAGAATACTGGCACAAATGTTTTGATGAATCTGGCCCCAAGTGTTTTATGCTGATTGGGGTTGTATAAGCCAATTGTTCAAGTAGGTATTTAGCTATAATTGTGATATTTGGCTTCAGCATTATGCTTAATGTTTAAGTGCTGCTAAGGCTAGGTTCATATTTTGCGGATGAGTCCGCAGCGTATCGTCCACAAACGCATGCAAAAACACATGCAGCCACATAAAAACGCAGCGTTTTTTAGCCTCATCAGCTTAAGGTACTGCCACACTAGACAATCCCGCTAGCGATCTCATTAGCGTCGCATACTAATGAGATCGCTAGCGGGATTGTTTCTATATCGCTAGTGGCTACCTATTTTAGCGATGTCGTTAGGACGCTATCGCGGTTAGCGATCTCCTTAACGACTTTAGCGGTACAAAAGTACCGCTAAATCGCTAAAAAAGGTGCCACACTTAGCGATATATACTTACCCAGCGGGGCGCCAGCGACGAAAATAGGGTCCGGAACGATTCCAGCGACGAGCGAGATCACAGCAGGAAGCTTGTCGCTGGCAGCTGCCGCACACAACAACATCGCTAACGGGATCGCTAAATAGTGACGTTTTTTAGCGATCCCGTTAGCGATGTTGTTTAGTGTGGCATACCCTTAACTTAAGACTTAAAAAAAAAAATGCCACGTTTTTGCATGCATTTGTGTTTTGTATGCGCATTCTTTACATAGGGGAAAGATTTTCCAGGAGATTTTCTGGGACACAAGCCATGCCCAATGGGCGTGTCATATGGGATTTCTGTATATAGACCCTTGTAGAGCTGAAATCCTCATATTTTTCTCCTGTATCCTGCGTCAAGAACGATTTTCGCATGGAGAGTTTCTATTAGAATCTAGACTTGGATATCAACTTGTTTCATGCCTTTGCTTTTGAGCAAGAACGAAAAAGACAAGCGAGAAGACTGCGTCGGCGCTTTTGGCAGCACCCCATTGTTGAAGTCCGGGATAGCCGTGGAGCCTGCCTTATTCACGATGCCTCCTTATTCAGTAAGCTCCGTGAAAACCCGGAGAAATATTTTGACTACACGAGGATGTCTCAAGAGAGCTTCCGTGATTTGCTGGTTCGTGTACAAGGAGCCATCAGCAGGCAGGACACCCAGCTCCGTAGAGCGATTCCAGCTGAGGAACGTCTGCTGGTGACACTGCGGTGCGTAACATTTAAAAATAAACGTCTGTCATAGTTATTATTGTTCTGCAATGTCCTTAATTTTTTTTTCCTTTTTTTGTTTTTCAAAACCTCTGTCGTAAATATTATTCATAATATTTTTTTTTTTCTTTCTCTGTTCAGCAGATTCCTGGCTATCGGAGAGAGCCTATCATCGCTCCATTTCCAGTTCCGGATTGGCGTTTCCACCCTTTCTTGGATTGTTGCAGACACCTGCCAAGCTTTGTGGGACGTTCTGCGTCAAGAATTTATCCCCATAACCAACACGGATATCTGGCAGAAACCTGCAGAAAAATTCTGGGAAATTTGTAATTTCCCCAAGTGTTTGGGAACAGTGGATGGGAAACATATTCGGATTACCAAACTGGCTCTAAGTGGATCTGCGTACATTAATTTTAAAAAATACTTCTTTATAGTGCTCATGGCGATTGCTGCTGCAGACTGTAGATTTCTCGCCGTGGACATTGGTTCTTTTGGCTGTGGTAATGCCTCCCAGACCTTTAAAAACTCTGACATGGGCCAACGGTTGTATAGTAATAATTTTAATTTCTCCCTCCCACGACCTCTCCCCAACATTCAAGGCCCGCCAATACCATTTGTTGTGGTTGGTGATTAGGCTTTTCAGATGTGTGGAAACCTACTGAAACCATACTCCAGTCTGGAGTTGAACCGCACAAAAAGGATTTTTAATTACCGACTGACCAGGGCACGAAGAACTGTTGAGTGTGCCTTTGGTATGCTTGTCTCGAAATGGCGCATTTTGGGAACAGCCATTAATCTCAAAATTGAGAAGGTCGATGAGGTGGTCAAGGCGTGTGTGGTTCTCCACAACTACATAATGGCTAAAGGGCGACCAAACTTCGAACTTGATGAACCTGTTTGTAACCCATTGCCAGATTACCATCATCACCCTCTGAGGACAACAAGGGAAGTTGCCCAAATGAGGGATACATTTGCGGACTACTTTGTTTCTGAGATAGGACGTGTGGCATGGCAAGATGGAATGGTTTAGAATGTTCTTGTAACTTCATGTAATGTTAAATGTACCTTAGATTTTTTTACGATAAATAAAAAAATATAGTAAAACACCTGTCCACTTAGGTTATGTCATCCATGTTTTACACTTCACCTGGTCTATTTTTTTCAGTGCTAGGATAGTTGGCTTCTCATTAGCTCCATCGTCTCTTCAGTCTGCATTAATCTATAGTCCAATAGATTAATGCACACTGAAGAGATGATGGCGCAAATCCACCTCCTATCTTTACTCACCTACCCGTGTGTCAGAACTAGTGCACTCAGGATGCAGAATACTCAGCATCCTGAATGCAACAGTACTGACACATGGGCAGGTGAGTATTGCTGCCCCCTGACCCTTGTGTTTAATTACTTTATTTTTTTTGGAGAATTTTCATTCATATTTGTGGTTTTGCCACCTCATAGCTCCATGATAGACACAAGAAAGAAAAGGAAGAGAAGATTGTGTTTGGAGCTACGAGGTGGAATTTAACACAGTGTGTGTGTGTAGATGGCGATGTGTGTTGATGGCGCACGGTGTATGTTGCTGGTGACGAAAGAGACAAAAAACAAGCAGTGATAGGGGAAAAACAACACAATTTTATTTACAAAAAAAAAAAACATTTACTCTTTACAAAATGAGGGGAAATGTTACGGACCTGTGGGGTGTGGAGATGGGAGGATTGGCTTGGGGTGGACAATGTAGGGGGTTCCAGGGGAAGGGCCTAATAAATGTGTGGGGTCTGGGAGATCAAGGAACGAAGTAGAGACATTAGGAGTGGAAACATGGACGGGAGAGACTCATTTGAAGGGAGTGACAAGTTGGACAACACAGACACATTGGGAGGTGAGGGTGGTGGGGGAGCACAACAGTTCTTTCATTACTCCGTTCCCGTTTCTTCCTTTGTTTTCCGTGGGTTTGATGAGTTTTCCGTCTCCTTGGAAGGGTGGGAGCGGTGGGTTCCGTAGGAATGCTGGTGGTGGACGACTGTGCAGGAGCCGGACTCTGTGTGTTGGTGGCGGTGGATGGCTGTGCAGGAGCAGTACTCTGCGTGCTGGTGGCGGTGGACAGCCGTGCAGGAGCAGGATTCGGCGTGGTGGTGGAGTGGCTTTCAACAGCACCCGGCATGGGTGGTGGCGCTGTAGTGGTGTGCTGCAGGACTGGGCATGGTGGTGACCATACAGGGGTATGCAGCAGAACTCGGTAAAGATGTAAACCGTGTAAGTGGTGGCACAGTTGGAAATGCCACCTGTGGATGCAGGTATAACCGGGTCTGCTGCATAGCCTGAACGTAGGCAGCATTGCAGGCCTGCATCACATTCAGCTGGAGTTCTGGCGTAAGGTTTTCTGACATGCCCCACTCTATCGCTGAAAAAAAAAATGGTGAAATGGTGTGCTGGTCTCTGGAGGTCGGCTTCCAGACGGTCAAGGCGTTGGTGGACAGACTGGAAAAGTGTGCAAATATGGTTCAAACCACTATCCAGTCTATCTCCCACCGCCTTCAGGCTATTCTGTAACACCGAGCTCAAGTGAATGAACTCGGGCATGAGTGTTCTGTCCGAAACCTTCTGCCACTGTCAGGAAGACCCAACAATAAAAGAGACAGAGGAGACCCTGGGACAGGGGAAAACCTGAAGGACCAGCTGCCTGTTCTCCAGCCTGTGACACCGGCCCACGTGCTGCCTTGCTGGTGGATGGCTGGGACTGCTCCGAGGCTGTTCGCTTAAGGACCGCTCCAGAGGACGATCCAGGTTTGAGGGTGCTGTTCCAGGTTCTGTGAAAAGAAAAAAAAAACACATTACTACCAAAGAATAACAATTGTATAAGCGCCAGCTCCTGTTGAATAGAAAAATTCAGATTAGGGAATACAACACAATGGAATACAACACAAAAATACTTACGTTCTCTGAGCAAGGACAGGCCTCAGGAAAGCATCCTGTGATACTTGTATTTTCTTATCCTTGCTGCAGCACCACTGCGAACCTGATTCTCCTGTCTCAGGTCCTTGTTGAAGCGATCCTTCATTGAACGCCAACGGGTTCTGACTTTGGTCACTGTGAAGGGGAAAAAAGGGTTAAACAATGCACTTTATGCCAGAATCACACAACCGTGTGTAATGCGAGAAACTCGCAGGAGTTTATCGCATCACACACGGTTGTGTGAACCCGGCCTTTAGAGGTTCACTACCGTGTCAGACCATATTGCAATACTTACGAAATTCCTTTCTGACTCGTGGCGTAGCGTTGTCTCAGTGATCCATCAGCGCTTGGGCCACCTCATTGCACATCCGCCGAATCACCACGAGTGGTCTTTTTTTCCAGGATGTCCCACAACGCAACTCGCTCCTGAACAAGTGTGATCAGGAGGTCGTTGTCTAGGTAGTCCTCCTCCCGTTGTGGAACCTAGAAATGAAAGAAATTAATGTAAGAAATTAATGTTAGAAACATAAACAAATAAAAGAAAAAAAATTAATAGTTCAGAAAAACTATTAACAGTCAAGGAAAATAAAGGAAAAAAAAAAAACTTGCACGCTGTCTTGCCACCCAAACTTGTGCCTCCCTCTGCTGCTCCTGCTCTTCTGCACTTGTTGAAGTGTTCTGTAAAAGAAAATACATGATTTTGGCACATGTGTACAGTGATACTTACCAATCAGTTGCAAAGGTACTCACTTCAGAATCCGGTCCTGTGTGTCCTGGGCTTGAGGCCCTGGTGATGAATGCTGCAAGAAAGAGACAGCAATGATTACAGACTGCAGAGAGAAAATCATACACACAGACATTAGCTGGTATACTCGCCTTTTTAATTCAGTGTCTTCAAAGATGTCTTTGTCTTGAAGTCTCTTCCAGAGGCTTGAGAGTAATGGACAATAAGTGCCCACACCCTCTTTTTATACATCTTTGTGTGGAGGGTGGCTAAAACCAATGTCTAGACATGCTTACTCAGAAAAAAACATGCGTACGCAAACGTAAGCGAACCCATGTGCTTGCGTACGCATTAGTTCCTATAGACTGCAATGTGTTGTTGAGACGCATTCCTTCCGCAAGTGTCCGCATGCGTTTGGCTGTGCCAATTTGGCGCCTCCAAAATTACAACATGTTGCGTTAGCCGTGCCCCGCCGCACAACCCAAAACGACGCATGTGTAAGCAAACGCGGTCGAACGCATACAAACGCATGTACCTGCGTCCAGAACGTAAGAGATAGGAAAACACGACGCATGCGGATGTATGCGTCAGAAACGCCGCGGACACAACCGCAAATGTGAAACCTGCCTAAGGCAATATAATGTGGCTGCAAACTGGATGCGGTTGACTGAATGCAGATTTTGGTTACCCAAATGCTTTGACAGTGTGTTTTAGGCAAGGTCATTACCACTGGTCTCCTATGTTGTTTAAAGCTCCACTCCAGCGGTTTTGTGTGGTGTTTTTTTTTTCTCTGTTGGAGTGGTGCTACTAAAGTAAGGTCCCTGCACCTAGTCTTACACTGTCCTTCAGCTGTTCCCAGCACCACTGCTGTCTTGCGCCACCATGTATTTGTCTGCAACTTCAGACTGACAGGAAGTCAGATTTAACTGTCACAAGCTCTCAATGTTAAGTCTGAGGGCCTCGTTCTGGTTCTCATAGACTTGCATTGAGATGTGACTTCCAGATCACCAAGCAGAGACTAACCAGAGCGCTGCGAATAACAAATGAAGATGGTGGCTGGTAAGTATAAGACTTTGGGCGGGGAACTTGCATTAGTAGCACCACTCCAGCGCTGCAATAAAAAAATCCGCTAAAGTGGTGCTTTAAATTTATCTATATGCTAAATGACTTTTTTTCAACTGTATTTACACAAGAAAATCCCATGACAGATAACATGATCAGAGATAAAAAAATTTCTCCATTAAATGTCACATGCTTAACCCAGCAGGAAGTACGGCGGCGTCTAAAAATCACTAAAGTTGACAAATCCCCGGGTCCGGATGGGATACACCCCCGAGTACTGCAGGAATTAAGTACAGTTATAGATAGACCATTATTTTTAATCTTTAAAGATTCCATAATAACTGGGTCTGTACCACAGGACTGGCGTATAGCAAATGTGGTGCCAATATTCAAAAAGGGGGCAAAAACTGAACCTGGAAATTATAGGCCAGTGAGCTTAACATCTACTGTGGGTAAAATCCTGGAGGGTTTTTTAAGGGATACTATTTTGGAGTATCTGAAGCTGAATAACCTCATGACACAGTATCAGCATGGGTTTACGAGGGACCGTTCTTGTCAGACTAATCTGATAAGCTTTTATGAAGGGGTAAGTTCAGGACTGGACCAAGGGAATGCAGTGGACGTGGTGTTCATGGACTTCTCAAAAGCTTTTGATACAGTGCCACACAAAAGGTTGATACATAAAATGAGAACAATGGGGATAGGGGAAAATATGTGTAAGTGGGTTAAGAACTGGCTCATGGATAGGAAACAAAGGGTGGTTATTAATGGAGCACACTCGGACTGGGTCACGGTTAGCAGTGGGGTACCACAGGGGTCAGTATTGGGGCCGCTTCTCTTTAACATATTTATTAATGACCTTGTAGGGGCATACAGAGTAGTATTTCAATATTTGCAGATGACACTAAACTCTGCAGGGTAATAAATACAGAGGAGGATAATTTTATATTACAGGAGGATTTATGTAAACTAGAAGCTTGGGCTGATAAATGGCAAATGAGCTTTAATGGGGATAAATGTAAGGTCATGCACTTGGGTAGAACAAATAAGATGTATAATTATGTGCTTAATTGTAAAACACTGGGCAAAACTGTCACTGAAAAAGACTTGGGTGTATGGGTGGACGACAAACTCAAATTTAGTGGCCAATGTCAGGCAGCTGCTGCCAAGGCAAATAAAATAATGGGATGCATTAGACGAGGCATAGATGCTCATGAGGAGAACATAATTTTACCTCTATACAAGTCACTGGTGCGACCACACTTAGAATACTGTGTGCAGTTCTGGTCTCCGGTGTATAAGAAAGACATAGCTGAACTGGAGCGGGTGCAGAGAAGAGCGACCAAGGTTATTAGAGAACTGGGGGGTCTGCAATACCAGGACAGGTTATTACACTTGGGGTTATTTAGTTTGGAAAAACGAAGGCTTAGGGGTGATCTTATTACAATGTACAAATATATGAGGGGACAGTACAAAGACCTTTCTAATGATCTTTTTACTCTTAGACCTGTGACGGGGACGAGGGGGCATCCTCTACGTCTGGAGGAAAGAAGGTTTAGCCATAATCACAGATGCAGATTCTTTACTGTAAGAGCAGTGAGACTATGGAACTCTCTGCCGTCTAATGTTGTAATGAGTGATTCCTTACTAAAATTTAAGAGGGGACTGGATGCCTTTCTTGAAAAGTATAATATTACAGGCTATATTCACTAGTTTCCTAGATACAGCGTTGATCCAGGGAGCTAGTCTGATTGCCGTATGTGGAGTCGGGAAGGAATTTTTTTCCCCAATGTGAAGCTTACTGTTTGCCACTTGGGTTTTTTTTGCCTTCCTCTGGATCAACATGTTAGGGCAGGTTAGGATAGGATATGGGTTGAACTAGATGGACTTAAAGTCTTCCTTCAACCTTAATAACTATGTTACTATTAAATTTGGGTCCTGCTGTCAAAAACATCACTGTCAAAGCATGTTTGCATGTTTTTATTTTTTTCATAATTTTTAAAACTATTTTTTTTTTACTGTATGTAATAGTCCTCCTTAGGAGACTTGAATCTGTGATCGTCTGATTGCTTCTAGCACGGCTTCAGCTGTTATCCGAGCATGCTTGCGTGTTATCCGAGTATATTGGGCATGCTCGTCCCTGTGGCTGCATGATTTGTCGTTTTTAGCCTGAACTTGTGGGGATTTCCTAACAAACGAGCAGTCCCTGCATGTGTTCAGGCTGTCTAACTTCTGCAAATCATGCAGCCACAGGGACACGAATATAATGTACAAGTGCCTAAGATGCTCGGACAACACATTATCTGAGCATGTTCGCTCATCACTAAAAATGGTGATATCATATGAATGCTAGTTAAATGCAGTCTTTCACAGGAGGATCATCATGGCATGCCGGGAGGTCTTGAGCAGACCCCTGGCTGTCATGGCAACCCACTGGCGCCCTGCGATCCTATCACGGTCGTGTCAATGGGTGCGTGGAATTATGCGATCCCTGTCGGCACGTCTTAAATTCTTTCATAGATTAACAGCATTTTTTAACAGGTCAGCTGCTCCGGACGGAGCTCTGCTCCACCCACGGGTGTTAAAGGCATTTAATGGCTGATCAAATTGGCATGTGAGCCTTCATCAAAGACAGACACACACGACTTTTGACATACTGTATATACTCGCGTATAAGCCGAGATTTTTAGACCATTTTTTTAAGCTGAAAGTCCCCCTCTCGGCTTATATGCGAGTCATATACGCCAGGGGGTCGGCACGGGGGTGTCAGATCATACTTACCCCCCCCCTCCCGACACGGTCTTTGCAGCCCCGCTTCTCCCGCGGTCTCCTGCAGCTATTCCTTCCTCCTGCGGTCACGTGGTACCGTTCATTAAAGTCATGAATATGCACATATTCATGACTAATGCCGGAGACCGCGGGAGAAGCTGGGCTGCAGAGACGCGCCAGGAAGGGGGTGAGTATATTTTATATTCACCTGTCTCTGGTCCACCGCTGCACGCCGCTCTGACTTTTTCGTCCTCTGGCTGTGATGTTCAGGCAGATGGCGCGATGACTTAGTGAGCGCCACTCCCTCTGCCTGAACGTCACTGACAGAGGACCCGGAAGACGGAGCTGCGTGCAGCGGTGGACCGGGGACAGGTGAATATAGCAGGTGTTGGGGCCCTGAGCCAGCGGAGACACCAGCACCTGGCCCCCATAGCGCATCGGTGTCCCCGCCTGCTCAGGACACCAGCACCTGGCTCCCAGCTACAAGAGATGAGTATGTCATTATTTTTTTTTTTTATTTGCAGCAGCAGCATATGGGGCATAATCTATGGAGCATTTTATGGGGCATAATCTATGGAGCATCTTATGTGGGGATAATCTATGGAGCATCTTAAGTCAATATTTGGCTAGAAAATGAACTTCAGAATGACACCACTGGACACTTTAAAAGGAGGCTGGTGCTTGGCATCATTGTTTCTCTTCTGTTAACCATGGTTATCTCTAAAGAAACACGTGCAGTCATCATTGCAATGCACAAAAATGGCCTAACAGGGAAGAGTATCGCAGCTAGAAAGATTGCATCTCAGTCAACAATCTATCGCATCATCAAGAACTTCAAGGAGAGAGGTTCCATTGTTGCCAAAAAGGCTCCAGGGCGCCCAAGAAAGACCAGCAAGCGCCAGGACCGTCTCTTAAAAGTGTTTCAGCTGCGGGATCGGGCTTCCAGCAGTTCAGAGCTTGCTCAGGAATGGCAGCAGGCAGGTGTGAGTGCATCTGCACGCACTGTGAGGCGGAGACTCTTGGAGCAAGGCCTGGTCTCAAGGAGGGCAGCAAAGAAGCCACTTCTCTCCAGAAAAAAACATCATGGACAGACTGATATTCTGCAAAAGGTACAGGCAGTGGACTGCTGAGGACTGGGGTAAAGTTATTTTCTCTGATGAATCCCCTTTTCGATTGATTGGGACATCAGGAAAACGCCTCATTCGGAGAAGACAAGGTGAGCGCTACCACCAGTCTTGTCTCATGCCAACTGTTAAGCATCCTGAAACCTTTCATGTGTGGGGTTTGCTTCTCAGCCAAGGAATAGGCTCTCTCACAGTCTTGCCTAAAAAACAGCCATGAATAAAGAATGGTACCAGAATGTCTTCCAAGAGCAACTTCTCCCAACCCTCCAAGAGCAGTTTGGCTATCAACAATGCCTTTTCCAGCATGATGGAGCACCTTGCCATAAAGCAAAGGTGATAACTAAATGGCTCAGGGAACAAAACATAGAGATTTTGGGTCCATGGCCTGGAAACTCCCCAGATCTTAATCCCATTGAGAACTTGTGGTCAATCATCAAGAGACGGGTGGACAAACAAAAACCTAAAAATTCTGACAAAATGAAAGCATTGATTGTGCAAGAATGGACTGCTATCAGTCAGGATTTGGTCCAGAAGTTGATTGAGAGCATGCCAGGGAGAATTGCAGAGGTCCTGAAGAAGAAGGGTTAATTTCAAATATTGACTTGCTGCATTAACTCATTTTAACTGTCAATATATAAAATAAAATAAAAAATGCAAAAAATGCATGAAGGTAGTAATAATAATAAGGGTATTTGGTAAACATAATTTTGATCAAAAGAATGTACAAGCCATCCCCCCACGTCAAGGCAACCCTTTGTGGGACAGTCCTAACTCTTGTATTAAAAACCTTTCCACTTGTCAAGTGACAAATGTGAACAAGGACAGAGAGACTGAACCCACCAGTAAAAGCAATTTTTTATAAGTTTTGTAAATTATATACATCACATAGGAGACTCTGGGTCTGCTGTATATACATCACACAGGAGACGCTGGGAAAGTTTTATATACATCACACAGGAAATGCTGGGTCTGCTGTATATACATCAAATAGCAGACTCTGGGACTGCTGTACATACATAACATAGGAAACATTGACACTGCTGTATATGCATCACAGGAGACTGGGGTCATATAAATTACAGTAGGGGCTGAGGGGCATATACATCAGAGGAGATGCTGGGACATATTCATGCTGGGGGAATAGACATCACTGAGGGGCTATATTCATCACTAGGAAGCACAGACAACACTGTGGGTATATATGTCCCCAGGGGGAATTTACATCACTGGTGGGGTCACATACAGCACTGGGGGCTATATACATCACATGTGAGGGGGATATACAGCACGGGGGGGTATATGCACCACTTCTGGGGTAAATGCAGCACTGGGGAATATACAGTGGGTTCGGAAAGTATTCAGACCCCTTTAAATTTTTCACTCTTTGTTTCATTGCAGCCATTTGGTAAATGCAAAAAGTTCATTTTTTTCTCATTAATGTACACTCTGCACCCCGTCTTTACTGAAAAAAAAAATGTAGAAATTTTTAAAAAATTATTAAAAAAGAAAAAATGATATCACATGGTTATAAGTATTCAGAATCTTTGCTCAGACTCTCATATTTATTTAAGTCACATACTGTCCATTTCTGTCTGATCCTCCTTGAGATGGTTCTACTCCTTCATACATATCTGTACTGTACATATCAATTGGGAGCACATACAGCCCTGGGTGGGGATATACAGTGCCTACAAGTAGTATTCAACCCCCTGCAGATTTAGCTGGTTGACACATGCGGAATTAACTTGGCATTGTGACATTTGTCCTGTAGATCAGCCTGGAAGTGGGAAATGCACTGCAGCAAAAAAAATTGTTATATTTTTTTTTTTTTTTTTTTTTAAAACGTTAAAAGTTAATTCAGAGTGTCATTTATTATTCAACCCCTCAAACCACAAGAATTCTGTTTGGTCCCCCTAAAGTATTAAGAAGTAGTTCAGGCACCAAGAATAATGAGCTTCACATGTGTGGATTAATGATCTCTTTTGCCAGCCTTTTCTGACTATTTAAGACCCTCCCCAAACTTGTGAACAGCACTCATACATGGTCAACATGGGAAAGACAAAGGAGCATTCCAAGGCCATCAGAGACAAGATCGTGGAGGGTCACAAGGCTGGCAAGGGTACAAAACCCTTTCCAAGGAGTTGGGCCTACCTGTCTCCACTGTTGGGAGCATCATCCGTAAGTGGAAGGCTTATGGAACTACTGTTAGCCTTCCACGGCCTGGACAGCCTTTGAAAGTTTCCTCCCGTGCCGAGGCCAGGCTTGTCCGAAGAGTCAAGGCTAACCCAAGGACAACAAGGAAGGAGCTCCGGGAAGATCTCATGGCAGTGGGGACATTGGTTTCAGTCAATACCATAAGTAACGTACTCCATCGCAATGGTCTCCGTTCCAGACGAGCCCGTAAGGTACCTTTACTTTCAAAGCGTCATGTCAAGGCTCATCTACAGTTTGCTCATGATCACTTGGAGGACTCTGAGACAGACTGGTTCAAGGTTCTATGGTCTGATGAGACCAAGATCGAGATCTTGGGTGCCAACCACACACGTGACGTTTGGAGACTGGATGGCACTGCATACGACCCCAAGAATACCATCCCTACAGTCAAGCATGGTGGTGGCAGCATCATGCTGTGGGGCTGTTTCTCAGCCAAGGGGCCTGGCCATCTGGTCCGCATCCATGGGAGGATGGATAGCACGGCCTACCTGGAGATTTTGGCCAAGAACCTCCGCTCCTCCATCAAGGATCTTAAGATGGGTCGTAATTTCATCTTCCAACAAGACAACGACCCAAAGCACACAGCCAAGAAAACCAAGGCCTGGTTCAAGAGGGAAAAAGTCAAGGTGTTGGAGTGGCCTAGTCAGTCTCCTGACCTTAACCTGTTGTGAATGGGTTTGAGATGAGTTCTGAGCAGAGGCTCTCTCTGGTGGTTACAAGCGGTGCTAGTGAAGGTTGTGAGGACTGGGAATCAGGTGTTTCTGACTGGTCTTATATAAGGGAGTCATTTTCCCATCAGGGTTGCCGGTGATCAATTGTTCTGGTCTGAATCCTTTATTCCAGTTTCCCTTGTAGCCTGCTGTGTCGTGTCTGCATCTCCTGCTAACAGATAAGACAATTTCTTCTTTTGTGTTTGTGCTATATTTTTGCATTTTGTCCTGCACTTCTGTGGGGGCCTTCAGGGTCCCCTCCGGGGCTTCTGCCCTCTCAGTTTTGTTCAGCCACTGATGTTTGTACTTTTGCTTTTTTCCAGTTTTTTCAGTGGCTGCTGTTTTGATTTTGTTACACCAGAGAACTAATTTAGGTGGTAGAGGTCATGTGATCTCAGGTGATTTTGAAATTAGTAGAGTTGGTGCTTTTCAGGGTTTTCTGGGATTGCAGTAAGTATCCTTCCTGTCCTTTTCTATTTAGTTAGTTTGGGCCCCAGCGTTTGCTCATACTATTTTCTTTCTGTGTCAGTATTTCATCTTTTCTAACCGCCATTACATGTTTGGGGCTTTCTGTTATCTTTGGGGTTCTGCTCCGGGGCAGATAGCTTTCCTATATCTATCTTTAGGTGTAGTTAGTTTCTCAGGCTGTGACGAGGCGTCTAGGACCAACGTAGGAACGCTCCACGGCTGCCTCTAGTTGTGGTGGTTAGTCAGGGTACTGCAATCTCATAGATTCCAACTGCTCTGGTGTATTGCCTTTTTTTACCTGCACTCCTCAGCTACCGAAACATAACAGTATCACCGACCCAAAAAATTGAAAATTGTATGGTACTCACAGAAGGGAAAAAATATTGTCAGAGTTGTCAGGGATATTTTTCTGTTTGTTGCATTTTTTTTTTTTTTTTTTTCCCTCTGTATCTCTGGGTGCTGGGAGGATCTTTTCTCTCAATGGAGTTTGCACAGTTGTCTGGCCGTGTGGATCAGCTTGCCACTGAGGTTCGGAGTATTGCTATCTATCTTGCTGGGTTGCCTGTTGTGGAACCTAGGACCCCCATGCCAGATTTGTTTTTGGGGGGTCGAGCTAAGTTTCAGAATTTCAAAAATAATTGTAAATTGTTTTTTGCCTTAAAATCTAAGTCCTCAGGGAACGCAGCGCAGCAGGTTCAAATTGTCATCTCTCTCCTGCGCGGCGATCCTCAGGATTGGGCTTTTTCCCTGACACCTGGGGATCCTGTTTTGAGTGATGTTGATGCATTTTTTCAGGCTTGGGGTTATTGTACGATGAGCCTAATGTCACGGATCAAGCTGAGAAAGCCTTGTTGGCATTAAATCAGGGGCTTGATGACGCTGAGTTATACTGTCAGAGATTCCGTAGGTGGGCAGTCCTGACCAAATGGAATGACGACGCTTTGGCAGCCCTTTTCCGGAAGGGTCTGTCAGATAATGTAAAGGATGTTATGGTGGGATTCCCTGTCCCCTCTGGTCTCGATGGTTCTATGTCATTGGCGATTCAAATTGACAGACGTTTGCGTGAGCGGAGAAGTGTGCGTGGAATGGTGTTGCCTTGTGAGCCAGCTTCTGAACCCATGCAGTGTGATAGAGTGGTGTCTGGGGCACAGCGTCATGAGTTTCGAAAGCGCAATGGGTTATGTTTCTACTGTGGTGATGCCTCTCATGCTATTTCAGTCTGCCCTAGGCGGGGAGGACGTTTTGCGCGCTCAGTTGTCTTGGGTAGTGTTCAGACTAAGTTTTTATTAACTGTCACTCTGATATGCTCTCTGTCCTCATTTTCTGCTCAGGCTTTCGTTGATTCTGGAGCAGCTATTAACCTGATGGATTATGATTTTGCTAAACGTTGTGGATTTCCCTTGATACCCCTACAGAAGACTATTCCCCTACTGGGGATCGATTCTACCCCTTTGGCTGAGAATAAACCCCAGTTTTCTACTCAGGTGATAATGAGGGTTGAACCTGATCACCAGGAGTGCTGCAAATTTTTGGTTCTGTATAATCTGCATGACATTATCGTGCTGGGTTTTCCTTGGTTACAGTCTCATAATCCTGTTTTGGATTGGAAATCTGTGTCTGTAACCAGTTGGGGCTGCCAATGTGTTAATACCAACACTCCTGTTTTTTCTGCCTCCCCCCCAGGCTCAGGATGTTCCTGACTTTTTGATTGATTTTTCTGATGTGTTTAGCGAAAGTAAATCTGCATCCTTGCCTCCCCATAGGAGCTATGACTGCGCTATTGAATTAGTGCCGGGTAGTAAATTCCCTAAAGGTCGCCTTTTTAACTTGTCTGTACCTGAACATGACGCTATGCGGTCTTATATCAAGGAATCATTGGAGAAGGGTCATATCAGACCATCCTCTTCACCCTTAGGTGCCGGTTTTTTCTTTGTGGCCAAAAAGGATGGTTCATTAAGGCCGTGTATTGATTATCGTCTCTTGAACAATATTACTGTGAAATATCAATACCCGTTACCCTTGATTTCTGACCTGTTTTCCAGGGTGAAAAACGCTACTTGGTTTACCAAGCTTGACCTCAGGGGGGCGTATAACCTTATTCGCATTAAGCACGGGGATGAATGGAAGACGGCATTCAATACCCCTGAAGGGCATTTTGAGTACCTGGTGATGCCCTTTGGGCTCACTAATGCTCCTTCCGTCTTCCAGTCCTTCATGAATGACATTTTCAGGGATTTTGTGGACAAATTTCTGATTGTTTATTTGGATGATATCTTGATTTTTTTCTAATGACTGGGACTCTCATGTGAAACATGTTCGAACTGTATTTCAGATTTTGAGAGAGAATGCTCTGTATGTGAAGGGATCAAAGTGTCTTTTTGGCGTACAGAGGATCTCATTTCTGGGATTCATTTTGTCCCCATCTGTTATTGAAATGGACCCGGTCAAGGTTCAGGCCATCTGTGATTGGGTCCAACCTACTTCATTAAAGGCTCTTCAGAGATTTTTGGGTTTTGCCAATTTTTATCGTAAATTTATTGGTAATTTCTCGGTTATTGTTAAACCATTAACTGATTTGACCAGAAAGGGTTCTGATGTGGTGAATTGGCCTCCTGAGGCAGTCTCTGCATTTCAGGAACTTAAGCAGAGATTCACTTCTGCTCCTGTTCTACGGCAGCCTGATGTTTCTCTGCCATTTCAGGTGGAGGTTGATGCCTCTGAAATTGGGGCAGGTGCCGTTTTGTCCCAAAAAGATCCAGAGACCTCTAAAAGTAACCCTTGTGCCTTTTTCTCTCGAAAATTTTCTCCTACTGAACGTAATTATGACGTGGGTAATCGGGAGTTATTGGCCATGAAGTGGGCTTTTGAAGAGTGGAGACATTGGCTGGAGGGAGCCAAACATCAGGTGGTGGTCCTTACGGACCATAAGAATATGGTCTATCTGGAATCTGCCAAGCGACTCAATCCTAGACAGGCCAGGTGGGCCTTGTTTTTCACACGTTTTAATTTTGTGGTTTCCTTTCTTCCTGGCACTAAGAATGTTAAGGCGGATGCCCTCTCGAGGAGTTTCCTTGCGGACTCTCCTGAGTTATCTGATCCTTCTGTTATTTTGAAAGAGGGTGTAGTTCTTTCCGCCATCTCGCCCAATTTGAGACTTGCTCTGGAGGGGTGTCAGGAGGATAGGCCCGAGTGCTGCCCTGTTGGAAAATTGTTTGTCCCGGACCAGTGGAAAAAGAGTGTGATGTCTGAGATTCATTGTTCCGCGTTGGCTGGGCATCCCGGAATTTTTGGTACCAGAGACTTGGTTAGTCGGTCCTTTTGGTGGCCTACCTTGTCTCGTGATGTCAGGGAATTTGTGCAGTCCTGCGGGACTTGCTCTCGCTCCAAGCCTTGCTCTCGCTCTAGTGGTTTGTTGATGCCATTGCCTGTGCCCAAGAGACCATGGACCCATATCTCTATGGATTTCATTTCCGACCTTCCTGTTTCTCAGAGAATGACCACCATCTGGGTAATTTGTGATAGGTTTTCCAAGATGATACATCTTGTGCCATTACCTAAGTTGCCTTCCTCCTCTGAATTGGTGCCGTTGTTCCTTCAGCACGTGGTTCGTTTACACGGCATTCCTGAGAACATTGTGTCTGACAGAGGAGTCCAGTTTGTTTCCAGATTTTGGAGGACTTTTTGTTCTAAACTGGGTGTTCAATTGTCTTTCTCCTCGGCATTTCATCCTCAGACCAATGGTCAAACTGAGAGAACAAACCAGACATTGGAGACTTATCTAAGATGCTTTGTGTCTGCTGATCAGGATGACTGGGTCTCTTTTTTGCCTTTGGCTGAGTTTGCTCTTAATAATAGGGCTAGCTCTGCTACTTTGATGTCTCCGTTTTTCTGTAATTCTGGGTTTCACCCTCGATTTTCTTCAGGACAGACGGAGGCTTCTGTCTGTCCAGGTGTTGACTCTGTTGTGGAGCGTATGCAACTGATTTGGGACCAGGTAGTGGAGAGGTTGTCCCTCTCTCAGGAGAGGGCCCAGCGGTTTGCTAACCGGCATAGGACTGATGGTCCTCGGTTTAAAGTAGGGGACTTGGTCTGGTTGTCCTCAAAGAATATTCCTATGAGAGTAGCATCTCCTAAATTTAAGCCTAGGTTCATTGGACCTTATAAGATCATGGAGATTATTAATCCTGTTTCTTTTCGTTTGCTTCTTCCAGGGACATTTAAGATCCATAACGTGTTCCACAAGTCCTTGTTGAAGAGGTTTGTTGAGCCAGTGGTTCCTGCTGCTGTGCCTCCTGACCCTGTTTTGGTTGAGGGCAATCTGGAGTATGTGGTTGAGAAAATATTGGATTCTCGTTTTTCTAGACGGAAACTCCAGTATTTGGTTAAATGGAGAGGTTATGGTCAGGAAGACAATTCTTGGGTGTTTGCTTCGGACATCCATGCTAGGAGACTTATCCGTGCGTATCATAGAACTCATCCTGACCGACCTGGTTGCTCAAATGAGGGTTCGGTGACCCCTCCTCAAGGGGGGGTACTGTTGTGAATGGGTTTGAGATGAGTTCTGAGCAGAGGCTCTCTCTGCTGGTTACAAGCGGTGCTAGTGAAGGTTGTGAGGACTGGGAATCAGGTGTTTCTGACTGGTCTTATATAAGGGAGTCATTTTCCCATCAGGGTTGCCGGTGATCAATTGTTCTGGTCTGAATCCTTTATTCCAGTTTCCCTTGTAGCCTGCTGTGTCGTGTCTGCATCTCCTGCTAACAGATAAGACAATTTCTTCTTTTGTGTTTGTGCTATATTTTTGCATTTTGTCCTGCACTTCTGTGGGGGCCTTCAGGGTCCCCTCCGGGGGCTTCTGCCCTCTCAGTTTTGTTCAGCCACTGATGTTTGTACTTTTGCTTTTTTCCAGTTTTTTCAGTGGCTGCTGTTTTGATTTTGTTACACCAGAGAACTAATTTAGGTGGTAGAGGTCGTGTGATCTCAGGTGATTTTGAAATTAGTAGAGTTGGTGCTTTTCAGGGTTTTCTGGGATTGCAGTAAGTATCCTTCCTGTCCTTTTCTATTTAGTTAGTTTGGGCCCCAGCATTTGCTCATACTATTTTCTTTCTGTGTCAGTATTTCATCTTGTCTAACCGCCATTACATGTTTGGGGGCTTTCTGTTATCTTTGGGGTTCTGCTCCGGGGCAGATAGCTTTCCTATATCTATCTTTAGGTGTAGTTAGTTTCTCAGGCTGTGACGAGGCGTCTAGGACCAACGTAGGAACGCTCCACGGCTGCCTCTAGTTGTGGTGGTTAGTCAGGGTACTGCAATCTCATAGATTCCAACTGCTCTGGTGTATTGCCTTTTTTTACCTGCACTCCTCAGCTACCGAAACATAACATTAACCCAATTGAAAACTTTTGGAAGGAGCTCAAGATTAAAGTCCACATGAGACACCCAAAGAACCTAGATAACTTGGAGAAGATCTGCATGGAGGAGTGGGCCAAGATAACTCCACAGACCTCTGCCGGCCTGATCAGGTCTTATAAAAGACGATTATTAGCTGTAATTGCAAACAAGGGTTATTCCACGAAATATTAAACATAGGGGTTGTATAATAATTGACCCACACTTTTATGTTTAAAATTTATTAAAATTCAACTGAGCAACATAACTTTTTGGTTTGTAAGATTTATGCTTCTGTTAATAAATCCTACTCTCGTTTGCAGTTTGAAGGCTCTAACTTATTTGCATCTTATCAAACCAGCTAAATCTGCAGGGGTTGAATACTACTTGTAGGCACTGTACACCACTGGGGGAGGGGAATATACAGCACTGGGGGGGACAGGCATCACCGGGGAGGCACAAAGATCACCAGATGGGGCTCATAGATCACTGGGGGACACAGATCACAGGGGTGCACATAGCTGGGGGACACAGATCACAGGGTGCACATATTGGAGGTGCACAGAGATCACAGGGGCACAGGATAACAGTGGGCTTCATAGAACACCGGGGGACACAGATCACAGGGTGCACATAGCTGGAGGACACATCACGGGGGCATATAGCTGAAGGGCACAGAAATCACAGGGGGCACATAGCTGGGGGAGGCACAGAGATCATGGAGGGGCACATAGCTGGAGGGGACAGAGGGCACAGACCATATGGGAGCACAAATATCACAGGTGGTACATAGCTGGAGGGCACAGAAATCACAGGGGCACAAAGATCTCAGGAGGGCACATAGCTGGAGGGGACCGGGATCACAGGGGACACAGATCACATGGGAGCACAAATATCACGGGGGAACATAGCAGGGGAGCACAGGGATCACAGGGGGGCATATAGCTGGAAGGCACAAAAATCACAGGGGGTCATATAGCTGGGGGGCAGAGAGATCACAGGGGGGCATATAATTCACAGGGCACATAGCTGGGGGCACAAATATCACAGGGGTCACATAGCTAGGGGGACATATAGCTATTGGGCACAGAGTTCACAGGAGGTGTACATAACTGGGGCCACAGAGATCACATGAGTGCACATAGCTGGGAGGCACAAAGATCACAGGGGGCATAAAGTTGGTGGGGCACATAGCTGGGGGGGCACAGAGATCACATTGGGGCACATAGCTGAGGGGCACAGATCACCAGCAGACGGGCACAGAGATCGCTCTGGACTCTCTGGCAGACATTCCTCTTCTGGGACAGGAAGATGTGAGCGCATTGGGCACTAACCCCGCCCACCCCGATGACGTCATCATTCATGTGCAGGCAGCGTTCTATAATGAACACTGCCTACCGTGCACTTGGGGGTTAAAGGGCCGGCAGGATACAGCTGCCACCCAAGCATTGAGGACTCCGGGGACCTGCCCGCAGCCGCATGAAAAGTCACCGTGGGCAGCTTGCGGCCCGCGGGCCGGAGGTTCCCCACCCCTTCATTAAGTGAACATGTAGAATTAAATCTGTTTTAGATTTGGAACACTCCTTTAACTTAAAGTAATTACAAATTAATTTATAATGACATTTCTTTTTTTCTATTCCCGGAGAATGCTTTTTAAATGCATGTTTGGTTGACTTTTTGTGTAGCTCTTGTAGACCCATCAATGATGTGTAGCTGTTTTTTCTTTTTAGATGAAGGGATTGGCATTAAGCAACTCTGAAGTAATTCGGCAAGTACACAACAGCTTTGCAAGGTACGTGTTTGTTAAAACTAAGATCTATATTGTATTTAGGTAGACTTTTTTTTCCACAAAGAGCTACATGGTTTTTCTATTTTGTGGTCAGTGTAGTCATTTGTTGGCTTATTTGCAGTACTGCTTGCAACTTTGTCAAATGAATAATGACTGCACACCCCCTCCCACCCCCCATTAATTTGAAAAGTGGAACACCCATCCATGGCAACTATAAAGCTGATGTAACTGGGTAGCTCTGCAACTGACCACATTGCACTGGGATTGACAGCAGCTGATAAGCCGGGGTGCTGGGTGTCAGGTGTCGAACCCCCATGGATCTGATATCAATGACCTATGATAAAGGGGTTTTCCTGCAAACAAAACTTAATTTTAATCAATAGATCTTGGAATAACAATAATTTTCACAATTTGATACATTTAAATAAAATGTTCCTGTGCTGAGATAATCAGCAATCATATATGAAGTGACTTTGAGTGGCCTATATGACAGAAAATACCCCAAAGTGGCACCATTTTAAAAAATTCCACGCTGATGGTGCACAAAACCACATTCAAGAAGTTTATTAACCCTTCAAGTTCTTCACAGGATTTAAAGCAATGTATTAAGGAAAAAATATTTTTTTTTACTATTAAAATGTTGCTTTTGCCCCAAATTTGTCATTTTAAAAAAGGGTAACAGGAGTAAATGGACCATACAGTTAGTTGTGCAATTTCTCCTGAGTACGCCGATACGCAATAAGTGGTGCCAAACGTCTTTTGAACCCAGTACAAAGCTCAGAAGAGAAGGAGCACCATATTGAAGTTGGGATTTTGCTGGTTAGAGGGTGCCATTTCACATTGGCAGAGCCCCTGAAGTGCCAGAACAGCATAAACTCACCATAAGTGAACCCATTTTACAAACCACCCATCAATTAATCTAGGGGTGCTGTGAGCATATTGACACCACATGTGCCTCACAGAAATTTTACTTTTGGGTGGTGAAGAAAGAAGAATTACATTTTTACCACTTGAGCTGTGTGCACACGTCCATTTTTGCCACAAAACCTGAAGGGAATCCTGATGCCAGCAAAGTGAATGAGAACCCTGAAGTGTCATGCACGTTTGTGACTTGTAGATTTGGTGCAGATTCAAATCTGCAGCATGTCAATTTTTTCAGTGTTTTTTCAGCATTTTTTCACCTTATTGACTACAATGAAGTCTGTCAAACTCTAAAAGCACAGGTCTAAAAATGGCAAACCGCAGTGAATGCTATAGAGATTGATAATGGATATAGAGAAACAGACAGATGATCATGCTGAGTGCTACCGCGAGCAAATGCTGGTGTATATGAAAGCTGACAAACTGCAGCAACACCTACGATCGCGGGGCATCGCAGAGGGAGGGAGCTCCCATCATCATTACTCAAATGCGATCGTATTGTGCCAGTGGTCTCCATGGTGACCACGTGTCCATCTTTTGGCCTGGTGTCACCATGGAGACCATCGGCACAACTCCAGCTCTGAACAGGAGCTGACAAATCTCCTCCCTGTGTGAGAGATGCTGATCTAATGTTCTGCAATGCAGAAGCATTGCAGAGTATTAGATCAGCGATCTGTCACTAATGTTTATATCCCATCCTGGAACATTTTAAAAATGTTATTAAAAGTTGTAAAAATAATCACAATAAAGAACAAAAAAAGAAAAAAATATTAATCCAGTGACTACATTTATGTAAACGTAAAATAAAGTATACATATTTGGCATCACTGCATCCAAAATGACCCACCCTATAAAACTGTCCCACTAGTTAACTCCCTTCAGTGAACACCGTTAAAATAGAAAAAATAAACAAGGAAAAAAACTATGCTTTATCATACGCTGAACGAAAAATGGAATAAAACGCGATCAAAAAGACTAATGCAAATAAAATAGATAAAAAATGAACACGTCATCTTGTCTCACGAAAAACAAGGCGCCATACAGCCCCGTCAGCAGAAAAATAAAAAAGTTATAGCTCTCAGAATAAACCGATGCAAAAATAATTATTTTCCCTGTGTGAAAATGTTAAAATCTGGGGATAGAACAAAATTTAGGTGGTAACAATGTAGTGATATTTTTTCGTCACTGCCCAATGGTATAAAATTATGTAACACACCTGTGGTGTCAATATGATTACGGCACCCCTAGAGGGTGTAGTTTCTAAAATGGGGACATTTATGGGGGATTCTGCTGTTCTGGTACTTCAAGGGCTCTACCAATGTAACATGGCACTCTCAAGCCAGTCCAGCAAAATCTAAACTTAAGTATGGCGCTTCTTGCCTTCTGAGCTTTGCACTGTGCCTCAAAAGTAGCTATCGACCATATATAGGGTATTGATGTACACAGGAGGAATTGCACACCTATTTTTGTAGTCCATTTCTCCTGTTACCCTTGTGTCATGTATAGTGTACAGTTCCTATAGCGTCTTGTGCTTGGGTGCGAGGAAAACACAGGAGACATAGGTTGAAATGAAATGACTTGTATTACTTCATACAAGCATGCTGAAAAGTTCACACTGTTTGCAGGAACCGCGACAGGAGACACAGCAGGCCAGAGTAACTTCAAGCACTACAATAAATCTCCAAAGCAGGTTCAGGATCTCTTCTCTGTACCGTAATTCCTCTGCAAACATGGATTCACCAAACAGCAGGTTTCCAGAGTCCAAAAGTGTTCCAAGGTTCCTCAGTAGGGAATAGCTAGAGTACAAGTCCAAGGCTTCCAGGAGTCAGGTCACAGACTGACTGAGGCTTGATTCAGGAGCACTGATTGTTCAGCTGAGGCTGCTTAAGAAGCAAGAGGGAAGAATCAGGGCGGAACATGAAAACTGGAAACTCCATATTAACTGAGGGCAAGAGCTGCAGAAAGACAGAAAGCAAAATGGCCGACGGAAAACTGAGTTTCAAGGAACATGTCAACAGAGACAAAGAACCTTACATTACTCCCCCTTAGGGACAACCTCCGGATGACCTCAGACCAGGCTTGTCAGGGTACCTCTGATGAAACTGGCGGAGCAGGCGAGGAGCATTACATTATTGACTGGTTCCCATGAGTTGTCCTCCACTGGGTAGCCCTGGCATTTAATCAAATATTGCAACTGATTTCTGTACAACCTGGAATCTAGAATCCTTTCCACCATAAATTCTTCCTGACCATCGACCAGCACTGGGTCAGGGCAAGGAGAAGAACGTCCAGGAAACGTATTGGGTGTTGCAGCCTATAGTAGGGATACATGAAAGACAGGGTGGATTCTCATAGTTCTGGGCAGTTGAAGACGACAAGCAACAGCACTTATAATCTTATTGATCTTATAAGGTCCAATGTACTTATGTCCCAATTTAGACGATGGAATCTTTAATTTAAGATTTCTGGTTGACAGCCAGACCAAATCTCCTACCTTGAAAGCTGGTGCAGGTTTACGAAATTTATCTGCTGCTTTCTTGTACCTTTCCTGAGCCAATTCTAGATTTTCCTTTAGAAGATCCATATTCTTTTGTAAAGAAGTGATTCTTTCAGCCACTGCCGGCAAGGGCGTATCTATGGGAAATCGAGGAAGAATGTTAGGATGATAACCTAGATTGGAGTAAAAAGGAGACTGCTTCAGTGGAGGCGCTCTGAGAGTTGTTATAAGAGAACTCAGCCAATGGAAGTAGATCCACCCAATCATCCTGTAGGTGGCAGATAAAACAGCGGAGATACTGCTCCAGGGTCTGATTGGTTCGTTCTGTCTGTCCATTAGTCTGGGGATGAAAAGCAGAAGAAAGGTTTACTTTAATGTCCAATGCTGCACAGAAATTTTGCCAAAACCTTGAAGTGAATTGCACCCCTCGATCCGAAATGACCTCATCCGGTACTCCATGTAAGCGAAACACATTCTTAATCATCAAGTCTGATGTCTGTTTTGCAGTGGGTAAGCCGACACAAGGGATAAAATAAGCTGCCTTTGTTAGACGGTCAACCACCACTAGAATGGTGTTCTTCCCTTGAGAGGTTGGTAACTCCACAATGAAGTCCATAGAAATGGATCCCCATGGGCGGGACGGGGTGGGAAGAGGTTGCAACAGACCAGTTGGTGAGGAGCGAGGTGTTTTGCATCTTGCACAGACTTCACATGAAGTGACATAGTTTAAGACATCTTTCCTGTAAGTGGGCCACCAAAAGAAACGAGAAAGAAATTCTTGTGTCTTTAGAATTCCCCTATGCCCGGCTATCTTGGAATCGTGGATGAGTTGCAATACTCTCAATCTGACTGTTTCAGGTATATACAGACGTTGTCCCTGAATCCACACACCATTCTTAAAGACAAGACTTACGTCCCTTGGGGGTTGAGCCAACAAAGAATCCGCATGGTATGCTTCCTTGATGTCCTTAAGTAGGTCTTGATTATGAATCACTCCCAGGAATCTAGAGTCAGGAAGAATAGTCTTAGGAGGAGTAAGTGGACGTGTCTCTGCTGAATGAATCCTAGAGAGTGCATCAGCCTTTCCATTGCGCGATCCTGGTCTATAAGAAATGACAAAATTAAATTGGTTTAGGAAAAGATTCCAGCGAGCCTGGCGAGGAGTCAGGCACTTAGCCGACCTGATAAATTCAAGGTTACGATGGTCTGTCAGGACGACTATTTGCTGTGCAGCTCCCTGAAGAAGGTGTCTCCATTCCTTGAAGGCGGCAATAATGGCCAACAATTCTCTATTGCCCACATCGTAGTTCCTCTCAGCCGAAGACAACTGCTGGGAAAAGAAGGCACAGGGATGCAAGACATTCTTCTCACCTGTTCTCTGAGAGAGTATAGCTCCAACGGCACAGTCTGAAGCATCCACCTCTATTATGAAGGCAAGCTCGGGGTTGGGATGTACTAAGATAGGTGCGTGGTAAATTTATCCTTTAAACAGGAAAATGCTTCCTGAGCTTGCGGGGTCCAGGAGAACCTAGACTGTTTCCGGGTAAGTTGGGTGATAGGTGACACTACCTCAGAAAAATTCTTAATGAAACGTCTATAGAAGTTGGCAAACCCGATGAAACGCTGCACCTCCTTCACATTTCTAGGAATTGGCCAATCCTTGATGGCTTGGGTCTTGCTTCCATCCATACTAATCCCTTGCGTAGATAGTACATACCCCAGAAATTGAATTTCGGTCCTATGGAATTCACATTTTTCAAGCTTGATGTAGAGATGGTTTTGTCTTAGGCGTTCTAAGACCATTCTCACATGTCCATGATGTTCCTCTGTGGAGTTAGAAAAAATTAGAATATCATCCAGATAAATCACCACAAATGTATCTAGGAGATCCCTGAAGATATCATTCACGAAGTGTTGGAAAGTGGCTGGGGCGGTACTCAGACCAAAAGGCATAACTAGATATTCAAAGTGTCCATAGCGTGACCTGAAAGCAGTCTTCCATTCATCCCCAGGTCTAATACGGACCAAGTTATAGGCCCCACGGAGATCCAGTTTAGAGAAAAATTTTGGCATGCCGCACTCTCTCCAACAACTCAGGGATTAAAGGCAATGGATAACGGTTTCTAATAGTAACCTTATTGAGTTCCCTATAGTCTATGCAGGGTCTCAGAGATCCATCTTTCTTCTTCACAAAGAAGATGGGTGCACCTGCGGGAGATGAAGAGGGGCGTATGAAGCCCTTGGCTAAATTTTCGTCTATATAATCCTTCAAAGCTTTTAGCTCGGGCCCCGCTAGGGGGTAGATCTTACCAAAAGGTATCTCGGCTCCGGGCAATAATTCAATTGGACAATTATATGGACGGTGAGGAGGAAGCTGATCAGCGTTCTTCTTGTCACATAAATCCACATAGTCCTGGTATACAGCTGGTAGTTCAGGGACTGACATGGTTCCTTTAGGAACAGAGCAAGCTGAAACTCCTTGACTCATCTGTTTCTCCGGAAAGTGTAATTCCTTGGTCTCCCAGTTAATCGTAGGATTCTGCGCCTGCAGCCATGGTAGCCCTAGAATGATGGGAAAGTGGGGAGAAGAGATAAGCAAAAAAGACATTTTCTCCTGATGATCTTTACCCATAAGGACCCTCAAAGGCTCTGTTTCTTGATCCACTGGTCCAGAAGTCAGTAGAGAGCCATCCACAGTCTCCATCTGTACTGGAGTAGCCTTCTTCACTGAACATATACCCTGTTTCAGAGCAAAGGAGATATCCATAAAATTTCCACTTGCTCCTGAGTCGATCATAGCAGAGCTAGACACCCAGACTGAGTCAACCCAGAGTTTGATGGAAAGGAAGCAATGAGAATTGTTTCTTTTACAACTCAGCTGGGACACCGCTAAGGAAACTTGAAAAATTGCAGCGTTTATACCGTCATCGTCCCCAGAACTAACAGAGTTTAAGTCCGAGAAATCAAGATCTCTTGCAGCAGATCTCTCTGGAGCCTGAGGCTCGGACATGACAGAGCTCCTCTCGCAACACTCACAGTGAATGACTGCTGCAGTAGTCTTACGAGAACGGCTGGGGCAGTTTATAATGAAGTGCCCTGACTTACACAGTAGAAACATAGATTTTCCTTTATACGATGTTCTTTGCGTGCATCACTAACCCGTCTTTGTAAAGAGTCCACCTGCATGGGTTCAGGTTCTGGTTCCCTTGTGATCCTACTCAAAGGTTCCTTAGCTGAGGAGGGAGGTAGTAAAAGGTTAGTGCGATTATTTTCGAACCATCTCTCTTGTCTGCGTTCAGTCAGACGAGCATCAATACGGATACAATAGTTAATAAAGTCACCTAACGCAGTGGTAGGGTCGGCACGAGCAAGTTCATCCTTAATCAGTGGAGACAACCCTTTCCGAAAAATAGATTTTTTAGCGGAAGTGTCCCAAGTGGTATCAAGAGCCCATCTCCTGAAATCCAGGGCATATTCGGCTACTGAACGCTTACCTTGGCGCAAAGTTAACATGGCTGCTTCAGCTGTTGCACCTCGATTGGGGTCATCAAACACCTGCCCCATGGCTGAAATAAAAGCATCAAGGTGATTCAAACAATCATCCTCAGTCTCAATCAGAGGGTTTGCCCACATCAAAGCCTTATTGGTAAGCAACATGATTATAGTAAGCACTTTGGATCGTTCAGTGGGAAATTGTGAAGCATGTGCAGAGAAAAATAAATTGCATTGATTAATAAATCCCCTGAATTTCTCACGTTCACCGCCAAAACGAAAAGGAGGTAATTTGGGGATCCCAGAACTCGGGGTTATGGCAGGAGCCTGGGCTCGTTCCTCTAGAGCCTCAATCCTGGCTCGCAATTCCTGGGTAGTCTGTCCAAACACTTGCAAATTATGATTAGTGAGGTCCTGTAGGCTTGCAAAAGGGTTTTTAAAGTCTGTACATCTGAAAGGATTGTATCAGTCACTCCGCAAAGTTCCTTTATGCGGGCCTCCATCTTCCAGATCTTTTAAGGCAGAGGTGCTGGAAGGAGAAGAGGAAAGGAAAAAGAAAAAAAAAACAATAGTGTTTACCTGTGGTAACATTCCAGAGTAAAATTTTAAGGGAATGCGCTCACCTGGAATGGTTGTGAGAAGTCACAACCACTGTCATCACATAAGGTATTAAACGGACATCTGATATCCACAGTCACAGCAGACACGGCTTTCCCAGACCCAGCAGACACTAAACATTGGCTCCTGAATCTTGTCATGTATAGTGTACAGTTCCTATAGCGTCTTGTGCTTGGGTGCGAGGAAAACACAGGAGACATAGGTTGAAATGAAATGACTTGTATTACTTCATACAAGCATGCTGAAAAGTTCACACAGTTTGCAGGAACCGCGACAGGAGACACAGCAGGCCAGAGTAACTTCAAGCACTACAATAAATCTCCAAAGCAGGTTCAGGATCTCTTCTCTGTACCGTAATTCCTCTGCAAACATGGATTCACCAAACAGCAGGTTTCCAGAGTCCAAAAGTGTTCCAAGGTTCCTCAGTAGGGAATAGCTGGAGTACAAGTCCAAGGCTTCCAGGAGTCAGGTCACAGACTGACTGAGGCTTGATTCAGGAGCACTGATTGTTCAGCTGAGGCTGCTTAAGAAGCAAGAGGGAAGAATCAGGGCGGGAACATGAAAACTGGAAACTCCATATTAACTGAGGGCAAGAGCTGCAGAAAGACAGAAAGCAAAATGGCCGACGGAAAACTGAGTTTCAAGGAACATGTCAACAGAGACAAAGAACCTTACACCTTGTGAAATTAAAATAATTTGGGGCTAAAAACATTTTCGTGAGAAATTTGTGTTTTTTTAATTTTTTTTTATTTTGTTTTAATTTTTTTTATGGTTCAACTTCATAAACTTCTTTGAAGCAACTGGTGGTGGTTCAAAGTTCTCACCACACATCTAGATAAGTTCCCTGGGGGGTCTAGTTTCCGAAATGATGTCGCTTGTGAGCGGTTTCCACTGTGTAGGCACATCAGAGGCTCTCCAAACGTGACATGGCGTCCATTATTTACCGTATTTTTCCGACTATAAGACGCACCGGACTATAAGACGCACCCAGGTTTTAGAGGTGGAAAATAGGGAAAAATATATTTGAAGCAAAAAATGTGGAAAAATATTTACCGTATATACTCGTGTATAAGCCGACCCGTGTATAAGCCGACCCCCCTAATTTTGCCACAAAAAACTGGGAAAAATTATTGACTCGTGTATAAGCTGGGTGTATAAACTGCCCTCCTGCTCTGTGCTGCCCCCGTCCTGCTCCTTGCTCCCCCATCCAGCTCTGTGCTCCCCCATTCTCCTCTGTATTCCCCCCCCCTCCTGCTCCGTCCTCCGCTGTGCTCCCCCATTCCTTCTCCGTCCTCCAGTGCCCCCTGTCCTGCTCCATGCTCCTCTGTGCCCTCCATCCTCCCCTGTCCTGCTCCATGCTTCCCCCGTCCTCCACGCTTCCCCCGTCCACCGATCTCCCCCCCGTCCTGCTCCATGCTTCCCCGTCCTCCGTTTTCCCCCCGTCCTCCTCTATGCTTCCCCCGTCCTCCTCTATGCTTCCCCGTCCACCGTTCTCTCCCCTCCCCCCGTCCTGTTCCGTGCTCCTTGTCCTCTCCTCCATCATACTCACCCCTCCCCGTGCCATCGCTGAGCGTCCCTGCAATCCTGCGTTCTCCCCGTCTTCCTGCAGCTCTCCAGCACTGAGCTGGATGATGTAATACCGCTCATTAAGGCCATGAATATGGAGGCCACGCCTATGGGAGTGGTGTCGCGTCCATATTACATGACCTTAATGAGCGGGTATTACATCACCGCTCAGTGCAGAAGAGCTGCAGGAAGCTGGGGAGAACGCAGGATTGCAGGGACGCTCAGCGATGGCACGGGGAGGGGTGAGTATGATCCCAGCCACCGGCTCCTGCCGCGGCATCCCCTCCCCCGCTGGTTTCTGCCCTATGACTCGTGTATAAGCCGAGGGGGCATTTTCAGCACGAAAAAAGGTGCTGAAAATCTCGGCTTATACACGAGTATATACGGTAATAAACATACTATTATATGTGGTATTATTATATATAATAGTATGTTATTATGTTGTAAGCTATGGGTAGGAGATGGTGCTGCGGGACCAGTGTGGTGTCTATAAACTACTATGTGAAGACGCTGGAGGGTGAGTATAAGGCCGGGGTCACACATGCGAGAAACTCGCACAATTTCGTGTGAGTCTCTCGCATGAACACCCGGCACTCAGACTGCAGCGTGCGGCTGCATAGAAATAGAGACAGAGATGATAGAGACAGAGATGATAGAGACAGAGATGATAGAGACAGAGATGATAGAGACAGAGATGATAGAAATGTGACACATATGCGTTTCAGAGTAAGAGTATGGATCTACCAATCACAAGAGTGTATGTAATCAGCAAGGTAGAAGTTTCAAGTTAAAAATTAACTTTTATTATTAATGTTTAAAAGAACCAAAAGAAGTGGTTCATCTAATAAGAACACTAAAAAAGACAAATACAATCACCGCTCTCACCAAAATGTGATACAAAAACTATTTAAAGTGGGCCACTAGGTCCACGATAAGTTATTAACCTGAACAGGAACTCGTTATTTAGTACAGGCAATGTCACTATGTCCAAATCTGGGATTCCTCATATATGTACCATGTGTCAATCGTTATGAGGTCCTATAGACACAAATGTCAAATAGTCAGACAAAAATAGGGATCAATAATAAATCATTAAAGGTTTCAGGGTATTTGGAACAATCTCACCCGACAAAACCTCTGATCCCGGATATCCGTGTCCATATGTGTTTCAGTCTATTGGGGGAGGTTTTGCAATACCATACATTACCCCTAAAGAAACCGCAGACATCTGTGATATACTATGAACAATACACTCCCAGACACTAATGTCAAATAGTCAAACAAAATAGGGATCAATAATAAATCATTATAGGTTTCAGGGTAATTGGAACAATCTCACCCGAAAAATCCTCTGATCCCGGATATCCGTGTCCATATGCGTTTCAGTCTATTGGGGGAGGTTTTGCAATACCATACATTACCCCTAAAGAAACCGCAGACATCTATGATATACTATGAAGAATACGCTCCCAACGCGTTTCTCAGGCTCGATCATCAGGGGGGGCCTTGCCAAATAATCTTAGTGAACTTGCATTGACATCCGTCATGTATTATCCATATCATCAGGCGGGTGATATGGATAATACATGACGGATGTCAATGCAAGTTCACTAAGATTATTTGGCAAGGCCTCCCCTGATGATCGAGCCTGAGAAACGCGTTGGGAGCGTATTCTTCATAGTCCAAGCAGTAGTTTTCGCCCACATATGGGGTATCTGCTTAGTGATGAGAAATTGCAAAACAAATTTTGGAATCCATTTTTTCCTGTTACACTTGCGAAAATAAAAAAAAAACGGGGGTCAAAAGTAAAAAATTTTTGTGAAAACAAAGTGAAATATTCATTTTTCTTTCATATTCCATTAATTCCTGTGAATCACCTGGACAGTTAAACTTCTTGAATATGGGTTTGAACACCTTGAGGGATGCAGTTTTTAGAATGGTGTCACTTTTGTGTATTTTTTATCATATAGGCCGCTACATGTCATAAAAAAATGATTTTGTGAATTTTGCTGGAAAAATGAGAAATCACTGGTCAACTTTTAACCCTTCTAACTTACTAACAAAAGAGAAAAATTATGGTTCAAAAATTGTTCTGATGTAAATTAGATATGTTGGAAATGTTTAAAAAATTTTGCGTGACACCACTCTCTGATTTAACCCCTTTACCACCGAGGGTGGTTTGCATGTTAATGAACCGGGTCAATTTTTACAATTCTGACCACTGTCCACTTATGAGGTAATAACTGGAACCCTTCCATGGATCCCAGTGATTTTCATGATATATTGTACTTCATGGTAGTGGTAAAATTTCTTTGATATGACTTGCGTTCATTTGTGAAAAAGAAAACGGAAATTTGGCGAAAATTTTGCAATTTTCCAGATTTGAATTGTCATGCCCTTAAATCTCAGAGATGCCATATTTTTCAGACGCTATTTTTTCCCCAAAATTTTGGGGGAAAATGGGGATGCGTCTTATGGTCACAACATACCTAAAAATCCGGTGACGGCGACGCTCACGATGCTCTGTAGTGCGGTGGTGTCCGGGCTCCGTGCTGCGTGGGGGACTCAGCCGGCATTTCGTCATAGCTTGAAAGCCCACCGCAGCTCTGTTGCGGAGACGCGGAGCAAAGATGGCCGCCAGGGGCCTCCAGAAAGATGGCGGCGCATACTGAAATTCAAATCTCGGCCCGAGATCTCAGGAGACAAAATCTCGTTGCCGAGATTTGAATTTCAGTATGCGCCGCCATCTTTCTGGAGGCCCCTGGCGGCCATCTTTGCTCCGCGTCTCGGCATCCTCCGCATCTCCGCAACAGAGCTGCTGGGGCTTTCAGGCTATGATGAAATGCCGGCAGAGCCCCCCACGCAGCACGGAGCCCCCCACACAGTACAGAGTCCCGCTGCCACCACATCACAGAGCCCGGACACCACAGAGCACAGGGAGGCTGCACTGGGACCACCTCCACGGATTTGTAAGTATATTGCGACCCCACGGACAGAGCACAGCCACCCCATGGACAGAGCACAACCACCCCACAGAGCACAGACAGAGCACAGCCACCCCAAGGACACAGAGCACCCCTGCAACACAGAGCACCACCATCACACTAGCCTGGACCACCAAACGACCCCTGTGACCACTCCTCTACCTGTGCTGATCCCTTCGCTGGTAACCTGAATTCGGACTGTAAGACGGACCTCCATTTGACACATTATTTTTTTTCCCTATTTTCCTTCTAAAAATTTGGGGTGCGTCTTATAGTCCGAAAAATATGGTATGTCACACAAAATACTGTAACATTTCCCACATGTCTACTCTACATCAGCACAGCTTTGGAACCAAAATTTTATTTTGCCATGAAGTTAAAAGTTAAACAGCGATTTCTCATTTTTACACCACCATTTTTTTTTTTAGGGACCACATCACATTTGAAGTCTCTTTGAGGGGTCTATATGATAGAAAATACCCAAAAGTGACACCATTCTGAAAACTGCGCCCCTCAAGGTGCTCAAAACCACATTCAAGATTTTTATTAACCCTTCAGGTGTTTCACAGGAATTTTTGGAATGTGGAAAAAAAATGAACATTTAAATTTTTTTCAAAAAAATTTACTTCAGATCCAATTTTTTTATTTTACCAAGGGTAACAGGAGAAATTGGACCCCAACAGTTGTTGTGCACTTTGTCTTGAGTACACCGAAACCCCATATGTAGAGGAATACTACTTTTAAGGCACAGTGCAAAGCTCAGAAGGGAGTTCAGATTTTGCTGGAATGGTTTGAGGGTGCCATGTCACATTGGCAGAGCCCCACTAAAATGTTGTTTTAGCCCCAAGTTTTTAGGCTCCCTGCGTCCATCCGGAAGAGCCGTCCGGTGCCGCATGTGATTATTCCTGGCGGCTGCTGGTGGAGTCAATGAAGCGCCCATGACCCGGAAGGAGTAAGTTGAACTTCCGGGAGGGATCGGGGAGGCGCGTCACAGAAGGCGTGGCCAGGCCTTCTTTTGCCGGCACTGGGCAGCAGGAAATGTGCTGCGAATATGTCTTTGTGGAGGAGCACTTACCACCACCAGTGGTGGTATCGCCGGAGCAGCGCAAAAAAAAAGCAAGGGCAGCGGTCGCTCCAGAGGGAGCGGAACCACTGAGAGCCGAAGTGGACGGGGGCGTCAGTCATCTAGGTCCCCTACATCGCACGCTGGATCCCTGCCTCCTGAACCTGTTAACAAATTGGCAAAAACTAAGCACAGGCAGTGTGAATTATGCACAATACCCTGCCCGACCGTTGTGTCAAGAGGCTATGTCAGTCATGTATATGCCAGACCCTGGAAGAAGAGACCCCTGTACGTGCATCGGATCTGAGGTAGATTATCGGGGAAGAATCATAGAATGGTAGAGTTGGAAGGAACCTCCTGGGCCATCTGGTCCAGCCCCCTGCTCAAAGCAGGATTCACTAAATAATCCCAGACAGATATCGATCCAGCCTCTGTTTGAAGACTTCTATTGAAGGAGAACTCACCACCTCGTGGCAGCCTGTTCCACTCACTGATCACCCTAACTAACTAACTAATGTTTTTTCTAATATCTAATGTGTCTCCTCCCATTCAGTTTCATCCCATTGCTTCTAGTCTTTCCTTGTGCAAATGAGAATAAAGATGATCCTTCTACAATGTGTCAGCTCTTGAGATATTTGTATACAGCTATTAAGTCTCCTCCCAGTCTTCTCTTTTGCAATCTAAACATTCCCAAATTCTGCAACCGTTCCTCATAGGACATGGTTTGCAGACCGGTCACCATTCTAGTCGCTCTTCTCTGAACTTGTTCCAGTTTGTTGATGTCTTTTTTAAAATGTGGTGCCCAAAACTGGACACAGTATTCCAGATGAGGTCTGACCAAAGAGGAGTAGAGGGCAATAATGACTTCACGTGAACTAGACTGTATGCTTCTGTTAATACATCCTAGAATTGTATTTGCCTTTTCAGCAGCAGATGAGAAGGAAGGGAGACACACTAGTCATTACTAGTGGGTAGGCGGAGCCAGATGGGATAGACACCTCAGATTAAAAAGTGTTGACCGGCCCCTCCAGCTCGGGCTCCTCCTACTCCGGCTCTCCAGTCTAAAATTTGAGGTCTCAGAGGATAGTCGCTGCTGCAGCAGCTCCTCAGAAGATTTTTTTATTTTTATCGGACAGAGACTTGGACTCAGGGTCTAGAGGTCTCAGGGGTCTCAGCGCTGCTGGACCCCCACCTCTCCCTTGGCGGATCTGTATTACCCTTTATGGTGGTCCCTGCAGAACCCTGCCGGCCCGGGGGGATGAGGGTGGCTTCCCTGGCGGGGATGCAAACCGTGCTTCTGGGGTCACTGCGTTCCCCGCCCTGGGGGGAAGCGATGGGCATAGCGCCACAAATCCCTGGGGGTCCCTGTGGCGCTCGGCTGGGTGAGTACTCTGCATTTTTTGATGTGTATGAGTGCTTCAGCGACTGCTGCGGCAGCCGCTGCTACATGTACATGACCGGTGACTGTGTTTTTTTGTCCGCAGGTGGATGCCTGCAGGACATGGGAACGGGGCAGGAACGGAGAACGGAGGAGTCCCGCGCCTTTTTTTGAAGCCAAAGGGGGGCGTGGCTTCGCGCTTTCCCGGGCAGGAAGCGCTCTGAGCGCGGGATTTCCTCTGCCTCTTCTCTTCCGGCTCTCTCCTTCAGCGTGGCGGCCATTGCTAGCCTCGGGCTCCTCACTCTCCGCTCCTCCCGTACTAACCGAAGAGAACAGCACCGCGGCCAGCTGAGTGAGTTTCTTCTGCCTCTCAGGGCAGAAGCTTAACCCCCTCACCCCCACAGCGCAGGGCACCTTCCTGGGGTACTGCCACACGGAACGCCCGCTAAAGATCACGATAGCGACGCAATTACTGCGATCGTTTTTGTGATCGTTGTAATGTCACTAGTAACTGCCACACTGGACGATCTCTTTAACGTCACATAAGCGGTTAGCGATCTCCTTGCAACTTTGGCGGTCATTGCGATGTGCAAAACAGCGCAATATTTTAGCGATCCCGTTGGCGTTTTTGTTTAGTGTGGCATACCTTGAGGACTGTACTGTTCTACACCTGCTACCTCATAAGAGGCACCTGGGGCTCGCACACCTTTTACATTAACAGAGGTTGTGGGGAGTCTGTGACATTAACCCCTTCATTGGGGGACAGCTGGGGTAGCTCTCTTTAAGAGCTTTAACCCTTCAGCGTTCGTTTTCTTCTTTAAGAAACCACACTGTTCTAGTTACTGACAGGTTTAACCTGACATACACGGTGTGAGGACATGTCAGATCAGGGTCCAGGTGGTGCGGACCGTCTCCCAGATCCGCTACAGGATCAGTCTCGCGTATCTGACACACAGACCTCGATGGCGTCAAGCGCAGCAGTCGGAGGTCTCAGTGATGCCAAAATGAGGCCCTCACTCGTTCTATTGATGGCCTGTCTGACCTTATAGGTTATTGGGTGTCAGCCAGATCTTCTCATGGCAGGAAGCGACACAGGCCGGTGCCTTCCTTCCCGCGTAGCGACTCGGAAATCTCTGGTATGGAGGGTTCCCCTTCAAGTTCGGATGGAGAGACGTCCGATTCGGATAAGGAGGATCGGCAGGGACACTCTGCCTCTTTTTCGGGCCGTGCAGAAGCTTTTATTGAAGCTATGAGGGAGGCGTTACAGTTGCCGGAGGAGGTAACTAGACGTCCTGGTAAGTCGGCCCGGATTTTCAGGAGTCGCATAGGTCGCGTTTGACCTTACCATCCCTGGATGAGCTTAATGGGGCAGTGGAGAAGGAGCGTCTGTGTCCGGACAAACGTTTTCAGGGGACACGGCTTTTTGAGACACTGTATCCGTGTGCTACGGAGTTGATTGATAATTGGATTCCTTCTCCTGAAGTGGATGTCCCTTTATCTCAGCTTAGCAAATCTTCATTGCTTCCTGTTAAAGGGAAGGCGAGTTTACAGGACCCGCTGGACAGAAAAATGGAGATGGCGGCAAAATCTATCTACGAGGCCGCAGGTCATGGATTCAGAGCAGTACTAGGATCCATGTGTGCTTGTAAAGCTTCCCTGAGCTGGTTGGACCGTCAACGGACGGCCTGGCAAAATGGATCCCCTTTATCCGAGGTAGAGGGGCTTCTCGATTTTTTTGGAGACTGCAGTCCGATATGGCTTTGATGCAGGTCTGGACACTGCGTCACTGCTGTCCAGGACACAATCCTCGGCGGTCACAGTCAGAAGAGCTCTGTGGCCTAGACAGTGGACCGGGGACGTGGTTTCCAAGCAAGGTTTGCTTTCTTTAGCTTACAAGGGTGGTCAGCTGTTTGGATCTGACCTCACGGAGCTGATTGCCAAGGCTAAGGCAAAAGAAACGGCTTTACCGCAGAGAAGAGCTGTGGCTTCTGCATCTGGCAGGCCTAGTGCCGGTAGTGGTCGGCGGTCCTTTCGGCCCAGGGGACGGTTCGGTCAGCCCTCTTGGGGATCGGGTCGTCCCTCTTTTTCAGGAAAAAAGACCGCTCAGAAATCCCGCCCTCCCTGGAAACAGAGTTTCCGTCACGACAAGCGGGAAGCGGACAAAAAGCCCGCTAAGGCGGACTGACGCCAGGGTCCCAACTCGAGGGCTCTCGAGTGGGGGGTCGCCTGATTCAATTCGAATCAACTTGGGTGTCCTGCGTTTCGGACGCCTGGGTGACGCGGGTTGTGTCGGCTGGTTACTTCATAGAGTTTTCTTCTCGACCCCCAGACAGTTTTTGCCAATCTCGCATTCCGTCAGAGCCCGAGCTATTTGCCGCTCTACTACGAGAGGTCGGTTCCCTTCTGCAGAAGGCTGTGGTGGTACCGGTTCCACCGGAGGATCGGGGAAGAGGGTTTTATTCCAACCTCTTTGTGGTCCCCAAAAAGGAGGACAAATTTCGCCCCATCCTGGATCTCAAAAGATTGAATCGGCATGTCCACACCCGGAAATTCCGCATGGAGTCGCTTCGCTCCGTTGTGGCAGCTTTGTCGCAGAACGACTTTTTGGTGTCAATCGACATTCGCGACGCTTATTTGCACGTTCCAATCGGAAGGGCCCACCAACGCTTCCTTCGTTTTGCCATAGGTCAGGACCATTACCAGTTTGTGGCTTTGCCATTCGGGTTGGCCTCAGCGCCCAAAGTTTTTACAAAAATTCTGGCGCCCCTCATGGCGATTCTTCGAAGGCAGGGAGTTACGATTCTTCCCTACCTGGACGACCTTCTGATTGTGGCGTCTTCAAAGGAGGAGGCGGTGACTGCTCGCAATCTATCCCTTCAGCTCCTGGAAGACTTCGGGTGGCTGGTCAATTGGGAGAAGTCGTCTCTGGAACCGTCGCAGTCAATCCTGTTTTTGGGGATGCATTTCGACACGGTACGAGCAGTGGTGTCTCTGCCTCCAGACAAGCAAGCATGTCTCCTTGACATGTTCAGGTTATGAAATCTTCGACAGCGATGTCCCTTCGAAGCTGTATGCGCCTTCTGTGTTTGATGGTGGCGTCCATGGAGGCACTTCCGTTTGCCCAGTTTCATTCCAGGGCCCTCCAAAGGCTCATTCTGAGCCGTTTGGATCGATCGCAGGCTTCGCTGGATTGCAGGGTCATCATCTCCCACAGGGTACGAGAGTCGCTAGGATGGTGGTTACGTCCAGAAGCGTTATCCCTGGGGAAGTCTTTCCTCCCTCTGAAGTGGTCGGTCATAACCACCGATGCCAGCCTGACGGGCTGGGGGGGTGTCTGGAACGATCTCTGGATTCAGGGAGTATGTTCGTCGGAAGAGTCTGTCTTGCTGATCAACATCCTGGAATTGAGGGCGATTTTCCTTTGCCTCCAACACTGGACGGTCACTTTAAGCGGTCTGCCAGTCCGAGTGCAGACAGACAATGCGACGGCGGTCGCATATATCAACCACCAAGGCGGGACAAGGAGTTCCAGGCTCATGGTGGAGCTTTCTCGGATCCTGGTATGGGCAGAGACCAGAGTGCCAGCCATCTCTGCGATCCACATTCCGGGAGTTCAGAATATCACGGCGGACTTTCTCAGTCGCGAGAAGATGGATCTCGGAGAATGGAGTCTTCATCCGGAAATTTTTGCACTGCTGTGCTCCCGTTGGGGAACTCCCCAAGTGGATTTTATGGCATCCAGGTTCAATGCCAAGTTACCGACTTTCATGTCCAGGTACAAGGACCCGAAGGCTGTGGCGGTGGATGCTCTGGTGGCTCCGTTGGACCATTTCGAGCTAATCTATGTGTTCCCGCCGATATCCTTACTTCCTCTGGTGTTGCGTCGGATCAGGCTGGAGAGAATCCCGGCTATGTTGATAGCCCCAGATTGGCCAAGGAGGACGTGGTTCTCGACACTGGTGTCGCTTCTGGCAGCGCCTCCATTTCCACTTCCTCTTCGCCCGGACCTGTTAACCCAGGGGCTCGTTCGTCATCCGGACCTGAAGTCTCTGCATTTGACGGCGTGGCTCTTGAGACCGAAATTTTGACCCGTCAAAGTTTTTCAGCCGAAGTCATTGCCACTTTGCGAGCTGCCAGAGGTCCGGCTACTACTAGGATTTACCACAAGACTTGGGAAGCCTTCTTTTCGTGGTGTTCGGGTTCTTCAAGGAACCCGAGGATGTTTTCCATTCCCAATTTGTTGGCTTTTCTGCAATTCGGGCTGGACAAGGGTTTGGCAGTTAGCACCCTGAAAGGTCAGGTTTCTGCTCTGTCCTTGCTATTTCGAAAGGCTATCGCCTCGCGTAGGGACGTACGTTCCTTTTTTCGCGGAGTAACACGTCAGTTTTTGCCGCGGAAGGCGCCTGTGTCTCCTTGGCGGCTAAATCTTGTTTTGGAGGCTCTTCAACATGGGCCTTTTGAGCCTATGGACTCTGTTAACCTTTCTTTGCTTTCTTGGAAGGTTGCCTTTCTAGTGGCGGTCACCTCTTTGAGAAGGGTTTCTGAGTTGGCGGCTCTTTCTTGTTCGCCTCCTTTCCTGGAGTTTCACCCGGATCGTGTAGTGCTTCGCACACGGGGCGACTTTCTACCTAAGGTTGTGTCGCAATTTCATGTTAACCAGGATATTGTGTTGCCCTCGCTCTGTCCGGTGCCGAGGAATGCAAAGGAACGGGCCTTGCACACATTGGATCTGGTGCGGGCTTTGAAGTTCTATTTGTCTATTACTCAAAGTTTTCGGAAGTCGGACTCTCTGTTTGTGATTCCAGCAGGTCGTCGGCGTGGTCAACGAGCTTCCAAGGACACTATAGCTCGTTGGATTCGGTCGGCCATTTTAGAGGCTTACCGACTTACGTGCGAACCTTGCCCGGTTAAGATTCGAGCTCACTCCACGAGAGCTGTGGGTTCATCGTGGGCCTTTCATCAAGGGGCCTCGGCAGCTCAGCTCTGCCTGGCGGCGACCTGGCGCTCCGTCCACACGGTTACAAAATTTTATAAGGTGGACATCAGTGCTTCCGCTGATGCGGCCTTAGGACGAAGGGTCCTCCAGGCGGCTGCAGTTTAAAGTTTTTTCGTTAACTTGTGTTTAGCGCTAGTTGCGCATTTACTTAGGTTGTTGGAATCTGCCTTTTTTTGGTTTTTTCCCACCCTTAATTTTTGGACTGCTTTGAGACGTCCCACTAGTAATGACTAGTGTGTCTCCCTTCCTTCTCATCTGCTGCTGAAAGACGGATTTTGGTAAGAACTTACCTGTAAAATCCTTTTCAGCGAAGGAAGGAAGGGAGACACAGCTCCCTCCCATGGCAAAAGTGTGTTGTTGTGTTTTCAGATGCGGCGTGACCCTTCTCTGATAGCGATTATCTGGGCTGAGTCGGTTCGCTAAGGCTCTTTTCCAGCATCGCCAGCTCATCGCAGTAGTCAGGTTCAGTGAGTAGTACCTGTAACTGTGTGTTTTTTTCCTGTTACATGCATAACCTGTATTCTTGTCTTTTCTCTGAAGTCCTTCAGAAGGGGTTATGTTGCTCCGCTGGTGATATTTGCTCTTCCTTAGCTTGTGTACGACTGGAGAGCTGGAGTAGGAGGAGCCCGAGCTGGAGGGGCCGGTCAACACTCTTTTTAATCTGAGGTGTCTATCCCATCTGGGCTCCGCCTACCCACTAGTAATGACTAGTGTGTCTCCCTTCCTTCCTTCGCTGAAAAGGATTTTACAGGTAAGTTCTTACCAAAATCCGTCTTTTTGCTGCTGCATCTCACTGTTGACTCATGTTCAGTCTGTGATCTATTAGTATACCCAAGTCTTTTTCACATGTGCTGTTACTTAGCCCTATTCCTCCCATTTTGTATATGCTTTTTTTTCATTTTTATTGCCCAGATGTAGTCCTTTGCATTTTTCCCTGTTAAAAAGCATTCTGTTAGTTGCTGCCCACTGCTCCAGTTTCTTTTATATCTTTTTGTATCCTCTCTCTTCTCCAGTATTAGCTTTCCCTCCTAGCTTTGTTTTATCACAAAGATTAAAAGCTCCCTTTGGGGGAAGACCCATAAAAGGAAGGCTAACAATCTAGCTCAGAATCTAGTCCATCAATAGGGAAACAACAGTTTGAATCCCCAGAATCACCCTCAACTTCATCATCTTCGGACGAGGACGGAAGGCCTTGCTTCCCGGTTGATAATATGGACACTTTTGTGAGGTCGGTACGAGCCACCATGGGAGTCACGGACAATAGGGAACCTAGGTCCACTCAGGATCAGATGTTTGCAGGCTTGGGTCCGTGGAGTTTGAAGTCCTTCACAGTGAAAAACCTTGTAAAAAGGGAATGGGATAGGCAGGATAACCGGGTATTCCTGCCATCTGCCTCAAAACAGAGATACTCATTTGAAGACTACGTCCTGACAGAGTGGATTAAAATCCCCAAACTTGATGCAGCCCTGGCTTCCTCATCTAAGAGGTCAGCGCTACCCCTAGAGGACAGAGGTCATCTGAAAGATCCGTCTGATAGAAAAGCAGACATGGTTCTAAAGAGTATGGGAGTCGTCGGCTGGGGCATTTAATCCAGCGATTGCAAGCACCTGTACTGCCAGATCCATGTTAGTCTGGCTGGACCAGCTGGAGCATCAGATACGTGCTGGGATGCTTAGAGACAGGTTGCTGGAATCCTTCTCACAAATCTGTGGAGGGGCGGCTTACCTGGCAGATGCGTCAGTTGATTCTCTACGGTTAGCCGCCAGATCTGCTGGCCTGTCGAATGCTGCTCACCGGGTGCTCTGGCTAGAAGGGGGACGCCCATGCTAACGCAAAACTGTGCCATACCATGCCGGGGTGAGTACCTGTTTGACCCCGTGCTTCATGAAATCCTCACGAAGGCATGTGATAGGAAGAAAGGGTTCCCTGAACTGTTTACCTGTACTTTTAGGAACACCTTTAGGAAACTGTCATCATTCCAGTGGAGGTATAGAGACTGAGACTGGGAGCCGTGAGGAACCGAAGCAGAAGGGTGCCTACTTTGGGCGGCCTCGGCTTCTAAGCATATGCGTAACTATCGCTAGCCCTGATCTTCCAGTGGGCAGTAGATTGGCATATTTTTATAATCAATGGGTCCATATAACATCCAGCCCGGATCCTTCGTATAATATCATCCGGGCTGAGATTGGCATTTCAGAGTATCCCTCCAGACTCCTTCCTGTTAACAACTTTTAGAAACTCCCCTGACCAGCAGTGGTCCCTGGAAATAGAGATTCTGCAATTGAGGGAAAAACGGGTCCTGGTGGAGGTCCCTAGAAACCAGGAAGGGGGCGTTTTTATTCCCCTCTATTCCTGATTTCCAAACAGGATGGTTGTTTCAGAACCATTATAAATTTGTGGAAACTAAATACGTTCCTGCGGTATCATACCTTTTAAAATGAAATCCATCAAGTCTGCAACCAAACTTCTATTTCCCAGGTGTTTCAGGACGGTCCTGGATCTAAAAGATGTCTATTACCATCTACCAATAGACTGAGACCACCAGCAATACCTCAGAGTGGCAGTATGACTGGGCAATCGGGTTAAACATTTTCAGTTTACCGCCATGCCATTTGGTCTCTCCATGACACCACGGGTGTTTACCAAAGTGATTGCAGAAGTAATGGCCCATCTGAGAGAACAGGATATCTTGGTCATACCATACATAGATGATTTCCTGATAGTGGGGGGTCGGCTGTCCAGTGTAGTATTCAGCTGAACCATAAAATATCATCCCTGCAGGATCTGAATTGGCTAGTCAATCTGAAAAAATCAAGGCTCGTTCCCTTGACTTGTCAAAAATTTGTCGGCATCCTCCTGGGCTCAGTAGCTCAGCATTCTTTGCTCCCGGAGTACAAGAAATTAGGCATCATCCGCAAAGTCAGAAGAGTAATGGACAATTCGGATCTGTCCTTGAGAGACGCAATGTCCCTGCTGTGTTCTCTGACAGCTTGCATGCCAGCTGTACGGTAGGCTCAGTTTCACACCAGAACGCTGCAGAGCGAAGTACTCGAGGCAGAAAGAAATCTGCGAGGCCGCCTTGGAGGGAGATTGCGATTGTCAGTCGACACGGTCAGCAGCCTTTCCTGGTGGCTAGACCCAATACATCTATCCAAAGGGGTACCGTGTGGAATAGTACCCGACAGTATTGTCACGACTGACACCAGCCCTCGGGGTGCGGAGCTCACATGGGAGATAGACTAGCCCAAGGGAGGTGGACAACCAGGGAGGAAGGGTATTCCTCAAACTTGAAAGAACTCAGGGCAGTGATGTATGCGCTTCTAGAATTTCTACCAACTGTGGAATTCACATGTACGGATCCACACAAACAAAACTACAGTGGTAGCCTATTTAGACCATCAAGGGGGGACAAGATCTCAATCACTGATGTCCACCGCAGGCTACATACTCACATTAGCGGAAAATCACCTTCTATCCCTGTTGGCACCTTTCATCAGAGGGGAGCACAATGTTCAGGCGTATTATCTCAGTCCACACTCTTTGCGCCAAGGGGAATGGTCCCTAGACCGACAGGTTTTCAGGCGGGGTCGTACAGTTATGGGGCCTCCTGGTCATAGACCTTTTTGCCACAAGAAGCAACAGACAGGTCAGGAGGTTTGCGTCACTGCGGGCATCAGACCAGCCAGAGATGGTGGACTCCCTTCAGGTCCAGTGGGATTATACCCTGGCCTACGCGTTTCCCCCGATGTGTCTGATTCCGCTGCTTCTCAGAAAGATCAGGGAGGAGAGAGCAAGAGTGATACTGATTGCCCCCTTCTGGCCCAGGAGACCTTGGTTTTCCTGGCTGAAGGCGATGTCCGTGACCGACCCTTGGGTACTACCAACGTGCCCGGGGCTTCTTTCTCAGGACCAATTCCGTCATCCACAGATGGAGGGTCTCTACTTGACGGCGTGGAATTTGAGAGGGAGCTGCTGAGGCGTAGAGGGTTTTCAGAAGGCCTAGTCACCACCTTGTTAGGGAGTAGAAAGGAGGTGACCACATGGTGCTCACTAAATTTCTTTGTTGGAACCGTAGAGACTCTTCAAATATCGGCCACAAATTATTTTAGCAAAATCTGTGCTCCAAAAGCCAAATGACTCTCCTACCTGCTTAACCCTGACATGTGGCCTAACAGTAATTTCTGAGGACATGTGGGACATCACTGGGTTTGGGAGAAATTGTGCAATAAATTATGGGTTCCAGTTTCACCCATTAACTCTTGTGTAGCTGACATTTGCAGCAAATAGACATTTTACCTCTAAAATTATTTTTTATTTTCACATCTCAATGTTATAAATTCTGTGAGGCCTCTATGGGTTCAAAATAGTCACAACACCCCTAGATAAATTTCTTAGGCAGTGACATTTCCAATATAGGGTCACCTTGGGTGAGATATCTGCTGTTCTGGCATCTAAAGGGCTCGGCTAATGGAGCCACAATTTTTTCAAAGAAAATTTTTGTTCTAAAAGCCAAGTAGTGTTCCTTCCCATCCGATCCCTGCCGTGTGCTCAAACAGTAGTGTACAACCACATATGAAGTGCTGCCACATTCTGGAGGAATTGCATAACAAATTGTGACATTCAATTTCTCCCATTACCGCTCGTGCAAATTATATATTTGGTACTAAAACAGCTTTTTAGTGTAAAAATGTAATTTTTTGTTCTCACATCTAAATGTTATAATAAAATTTCATGAATCACCTGTACGTTAAAAATGCTCAGTTCACCCCTAGATGAATTCCTTGAGAAGTCTAGTTTCCAAATTGAGGTCAGTTGTGGGGGGTTTCTATTGTTTTCGCATGTACGTGGTTCTCCAATTGCGACATGGCTTTCACAATCTATTCCAGCCAAACAGTGTTCTTTCCTTTCCTAGCCCTACTATGTGCCCAAACAGAAATTTTTTACCATATATGGGGTAAATGCTGTTAACCCCTTAACCCCCAAGGGTGGCTTGCACGTTAATGACCGGGCCAATTTTTACAATTCTGACCACTGTCTCTTTATGAGGCTATAACTCTGGAACGCTTCAACGGATCTTCACGATTCTGAGATTGTTTTCTCGTGACAAATTGTACTTCATGATAGTGGTAAAATTTCTTTGATATTACTTGCCTTTATTTATGAAAAAAATGGAAATATGGCGAAAATTTTGCAATTTTCAAACTTTGAATTTTTATTCCCTTAAAACAGAAAAATATGTCACACAAAATTGTTGCTAAATAACATTTTCCACATGTCTACTTTACATCAGCACAATTTTGGAACCAATTTTTTTTTTTAGTAAGTTATAAGGGTTAAAAGTTGACAAGCGATTTCTCATTTTTACAACAAAATGTACAAAACCATTTTTTTTTTGGGACCACCTCACATTTGAAGTCACTTTGAGGGGTCTATATGGCAGAAAATGCCCAAAAGTGACACCATTCTAAAAACTGCACCCCTCAAGGTACTCAAAACCACATTCAAGAAGTTTATTAACCCTTCAGGTGCTTCACAGGAGCTGAAGCAACATGGAAGGAAAAAATGAACATTTAACTTTTTAGTCACAAAAATGATCTTTTACAAACAATTTTTTTATTTTAAAAAGGGTAAAAGGAGAAAATGGACAAATTAAATTGTTGTGCAATTTCTCCTGAGTACGCCGATACCCCATATGTGGGGGAAAACCACTGTCTGGGCGCACGGCAGGGCTCGGAAGGGAAGGAGCGCCGTTTGACTTTTTCAAACCAAAATTGGCTGTAATGGAGATTGGATGCCATGTCGCATTTGGAGAGCCCCTGATGTGCCTAAACAGTGGAAACCCCCCACAAGTGACACCATTTTGGCAACTAGACCCCCTAAGGAACTTTTATAAACCTACAAAAACCATGAAGCTTTAAATACCATAAAATTAATTTTTATTGAAAAAATTCATTTAAAAAAACATATAACATTTTAATCCATATAATAATAAAATATGGGGACAATAAATGCAAAAAAGGAGAGCCTATAACAGGTGTGAAAAAATAGGGGAATGTGGAAAATTCATATACACTTGGTGAAAATAAATTATAGAAAGTTCACAAGCAATTCATAGAAATAGAACCTAAATGTATAAAATGTCCATATAGATTTAAATGTGTCATTTCATCAAGGCAAGTGCCAGGGAAAATGAATATAAAAACGTAATGCCCAACCACTATTTTAATTATTAAAGCAAGTGCTAAAAAATAATAATATATAGTGAAAAGGTTCTAATGAATTTAGTGTGTAATTTTATTCCTTGATAGATATATCCCCTTCAAGAAGTAGTAAATAGCAGCAAAAAATCCTTACATAATATTGGCAAAAATATATATATGTGCAAATCACAAAAAGTGCATAGTGCAAGTGCTGAGACAAAAATGCTCTGAAAAAAGCTATTCAATTGCCTAAAGCAGAAAGGATCATTGCTGGTATATAGTAGTCATACCTGAAAGGCTGTGGCACCCCTGACGCGCGTTTTGCTGTCCTGCTTTTTCTAAGGGATTGTGAGTTTTCACACCTGTTATAGGCTCTCCTTTTTTGCATTTATTGTCCCCATATTTTATTATTATATGGATTAAGATGTTAAATGTTTTTTTAAATGAATTTTTTCAATAAAAATTAATTTTATGGTATTTAAAGCTTCATGGTTTTTGTAGGTTTATAATTAATTTGAAGTGCCATTTTTTTCTAGGCAGTATATATACACATACATATATACATGCATATAGATGTACACAATTTTTCTTTTATGTGAAACCCCTAAGGAACTTATCTAGATCTGTTGTTAGCACTTTGAAACCCCAAGTGTTTCACTAAAGTTTATAATGCCTGGGTGTGAAAAAAAAAATTCTACAAAAATGTTTTTTTGTCCCCAATTTTTGATTTTTCCCAAGGAAACTGGACCCAAATAGTTGTTGTCCAATTTGTCCTGAGTACGCTGGTACCCAATATGTGGGGGGGAAATACTGTTTGGGCGCACTTCAGGGCTTGGAAAGGAAGTAATGACGTTTTGGAATGCAGACTTTGATGGGTGTCGTGTTCAGTTTGCTTAGCTCCTGATGTGCCTAAACAGTGGAAACTCCCCACAAGGGACCCCATTTCGGAAACTAGACCACCTAAGGAACTTATCTAGATCTGTGGTGAGCACTTTGAACCCCCAAGTGCTTCATACAAGTTTATAATGCCTGGGCATGAAAATTAAAAATCGTATTTTTTTTCCCACAAAAATGATCTTTTAGTCACCAATTTTTTATTTTCCCAAGGGTAACAGGACAAATTGGACCCCAAAAGTTGTTGTCCAATTTGTCCTGAGTACGCTGATACCCCATATGTGCGAGAAAACTACTGTGTGGGCACACGTCGGGGCTCGGAATAGAAGTAGTGACGTTTCGTAATGCAGTCTTTGATGAAATGGTCTGCGGGTGTCATGTCGCATTTGGAGAGCCCCTGATGTGCTTAAAAATTGAAAACCCCCCACAAGTAACCCCATTTTGGAAACTAGACCCCCAATAAACTTATCTAGATGTGTGGTGGGCACTTTGAACCCCCAAATGCTTCACAGAAGCTTATAACGCCCGGGAGTGAAAATACAAAAATCATATTTTTTCCACTAGCATGATCTTTTAGTCCCCAGTTTTTTATTTTCACAAGGGTAGCAGAAGAAATTGGACCACAAGAGTTATTGTGCAATTTGTTCTGAGTACGCTGATATCCCATATGTGGGGGTAAACTACTGTTTGGGCGCATGGCAGAGCTCAGAAGGGAAGGAGCACTGTTTGACTTTTTCAATGCAGAATTGGCTGGAATTGAGATCAGACGCCATATCACGTTTGGAGAGCCCCTGATGTGCCTAAACAGTGGAAACCCCCCCAATTCTAACTCTAACCCTAACCACATACCTAAACATAACACACCCCTAATCCCAATCCTAACCCTAATCCTAACTTTAGCCCCAACTCCAACCCTAACTTTAGCCCTAACCCTAATTGGAAAATGGAAATAAATACCGTATATACTCTTGTATAAGCCGAGATTTTCAGCACCTTTTTTGGTGCTGAAAATGCCCCCTCGGATTATACACGAGTCATTGGGCAGAAAACAGCGGGGGAGGGGGTGCTGCGGCAGGAGCCGGTGGCTGGGACATCATACTCACCCTCCCCGTGCCATCGCTGAACATCCCGGCAATCCTGCGTTGTACCCGGCTACCTGCAGCTCTCCTGTGCTGAGCGCTGACGTAATACCGCTCATTAAGGTCATGTAATATGGATGCGACGCCACTCCCATAGGCGTGGCTTCAATATTCATGGCCTTAATGAGCGGTATTACGTCACCGCTCAGCACAGGAGAGCTGCAGGAAGCCGGGTACAACGCAGGATTGCCGGGACGTTCAGCGATGGCACGGGGAGGGGGTGAGTATGACGGGGGGAGAACGGAGGACTGGGGAAGCATGGAGGAGGACAATGAGCACGGAGCAGGACGTGGGGGAGGACGGAGAGCACAGAGGAGCACGGAGCAGGATGGGGGGAGGACGGAGAGCACAGAGGAGCACGGAGCAGGACGGGGGGAGGATGGAGGGCATAGAGGAGCACGGAGCAGGACGGGGGGGAGGATGGAGGACACAGAGGAGCACGGAGCAGGACGGGGGGAGGATGGAGAGCACGGAGCAGGACGGGGGGGGCACAGGAGGACGGAGCAGGACGGGGGAGAGGATGGAGGGCACAGAAGAGTACGGAGCAGGACGGGGGGAGGATGGAGATCATAGAGGAGCTCGGAGCAGGACGGGGGAGCATAGCGGAGGACGGAGCAGGAGGGGGGAGCACAGAGCTGGATTGGGGAGCAAGGAGCAGGACGAGGGGAGGATGGAGGGTACAGAGGAGCACGAAGCAGGACGGGGGGAGGATGGAGGGCACAAAGGAGCACGGAGCAGGACGGGGGGAGGATAGAGAGCACGGAGCAGGACGGGGGGAGCACAGCGGAGGACGGAGCAGGAGGGGGGGAGCACAGAGCTGGATGGGGGAGCAAGGAGCAGGACGGGGGCAGCACAGAGCAGGACTAAGGCTTATACGCGAGTCAATAAGTTTTCCCAGTTTTTTGTGGCAAAATTAGGGGGGTCGGCTTATACACGGGTCGGCTTATACATGAGTTTATACGGTACATTTTTTAAATGTTATTATTTTTCCCTAATTAAGGGGGTAATAAAGGGGGGTTTGATTTACTATTTATAGCGGGTTTTTGTTTGGCAGCTGTCACGCGCTAAAAGACGCTTTATATTGCAAAAAATAGTTTTTGCATCATCACATTTTGAGAGCTATAATTTTTCCATATTTTGGCCCACAGAGTCTTGTGCGGTCTTATATTTTGCGGGACGAATTGACGTTTTTATTGGTACCATTTTGGGCACATGACATTTTTTGATTGCTTTTTATTACGATTTTTGGGAGGCAGAATGAACAAAAACTAGCAATTCATGATTTTCTTTTGGTGGGGGCGTTTATACTGTTCCGCTTGTGATAAAATCGATAAAGTGGTTTTATTCTTTGGGTTAGTACGATTACGGCGATACCTTATCTATATCATTTTTTTATGTTTTGGCGCTTTTATACAATAAAAACAATTATATATAAAAAATAATTATTTTTGCATCGCTTTATTCTGCGAGCTATAACTTTTTTATTTTTTTGCTGATGATGCTGTATGGCGGTTTTTACGGGACAAGATGACGTTTTCAGCTGTATCATGTTTATTTATATCCGTCTTTTTGATCGAGTGTTATTCCACTTTTTGTTCGGCGGTATGATGATAAAGCATTTTTTTCCCTTGTTTTTTTTTTTAAGGGGTACACTAAAGGGGTTAACTAGTGGGACAGTTTTATAGGGCAGGTCGTTACGGACGCGGCGATACTAAATGTGTACTTTTATTGTTGTTTTTTTTTTTTTTTTACATTAAAGAAATTAATTTATTGGGGAATATTTTTTTTCATTATTTAGGAATTCTTTTTACACATGTTTATTTTTATTACGTTTTTACTTTGTCCCAGGGTGTGACATCACTGTATAATATCTGACATCACTGTATAATGTTAGATCACTTCTCTGACAGTGTGCACAGCACTCTGTCAGACCAGCGATCTCACTGGCACTGCTGTAGGCTTTCTCAGCACCTGCTCTCAGCAGGCAATGAGGAAGCCGCCTCCCGGCAGGACCCGGGAGGAACCTGTGGCCATCTTGGATCCGTGGTCCTGCAGGGAGGAGGGTCCCTCGGAACAGCGCGACACATTGCGCGGTTCTGAGGGTCTCAGGGAAGCGCGCAGGGAACCCCCTCCCTGCGTGATGCTTCCCTGTACCGCTTGAACACTGCGATCATCTTTGTTCGCATTGTGCCAGGGGTTAATGTGCCGGGAGTGGTCCGTGACCGCTCTTGGGTGTCAGCTGTGATAATCAACTGACACCCGGCCGCGAGCAGCTGCGCTCCCCCAGGGAGCGCAGCTGATCACCTACTTTCCCGTCCTTTGAAAATAAGTCCAAGGGCAGAAGGACGGGATAGTACGTCCGATGACAGAAAGGTGTTAAGTACCTGTAGGTTCAAAATACTCGCTATACCCCTGGATCCTTGAGTTGTGTAATTTCCAAAATGTTGTCACTTGTGGTGGGCTTCCATTGTTTAGGCACCCTTGGTAGCCGAGACGCCGTGGATTTTCTGAATCTGGGGGGGGAGTCTTGTGGGAGGCGCTATACACTCATTTCTCAGCATCGTTAAAAAGTGGCGCTGAGGAATCAGGCCCCTCAACTACCGCCTTTAAAAGGCGTATCAGCAGTCGTTAAGGGCATAAGAATTAAAAGTTTGTGAAAATATCAAACATTTGGAGAAAGTTTTGAATATTTCGCAATTTTCAAACGCAAATAATATTGAACAAATTTTACCACTATCATGAAGTACATGTCCTGAAAAGTCTATGAATCGGTGGGATCCGTTAAAACGTTCAACAGTTATTACCTCTTAAAGTCATACTGCTCTATTTAAAAAATTTGTCTTGATCTGTTTAGCCACATTCCCCAGTCTTACCAAATTTTGTATTATCTAGGATTAAGACTGGTTTCACATTTGCGGATGGCAGAGCTCCGCCTATGTCTGCATGCGGCCTGCGTACCTATCTTTAACATTAGGTACGCAGGCCGTGGGGATATATGCGCATGTGTCGTTTTGACGATGCGGCGAACAAAACAAATTCCAACATGTTGCGTTCGACGCTGGTCGCCGCATCGTCAAAACGATGCATGCGGAGGCATCCGCATCCATTTGCACAGCCTGTGTACCTAATGTTAAAGGTATGCAGACCGCTTGCAGACATAGGCGGAGCTGACCGGAGGAGGTGCGGCGGTGGGCAGAGCTTTACGGAGGACTTCCGCAGCCCTCCACAGCTCTGCCATCCGCAAATGTGAAACCAGCCTAACGAAGGCTATAGGACTAGTTTTCTTTATTGAAATATGGAGAAAGCTGTTTTTTTATCAGTAGCATTATATATGTGGATTATAAGTAAAACTGTGAAATATGGCCTTTTTTTTTTTTTTTTTAAGATTGAGGCGGTTATTTGTTTTACATATTCCAGCATTTAACCTTCCAGAAATCAAAGTCTTAGGACTCGCCTCCACTTGTGATTTAAATCTGACGAATGCTATCCGATTAAAACTCGGATTGCTTTCTGACCAATTTAATTCTATTGTTTTGTTCTCAATTGTTTTTTTTTCCTGCTCCGATCAGATTGTGATCAAACAGGAAAAAAATCGCAGCATGCCGAATTCAGATGGCACGCACCCATATAAGTCTGTGCGTGCGTGTGATACATCACACTGCACTCGGATTTCACCCGAGTGCAATACGATTTCTGCCGATGTCAGCAGTAGAGAAGATGGAGAAATTACTTTCTCCGTCTCCTCCGCACCTGTGCTGCAGTACTGTCATGCAAGGGGATCAGAGCACAGAGCACTGACACTCGGCTCTCCCTCGAACAGGAGCTATTAGCATATCACATCTGATTCTCTCACATCAGATATGATTTGGCCTTAATCTGCAAGTCGTAACTACAAATAATAAGCCCATTTGTATACCTGTCAGCATAAAAAAAAGCAATTGGAGATCCTGACATAAAATATGGATGTAAAAACATGAGCAGCACAAATAATTTTTCCACATTTCTTACAGGCAACAAATGTTTGAATTTGATGCAAAGTCTTCAACAAGGGATGAAGATGCTTTTCACTTTGTCAGTTATGTCCCTGTGAATGGCAGATTGTATGAGTTGGACGGGTTGAAGGATGGACCCATTGACCTTGGTAAGACTGAAATGACACTGAAAGTCCTTAAACAGTTAATTTTAAACATTTTGCTTACTCAGCCAATTTTCATTTTTACACTTTAATTTTTCCTCCCCCCCCCCTTTTTTATGACTGACAGCTTCCATTTTACCATACCATAAAACTGGGGGATAAAAGTCCAAATTTGAGTAGAGAAAAAAATTCAGTTCAGCAATGTATTTTTTTAAATTTGTTTTTAAGATGTAAATTCAAAGGTAAAATTGTCCTGTTAGTATGATTACTGCAATACCAGACTTGCATAAATTTTTTAATGTACATTGTGAATGAATATTCAGCTTTATGGAAAAAAAATGTTCGTTTGTATCCCCATATTACAAGAATCGTATCATTTTTATTCTTGCATCCATGGAGCTGAGTGAAGGCTAGTTTGAAAAACTAAAACAATCTGGTAAATACACTGTTATTGCTTACTAGATTTTGGCCGATTCTAATGCATAGGGTATTCTAGAAAATGTATGTAGTTTATTACAGAGGATGAAAAGAGAAGAAAGTGCAAGGTAAGTATAATTGTTTGTTTGTTTTTTACTGTGTGTTGGAGGCTGCTGCTGGGGTGTATATAGAGGCTGTTGGGGTGTATATAGAGGCTGCTGGGGTGTATATAGAGGCTGCTGGGGTTTATATAGAGGCTGCTGGGGTTTATATAGAGGCTGCTGGGGTTTATATAGAGGCTGCTGGGGGTGTATATAGAGGCTGCTGGAGTATATATAGAGGCTGCTGCTGGGGTGTAAATAAAGGCTGCTGGGGTGCATATAGAGGCTGCTGGGGTGTATATAGAGGTTGCTGGGGTGTATATAGAGGCTGCTGGGGTGTATATAAAGGCTTCTGGGGTATATATAGAGGCTGCTGGGGTGTAATTAGAGGCTGCTGCTGGGGTGTAAATAGAGGCTGCTGCTGGGGTGTAAATAGAGGCTGCTGCTGGGGTATATATAGAGACTGCTGCTGGGGTGTATATAGAGGCTGCTGCTGGGGTGTAAATAGAGGCTGCTGCTGGGGTATATATAGAGGCTGCTGCTGGGGTGTATATAGAGGCTGCTGCTGGGGTGTATATAGAGGCTGCTGCTAGGGTGTATATAGAGGCTGCTGGGCTGTATATAGAGGCTGCTGGGGAGTATATAGAGGCTGCTGCTGGGGTGTACAGTTAGGTCCATATATATTTGGACAGAGACAACATTTATCTAATTTTGGTTCTAGACATTACCACAATGAATTTGAAACAAAACAATTCAGATGCAGTTGAAGTCCAGACTTTCAGCTTTCATTTGAGGGTATCCACATTAAAATTGGATGAAGGGTTTAGGAGTTTCAGCTCCTTAACATGTGCCACCCTGTTTTTAAAGGGACCAAAAGTAATTGGACAAATGACTCCAAGGCTATTTCATTGACAGGTGTGGGCAATCCCTTTGTTATGTCATTCTCAATTAAGCAGATGAAAGGGCCGGAGTTGATTTGAGGTGTGGTGTTTGCATTTGGAAGGTTTTGCTGTGAAGGAAACATGCGGTCACAGGAGCTCTCCATGCAGGTGAAACAAGCCATCCTTAAGCTGCAAGAACAGAAAAAAACCCATCCAAGAAATTGCTACAACATTAGAAGTGGCAAAATCTACAATTTGGTACATCCTGAGAAAGAAAGAAAGCATTGGTGAACTCATCAATCCAAAAAGACCTGGGAGCCCATGGAAGACAACAGTGGTGGATGATCGCCGCATACTTTCTTTGGTGAAGAAGAACCCGTTCACAACATCAACTGAAGTCCAGAACACTCTCAGTGAAGTAGGTGTATCTGTCTCTAAGTCAACAGTAAAGAGAAGACTCCATGAAAGTAAATACAAAGGGTTCACATCTAGATGCAAACCATTCATCAATTCCAAAAATAGACAGGCCAGAGTTAAATTTGCTGAAAATCACCTCCAGAAGCCAGCTCAGTTCTGGAAAAGTATTCTATGGACAGATGAGACAAAGATCAACCTGTACCAGAATGATGGGAAGCCAAAAGTTTGGAGAAGAAAGGGAACGGCACATGATCCAAGGCACACCACATCCTCTGTAAAACATGGTGGAGGCAACGTGATGGCATGGGCATGCATGGCTTTCAATGGCACTGGGTCACTTGTGTTTATTGATGACATTACATCAGACAAGAGTAGCCGGATGAATTCTGAAGTGTACCGGGATATACTTTCAGCCCAGATTCAGCCAAATGCTGCAAACTTGATTGGACGGCGCTTCATAGTACAGATGGATAATGACCCCAAGCATACAGCCAAAGCTACACAGGAGTTCATGAGTGCAAAAAAGTGGAACATTCTTCAATGGCCAAGTCAATCACCAGATCTTAACCCAATTGAGCATGCATTTCACTTGCTGAAATCCAGACTTAAGAGGGAAAGACCCACAAACAAGCAAGACCTGAAGGCTGCGGCTGTAAAGGCCTGGCAAAGCATTAAGAAGGAGGAAACCCAGCGTTTGGTGATGTCCATGGGTTCCAGACTTAAGGCAGTGATTGCCTCCAAAGGATTCGCCACAAAATATTGAAAATAAAAATATTTTGTTTGGGTTATGTTTATTTGTCCAATTACTTTTGACCTCCTAAAATGTGGAGTGTTTGTAAAGAAATGTGTACAATTCCTACATTTTCTAACACATATTTTTGTTCAACCCTTCAAATTAAACTTTACAATCTGCACTTGAATTCTGTTGTAGAGGTTTCATTTCAAATCCAATGTGGTGGCATGCAGAGCCCAACTCGCGAAAATTGTGTCACTGTCCAAATATTTCTGGCCCTGACTGTATATAGAGGCTGCTGCTGGGGTGTATATAGAGGCTGCTGCTGGGGTGTATATAGAGGCTGCTGCTGGGGTGTATATAGAGGCTGCTGCTGGGGTGTATATAGAGGCTGCTGCTGGGTGTATATAGAGGCTGCTGCTGGGGTGTATATAGAGGCTGCTGCTGGGGTGTATTATAGAGGCTGCTGCGGTGTATGTAGAGGCGGCTGCTGCGGTGTATATAGAGGCTGCTGCTGCTGGGGTGTATATAGAGGCTGCTGGGGTGTATATAGAGGCTGCTGGGTGGTATTAGAGGATGCTGGGGTGTATATAGAGGCTGCTGGGGTGTATATAGAGGCTGCTGCGGGTGGTATATAGAGGATGCTGGGGTGTGTATAGAGGCTGCTGCTGGGTGTATATAGAGGCTGCTGGGGTGTATATAGAGGCTGCTGGGTGTATATAGAGGCTGCTGCTGCTGGGATGTATATAGAGGCTGCTGGGGTGTATATAGAGGCTGCTGCGGTGTATATAGAGGCTGCTGCGGTGTATATAGCTGCTGCTGGGGTGTATATAGAGGCTGCTGGGGTGTATATAGAGGCTGCTGGGTGTATATAGAGGCTGCTGGGGTGTATATAGAGGCTGCTGCGGTGTATATAGAGGCTGCTGCGGTGTATATAGAGGATGCTGGGGTGTATATAGAGGCTGCTGGGGTGTATATAGAGGCTGCTGCTTCTGGGGTGTATATAGAGGCTGCTGCTGCTGGGTGTATATAGAGGCTGCTGGGGTGTATATAGAGGCTGCTGGGGTGTATATAAAGGCTGCTGCGGTGTACAGTCATGGACAAAGTTTTGAGAATGACACAAATATAAATTTTTACAAAGTCTACTGCTTCACTTTTTCTAATGGCAATTTGCATATACTCCAGAATGTTATAAAGAGTGATCAGCTTAACAGCAATTACTTGCAAAGTCAATATTTGGCTAGAAAATGAACTTTACCCCCCAAAACACATTTCAACATCATTGCAGCTCTGCCTTAAAAGGACCAGCTAACCTCTTTTCAGTGATTGCTCCATTAACACAGGTGTGGGTGTTGATGAGGACATGGCTGGAGATCAATCTGTCATGATTAAGTAAGAATGACACCATTGGACACTTTAAAAGGAGGCTGGTGCTTGGCATCATTGTTTCTCTTCTGTTAACCATGGTTATCTCTAAAGAAACACGTGCAGTCATCATTGCAATGCACAAAAATGGCCTAACAGGAAAGAGTATTGCAGCTAGAAAGATTGCACCTCAGTCAACAATCTATCGCATCATCAAGAACTTCAAGGAGAGAGGTTCCATTGTTGCCAAAAAGGCTCCAGGGCGCCCAAGAAAGACCAGCAAGCGCCAGGACCATCTGTTAAAAGTGTTTCAGCTGCGGGATCGGGCTACCAGCAGTGCAGAGCTTGCTCAGGAATGGCAGCAGGCAGGTGTGAGTGCATCTGCACGCACTGTGAGGCGGAGACTCTTGGAGCAAGGCCTGGTCTCAAGGAGGGCAGCAAAGAAGCCACTTCTCTCCAGAAAAAACATCATGGACAGACTGATATTCTGCAAAAGGTACAGCCAGTGGACTGCTGGGGACTGAGGTAAAGTTATTTTCTCTGATGAATCCCCTTTTCGATTGTTTGGGACATCAGGAAAACGCCTCATTCGGAGAAGACAAGGTGAGCGCTACCACCAGTCTTGTCTCATGCCAACTGTTAAGCATCCTGAAACCATTCATGTGTGGAGTTGCTTCTCAGCCAAGGGAGTCGGCTCTCTCACAGTCTTGCCTAAAAACACAGCCATGAATAAAGAATGGTACCAGAATGTCCTCCAAGAGCAACTTCTCCCAACCCTCCAAGAGCAGTTTGGCGATCAACAATGCCTTTTCCAGCATGATGGAGCACCTTGTCATAAAGCAAAGGTGATAACTAAATGGCTCAGGGAACAAAACATAGAGATTTTGGGTCCATGGCCTGGAAACTCCCCAGATCTTAATCCCATTGAGAACTTGTGGTCAATCATCAAGAGACGGGTGGACAAACAAAAACCTAAAAATTCTGACAAAATGAAAGCATTGATTGTGCAAGAATGGACTGCTATCAGTCAGGATTTGGTCCAGAAATTGATTGAGAGCATGCCAGGGAGAATTGCAGAGGTCCTGAAGAAGAAGGGTCAACACTGCAAATATTGACTTGCTGCATTAACTCATTCTAACTGTCAATATAAGCTTTTGTTACTCATATGTTTGCAATTATATTTCTGTCTGTGATAAAAACATCTGTCAAACACACATAAAAACCAGAGGGCAGCAGATCATGTGAAAATATAATATTTGTGTAATTCTCAAAACTTTTGGCCATGACTGTATATAGAGGATGCTGGGGTGTATATAGAGGCTGCTGGAGTGTATATAGAGGCTGCTGGGGTGTATATAGAGGCTGCTGGGGTGTATATAGAGGCTACTGTGGTGTATATAGAGGCTGCTGGGGTGTATATAGAGGCTGCTGCAACGCCGCTGACCTCCATGTGGCAGGAGATGACCTGCGGCTACCTGACGATAGCGGTGGCGTGCTTGGTTCAAACCCTGCTCCAATTTGCGGCCGGACGCGACCAATCAGCGACGCCGGATTTCCATTACAGACAGACAGAATTAGACTATTATATAGTAGATTATTGCATTGCTTATTAATGCATTTTTTGTGAGTTGTGATACCGTAACAATAAAAACAAAACCCCACAATCCTGGTAGTTTAGTTGGTTTTTTCCTCTTCACCGCACTCACTGTATGGGTTAATTTATATTTTGATAGACTGGAGTTTTACAGACCTGGGATAATAAAAATTTTTTCTCTAATTGCCTCCACAACAACACCACAGGAGGTTGCCTACTCATCCTAATTAGGGACACGAAACACAGATGTTTAATAGCCCGACCATTCACTCCATCCTCAGTGGTTTTTCCTGCCCCTAGGGATGAAGAGTTTTCCAGGGATGCTGTGGCCAACAAGCAGTCACTCCTTTTTTTTATCCCTTTCAGTAGCCGGGCAGCCCAATGTTCTTAACGTGGAGAGTGTCTTCCCTTAGAGCTGCATCTGCAGAGCCTGGCGCTGAACCCAGGCCTAGTGAGTATTGCTGGTATAGGTAGGTCCCTCTTTGGTGCAGGATCCGTCCTCATGGCATCTCCCCTTTTTCTTTTAGGGGAACAAGGATCCTGCCACAAAGGCTAAATATAAGACTACAAATCGCAAATGTGCAATTTGTAATAAACTCCCATCTGCCCATAAAAAGCCATCATACCAGCGGTGCACAGAAAAGATTGTTAAAGGGGGGCGTGACCGGATGTGGAGCTGAGCAGATGCGCGCAGCCCGAGCTCCGCAAAAGCCAGAGCTAATAAGCGGCACACAGCACAGCAGAGAACCCGGAGGAGGCTAATTTCAGGAGGCAGAAGCGTCGGAGACATCAGGGAACGGAGCGCAGCAGGGATGAAGCGGGGTAAGAGGAGGGAGCAGGCACCAGGCAAAGTCCTGGTCTTTGAGGCGGCAGGCAGCCGGATCCAAGATGGCGACCGCGACTCTCACCACGCGGCCGCCGGCAGCAGCAGGGATAGTAGCGGTGCGCGGCAGAGCTTGGAGCCGCGCACTGAAGCACAACGCCAGCCCCATACCCCTAAGAAAGCTGCAAGTTCCCTAGCACAGAGCTTCTCCCAGCGCTGCAGTCCTTGCTCCTCTCCCCTGCTAGAGCTGCTAGAGACGCTGGAAGTATGGACACTGGAGAATTGCAATCACAAAATGCAGTCCTGACTACTCCTGCACAGTCTTCTGGTGGAGACTCTAGTAATGCCCCAGTTACAGTGGCCACACTCAGATGTCTATTGGGAGACCTGAAACAAGCTATCCATTCTGATATTACATCGGCTTTCACTGCGTTACATAAAGAAATCACGCAGATTGGCGACAGAACCTCACACATAGAGGGGAAACTGGAAGAATATATGACGGCGCATAATTACCTGGTAGACGCGCATAATGAAGCAGATGAGGAAATAATGGCCTTGAAACTTAAACTGGCGGATTTGGAGGACCGTTCCAGGCGCAACAACTTGCGTTTTAGGGTAATCCCTGAGAACGTCACAGCGGAGGCCATAAAGGAGTTCTTAACGGACTTTTTCACAGCTCTTGTACCGTCGGCAGATCAGAGAGACCTGTTGATTGACAGGGCGCACCGGATCCCTAAGCCTAAGTCTGCGCCCAATTCAGCACCGCGAGATGTGATAGCCAGGCTACACTTCTACCACTTTAAAGAGGCAGTGACCAAAGCGGCGACAGCAAAACAAGACCTCCCAGAAAGATTCCGGAACATCATGGTGTTCGTCGACTTGTCTGCGACTACCTTGAATAGAAGGAGGGAGTTTTCATCCGCAACCAAAATTCTGCGGGACCACAACATCATCTACAAGTGGGGATATCCAGTTAAACTCATCATGACAAAGAATGGAGTCACCCACGTCCTCGTGTCCCCCAGAGAAGCCATGACCCTGCTCCAAGAATGGTCCCTGGTGACAGTGGATGAAGATACCAGCTCCCCGCTAAAGAAGAAACCTCCGTCGCTGAACAAAGAATGGACCTAATCCTCACACAAGTAACTTGTGGCGACATGTATTCCTAGGTGCCTACACGGGGTCACCCCACTGCTAGTTTTTTTTTTTTCCTTTAATTATGCTGGCAGGCTGAGGGGACAAGAGAATAGTGTTTTCTTTTTCTTCTATTCTCACCCCCCGCTAATACTGGATAGGAACGAGTATCCAGTTGATTCACATAGAACCGGACTGAGTTGTACAAGTTGTATTTGTTATTGTAGTTATTGTTGATAACTTAACCCCTTAATGTCCACTGACGTGCAGAGTCCGTCATGGCAAGGTGTCAGTTCCGGCACCAGGACGGACTCTGCACGTCATGGCTTTGATCTACCACTGCGTGTAAACACGCAGTGGTAGATCAGTGCCGACAGCTGTCACAGACAGCTGACAGGCACGGCAAGCGGTGCGGGGACCTTTGCCGTCGGTCCCCGCACCTACAGCGCTGTGCTTGGTCAGTCAATCTGACTGACCAAACACAGCAGCGATCGTGCAGGAGAAGCTGAAATTTCAGCTTCTCCAGCGCGATCAGTGCAGGAGCCGGCGCTGCAGTGGCCAGGCTTCCTGCACTGACAGCAAGGAGCGGAGCCCCCACCGCCCCTGGCTGTTAACCCCCTGACTGCTGCGATCGAGCGCGATCGCAGAGCTCAGGGGGGGGAGGCAGAGGGTCGGGAGCTCCCTCTGCCTCAGATCGGCACCCTGCAATGTATTTGCAGGGGCCGATCTCTGCCTTGATGACCCGGGGGTTGTCATGACAACCTCCGGGTCATTTAGCTACGGGAAGCTGCTGTGATCATTGTCACAGCAGCTTCCACTATAGTTGCAATGCATTGCAATGCCAGAGCATTGCAATGCATTGTAACTGCAATAAAAAGTAAAAAAAGTGAAAGTCCCATAAAGGGACAAGTTAAAAAAAAAAATCTTTTTTTTTAAAAAATTGTAAAAAAAATATTAAAAAATAATTTTAAAAAAATCCCCTAAAAAATACACATTTTTATGTAATAAAAAAAATAAAAAACAAAAAACATACACATGTTAGGTATCGCCACGTCTGTAAAAATCCCATCTATAAAAGCGTAACCCTAGTTAACTCCTTCAGTGAAAGCCGTAAAAAAAAAACACAAAAAAGTAGTAAATTATACTTTTTTCAAGCGGTATCATTATACCGCTTGGAAAAAGTGCAATAACACGCGATCAAAAAGTCAGATATAAATAATCATGGTACCGCTGAAAACGTCATCTTGTCCCGCAAAAAACAAGCCGCTATACAGCATCATCAGCGAAAAAATAAAAAAGTTATAGCTCGCGGAATAAACTGATGCAAAAATAATTATTTTTTCTATAAAATTTTTTATTGTGTAAAAAACGCCAAAACATAAAAAAAAATTATAAATGAGGAATCGCCGTAACCGTAGTGACCCGAAGAATAAAGCTGCTTTATCAATTTTACCACACACGGAACGGAGGAAAAAAAAAAAAAACAATTCCTGAATTGCTGGTTTTTGTTCATTCTGATTCCACAAAAATCGGAATAGGAAACGATCAAAAAACTTTATATGCCCGAATATGGTACCAATAAAAACGTCAGCTCGTCCCGCAAAAAATAAGCCCACAGATAACTCTGTCGGCCGAAATATGGAAAAATTATAGCTCTCAAAATACGGCGATGCAAAAATTTCTTACAAAAAATTATTCCAAGAAAAAGCATCTTTTAGTGTGTGACAGAAGCTAAACATGAAAAAAGGGTGTAAATCTGGTATCGCTGTAATCGCACCGATCCGAGGAATAAAGTCGCCTAATCACTAATACCGCACGAGGAACGGCGTAAAAAAGAAAACCAATTCTTCACCTTTTGTGGATTTGTTCATTGTGCCTCCCAAAGATCGCAGTAAGGCGATCACAGTGGTTCCCCCCCACATATGGGGCATCAGCGTACTCAGGACAAAATGCACAATAGCTTTTGGGGTCCTATTTCTCCTGTTACCCTTAGAAAAAATAAAAATTTGGGTCAAAAAGGTAATTTTTGTGGAAAAAAATATGATTTTTTTATTTTCACGGCTCTACATTATAAACTTCTGTGAAGCCCTTGGGGGTTTAAAGTGCTGACCACACATCTAGATAAGTTCCTTGGGGGGTCTAGTTTGCAAAATGGGGTCATTTGTGGGGGTTTCTACTGTTTAGGCACATCAGGGGCTCTCCAAGCGCGACATGACACCCGCAGACCATTCCATCAAAGTCTGCATTTAAAAACGGTGCTCCTTCCCTTCCGAGCTCTGCCATGCGTCAAAATAGTGGTTCCCCCCCACATATGGGATATCAGCGTACTCAGGACAAATTGCACAATAGCTTTTGGGGTCCTATTTCTCCTGTTACCCTTATAAAAATAAAAATTTGGGGCAAAAAGATTATTTTTGTGGAAAAAAATATGATATTTTTATTTTCACGGCTCTACGTTATAAACTTCTGTGAAGCACTTGGGGTTCAAAGTGCTCACCACACATCTAGATAAGTTCCTTGGGGGTCTAGTTTCCAAAATGGAGTCACTTGTGGGGGGTTTCTACTGTTTAGGCACATCAGGGACTCTCCAAACGTGACATGACACCCGCAGACCATTCCATCAAAATCTGCATTTGAAAAAGGCGCTACTTCCCTTTCGAGCTCTGCCATCAGTCAAAATAGTGGTTTACCCCCACATATGGGGTATCAGCATACTCAGGACAAATTGCACAATAACTTTTGGGGTCCTGTTACCCTTTGGAAAATAACAATTGGGGGTGGAAAGATCATTTTTGTGGAAAAGATATGATTTTTTAATTTTACTGCTCTACGTTATAACCTTCTGTGAAGCCCTTGGGGGTTCAAAGCTTTCACCACACATCTAGATAAGTTCCTTGGGGGGTCTAGTTTCCAAAATGGGGTTACTTGTGGGGGTATCCACTGTTTAGGCACACAGGGCTCTCCAAATACGTCATGGCGTCCAATCTCAATTCCAGCCAAAAAAGTCAAATGGCGCTGCTTCCCTTCCGAGCTCTGCCATGCACCCAGATAGTGGTTTACCCTCACATATGGGGTATCAGCGTACTCAGGACTAATTGCACAATAACTTTTGGGGTCCTTTTATCCTTTGGAAAATAAAAATTGGGATGAAAAGATCATTTTTGTGGAAAAAACAAGATTTTTTAATTTTACGGCTCTACGTTATAACCTTCTGTGAAGCCCTTGGGGTTCAAAGCTCTCACTACACATTTAGATAAGTTACTTGGGGGGTCTAGTTTCCAAAATGGGGTCACTTGTGGGGGGTTTCCACTGTTTAGGCACACAGGGACTCTCCAAATGCGACATGGCGTCCAATCTCAATTCCAGCCAAAAAAGTCAAATGGCGCTGCTTCCCTTCCGAGCTCTGCCATGCACCCAAATAGTGGTTTACCCCCACATATGGGGTATCAGCGTACTCAGGACTAATTGCACAATAACTTTTGGGGTCCTTTTATCCTTTGGAAAATAAAAATTGGGATGAAAAGATCATTTTTGTGGAAAAAACAATGATTTTTTAATTTTACGGCTCTACGTTATAACCTTCTGTGAAGCCCTTGGGGGTTAAAAGCTCTCACAACACATTTAGATAAGTTACTTTGGGGGTCTAGTTTCCAAAATGGGGTCATTTGTGGGGGGTTTCCCTGTTTAGGCACACAGGGATCTCCAAATGCGACATGGCGTCCAATCTCAATTCCAGCCAAAAAAGTCAAATGGCGCTGCTTCCCTTCCGAGCTCTGCCATGCGCCCAAATAGTGGTTTACCCCACACATGGGGTATCGATGTACTCAGGAGAAATTGTACAACAAATATTGTGATTCATTTTCTACTGATACCCTTGACAAAATTTTAAAAAATTGTGTCGAAAGAAAAATTTGAGAAAAAAAGTTAAATGTTAATTTTTTCCTTCCACATTGCTTCAATTCTTGTGAAGTACCTAAAGGGTTAATAAACTTCTTGAATGTGGCTTTGAACACGTTGAGGGGTGCAGTTTTTAGAATGGTGTCACTTTTGGGTATTTTCTGTCATATTGACCCCTCAAATTCACTTCAAATGTGAGGTGGCCCCTAAAAAAAATGATTTTGTAAATTATGTTGGAAAAATGAGAAATTGCTGGTCAACTTTTAACACTTATAACTTCCTAACAAAAAAAAATTTTGGTTCCAAAATTGTGCTGATGTAAAGTAGACATGTGGGAAATGTTATTTATTAACTAATTTTTGTGACATATCTCTCTGATTTAATGGCATAAAAATTAAAAGTTTGAAAATAGCAAAATTTTCAAAATTTTTGCCATATTTCCGTTTTTTTCATAAATAAACGCAAGTTATATTGAAGAAATTTACCACTATCATGAAGTACAATATGTCTCGAGAAAACATTCTCAGAATCGCCAAGATCCGTTGAAGCGTTCCAGAGTTATAACCTCATAAAGAGACAGTGGTCAGAAATGTAAAAATTGGCCTGGTCTTTAACCTACAAAATGGCTTGGTCGTTAAGGGGTTAACCCCTTTGATTCCCTAATCTTTTACCCTATATTTGTTGACTTACTGATCCTGTTATTGTAACCAATGGTATTTCAGATTTCTAGTATTAATGCGAAAGGTTTAAATAGCCCCTTTAAGAGATCGTTATTATGGAAGGAAGCTCAGAAACTTAAAGCGGACATATTGTGTGTCCAAAAAACGCATCTAAATCGTGAAGATGCGCATAGATTACAACATAAAAATTATCCCCATATCTACATGTCATATTCTGTAAAGAAGAAAAGAGGTGTAACAATTGCAATTAAAGACACCATAGCATTCCAGCTCATTGATAGTGTCCTAGACGAGGAAGGCAGATATGTAATATTAATATGCAATATTAATAACAAAGTGTACACAATTACATCTATTTATGCACCTAAATCAGGTCAAATTATGTTTATTAAAGATCTTATAACTAAACTATCTAAAATATAGCAGTGATCTTTGCTAATCTGTGGGGATTTCAACATCGCTCCGATTCCAAACATAGATAAATCTTGGTGCTCAAAGAAAAAGTCCCAGTCCCATGCGTTATCCCAGTGTCTCATGTCAGAAGAATTGTATGACACATGGAGAGTCCTTCACGCCTCTGAACGGGATTATACGTACTACTCCCACCCCCATAAAGTATACTCAAGAATAGACCTAATAGTAGTGGATAAATGGCTTTTGCAAAACATACAAGTAGCCAAAATTGGGAACATAACATGGTCGGATCATGCTCCTGTAACGTGCCAAATTAAAGAAACGTACAATAATGTAAATTATTCCCCGTGGAGAATTAATAATTTTTTAATATCCTCAGAAGAAATTAAAAATCGAGTAAGAGAACTCCTCCAAGAATATTTTAATATTAACAGCACTCCCGATGTGTCTCCGACTACAGTGTGGTGTGCCCACAAGACCTATATAAGAGGACGATTAATACAAATAGCAGCGCAACACAAAAAAACAAGAATGAGACAAATAGAAGAGCTTCATAAAAATATAGCAACGTTGGAAGATGCCCATAAACATAACCCTTCACCCACGATACATGGGAAATTACAAAAAGCAAGATATGAATTATATCAGTTATTACAGTATAAATATGAGCATAATCTGAGGAGAAACAAAGCAAAATATTATTGGCAGGGGAATAAGGCAAGTAAAATACTGGCCAACAAAATTAAAGCTAAACTACGGAAACAAAAAATAGCTTATATACAAGACGCCCAAAAGAATAAAATCTATAATCCTAAAGAAATAGCGAACACCTTCGCAAAATATTATTCTTCACTCTATAATCTTGAAAGTGACAATTTAACCCCACAACCAAACGCTGAACTAATTAATAACTTCTTGAATGGCATGTCCCTACCCCAAATCCCAGAAGATAAACTGATGAGAATAAATCAACCTATAAGCCAAACAGATATCCAACAAACGATTAAAACAACCAAAAATAACAAATCCCCAGGACCAGACGGTATAACTAACGAATACTTGAAATTATTTAACCAAATCTTGTCCCCACATCTATTATTAGTCTTCCAAAACATATTCGAATCGGGCAAAATACGTGACGAAATGTTACGAGCGACTATAGTACCTCTCCCTAAGCCAGGTAAAACCCCTGATCACCCCAATAATTTTAGGCCAATATCCCTTCTAAATACTGACCTCAAGCTCTACTCCAAAATCCTAGCAAATAGAATTTCCGATATAATTCCCTTCTTAGTACACAAGGATTAGGTTGGATTCATTAAATCTAGACAGACATTGGACGCCACCAGGCGAATGATAAACCTCATTCACGTGGCCAGGGGGAATCGGACGCCTTCTCTGCTACTATCGTTGGATGCGAAGAAGGCGTTCACTGGGGATATCTATTTGAGGTCTTGAATAGATTCGGATTTAAGGGTAACATTGTTAAAGCAATTACTCTGTTATATTCCCATCCATCAGCGTCAGTTTCTATCTCAGGAATGATGTCGGACAGTTTTTTTTATAACTAATGGGACGTGACAGGGGTGTCCGCTGTCACCCCTCATATTCGCCTTGGTGATTGAACCCTTGGCGGAGAAAATTAGGCTCCATTCAGCAATTTCGGGAATTCAGGTGAATAAATCGGAACATAAGATAGGATTATTTGCTGACGACATCATATTAGCATTAATAAACCCTACAGAGTCATTACCGGCAGCAATGCAAATAATTGAAGCATTTTCTAGAATATCATATTATAAACTGAATATATCTAAATGTCAGGTATTAAACTTAAACCCACTTTTGACATATCCACAAAGTTTTAAGAATAAATACCCCTTCAATTGGGGGAACGATAGTATTGAGTATTTAGGTATTCGGCTCACACTATCAGCAGATAAAATGTTAGCATTGAATTATGAAGCTTTGAGGAAAAAGATCCAGGCTGATATGCTACGCATGAAGAAACATGAATTATCATGGTTGGGCAGAATCGCGTCAGTGAAAATGTTTATTCTCCCACAGATGTTGTATTTGTTCCCAATTTACCCATCATATTTCCAATGAAAATATTAAGAGATCCAAGCAGTGATCCTAAAATATATATGACAAGAGAAGAAATCCAGAGTCCAAGCGGATACGCTTTACATCCCTATGAAGAAGGGAGGCCTGGGATGCCCGTCGGTGGTCCGATACTATAGGGCCGCATTATTTGAACAATTACGATTTATGTGGAGTGATAATGACGATAGGCATTGGATAACAATTGATGAAAACTTCCAATATCTCAGCTTTTTATTAGCATTCCCTAATAAAAACTTAAACTTGTCCCAGACAATAGAAGCGACTTTGGAGTTATGGAAATTACTAACTAATAAATTAGGCCTTATACAAACCGCATTTTTAAAGGCCCCTATAGAGTCTCTGGAGTATTGTATTCCAGACCTCCAACTTCATAATTGGAAATCTTCCGGAATTGCCTATATTGGAGATTTGTATGAGGGAGAAGAATTCAGCTCTCTGATTTCTTCTCATCACTGCGGGACAGATACAACATCCCTTATAGGGATTTTTACAAATATCTGCAGATACGACATTTCCTAATTGAAAAGAAGGAACAGATGCATTCTCCGCCGACTAAACTATATTCTATGCTAATGAACCCGACATCACAGATGAGGGCGCTATCTATAGGTTATGATTGTATGTTGAAGAATACACTGCCTTCACTAACTACATACCTACAAAAGTGGGAAAAAGATCTTAATTGCACATTTACACCGGATCAGTGGAGGGCATCTTTCTTAATTATTGGAAGTCAATCCAAGTGTACCAACCATCTGGAAAATGCAAAGAAAATATTGTATAGATGGTACCTTACTCCCTATAGATTATCTAGGATGTTTAGAAGTTGCCCGGATACCTGTTAGAGGTGTGGAGATCATAGAGCTGATATGTTACACATATGGTGGAACTGCAGTAATGTTAGGCGATTGTGGAAAGCTATAGACCAGTTAATATCCCAAATTTGTGGTATTTCAACATCACTGAATGCACAACAGGTGCTACTCGCTATTGATTTGGATTTGTTCCCCTATGAGTTCCGTACAGTAATTGTACATATTATTGTAGCGACCAGAATCAAAATTGCCAGTTATTGGAAAAATTCCAAATCTCCCTCTTTGCCCGAAGTAGTTTCATTGATTAATGAAAATTGTCTTTCAGAAAAAATAATTGCTGCATCTAATAACAATGTTTCAATTCCATAAAAAATGGAACAGTTGGTTATTATTCAGGCTCAATACTGTAGCCAAATAAATTGCTGATTCACATTTAAAGAAAATGATTGGATTGTAATGTATTGTCACCATTTTTATCCCCATTTCTCCTTTCCTTCCCTTACCCTTATGTTAATGTATTATTGTCAAGAAATTATTGTCAATATGTTGTGAAACCTGATTCATTTTAATAATAATAAATTATGGTTTAAAAAAAGAAAAGATTGTTAAAGAGAAGCAACCCTCCCTGATGTCAGAAGTAAGATGAATGGTTCATCAGGCGATTTGATTTTCCTTAGCTTCCTTCTTTCAATCCTTACTGGGGCTCTATCGGGAATAAAAAAAAAAATGGAAATACGACCCAAGGGATAGTCCAGATTTTGACGCAGAGGTATCTGTCTCTCAGGAATGGTTAGAAGAAGTTACTCCGAATTGCAGTTCACACCAGGATGATAAGTTTTGTCATCAGAAGAAATGGAGGAGCTTTTATCGGCAGTAAGGATTACAATGGGAGTAGAAGAGGAAAAAAAAATGACCCATACAATCTAGGATGAGATGTTGCACTTTAACCCCCTAAATGCTGCAATTGAAATCGATTGCAGCATTTAGCAAGCGGGTAGAGGAGATAAAAGCCCCTTTGCGTTTGGATTGAAGACCCCGCAACGTCATCGCAGAGGTCCTTATCGTTGCCATGGTGACCTTGAGCACCTTGAGGGGTGTAATTTTTAGAATTGTCACTTTTGAGTATTTTCTGTCATATAGACCCCTCAAAGTCACTTCAAATGTGATGGGGTCCCTAAAATATGGTTTTGTAAATTTTGTTGGGAAAATGAGAAATCGCTGGTCAACTTTTAAACCTTCAACTTCCTAACAAAAAAAAATGTTTCAAAAATTATGCTGATTTAGACATGTTGGATTTGTTTTTATTAACTATTTTGTGTGAGATTTCTCTCTGATTTAAGGGCATAAAATTAAAGTTTGAAAATTGCTACATTTTCCAAATTTTAAGAAAATGCAAAGCTGCGCTCTATATTGTTTAGAATGGTAAATCTATAAAATTGGAATTGCATTACTGCCATAGAACATTGATTAAGTGTTATATTATGTACACGTGGAATTTTGGAAAATTGGAAATGCAATATTGCTATAGGAAAATGTACAGTAAAAAGAAGGTACTTGGCACATAAATTGGCCAATGTATGAGCCCAACTGCAACGTCAATGCGTACCTTATAGTTGGGTCCCTGTTCTGATAAGATACATCTATTGGACTATAAAAAGCATACAATCTGCATTACCGTCATAGAACATTGCTTAATTGCTATATTATGTTCATATGGAATTTTGGAAAATTGGATATGCAAAATTGCTATAAGATTTTTTTTTAATAAAGTACCGTATATACTCGAGTATAAGCCAACCCCCTAATTTTGACACAAAAAACTGGGAAAACTTATTGACTCGAGTATAAGCCTAGAGTGGAAAATGCAGCAGCTACTGGTAATTTAAAAAATAAAAATAGATACCAATAAAAGTAAAAATTAATTGAGACATCATTAGGTTAAATGTTTTTGAATATCCATATTTAATCAGGAGCCCCATATAATGCTCCATACAGTTCATGATGGCCCCATAAGATGCTCCATACAAAATATGCCCCATATAATGCTGCACAATGGTTAATAATGGCCCCATAAGATGCTCCATAGATTATGCCCCATATGCTGCTCCATAAAGGTTATGGCCCGATAAGATGCTCCATAGAATAGGCCCCTTATGCTGCTCCATAAAGGTTATGGCCCCATAAGATGCTCCATAGATTATGCCCCATATGCTGCTCCATAAAGGTTATGGCCCCATAAGATGCTCCATAGAATAGGCCCCATATGCTGCTGCGAATAAATAAAAAAAAAAAAATGACATACTCACCTCTCGTCGCTGGGGGCCAGGTGCCGGTGTCCTGAGCAGGCGGGGACGCTATGGGGGCCAGGTGCCGGTGTCACCGCTGGCTCAGGCCCCCGCCACTGGCAATATTCACCTGTATTCATTCCGGGTCCTCTGGCTGTGAATGTTCAGGCCGAGGGCGCGCACTTAAGCACGTCATCGCGCCCCCTGACCTGAACGTCACAGCCAGAGGACGCGGAGGACAGAGCGGCGCGCTTCAGTAGAACCGGACAGGTGAATATAGCATGGCTCCCCCCGTCATACTCGCCCCCTCCTGACGCATCTCTGCAGCCCCTGCTTTTCCCATGGTCTCCGGCGCCCCAGCTCTTCTTTCCTACAGCGGTCACGTGGTACCGCTTATTAAAGTTATGAATATGTGCATATTCATGACTTTAATGAGCGGTACCATGTGACCGCTGAACATAGGCTCCGGAGACCATGGGAGAAGCTGGGGAGGTGCAGAGACTGTGCCAGGAGGGGTGAGTATATGTGACAGCCGCTCTCCCCGCTGACCCCCTGGTATATGACTCGAGTATAAGCCGAGAGGGTCATTTTCAGCCCTAAAAAATGGGCTGAAAATCTCGGCTTTTACTCGAGTATATACAATATCTTAATTAAAGTTTTCCAACTATTTTTACATGAACATATTACCTGCTTCTGGTAAACACAGAAAATTAAGAAAAACTGGGAAGGGGGGAATGGTACATGGAAAGGGAAAGACCAAATTAAATTTAAAAAAAAAATTCCCATTCTACAAAAAAAAAAAAAGGGACAAAACATATAGTCATCACCACTGTAATGTCTAGAAAGAAAACATCTCCTTTTGGAGCTTTTAGCCATGCAATCATTATTATTGCTCATGGAGTAAAAATGGATCATGTCTCATTATCCTCTTTATTAAATCAAGCCCAATCTATATCTCACTAATTCCCTCAACGTGAGTCCTGGCTCATCCATCCAAGCAGCCCAAAGCTGTTCAAATTTATTAATATTGTCTTTTTTTTGTACACACCTTTTTCCAAACTTACAAACCAGTTTATTCTGTTGATGTATTCATTTTTTGTTAGGCTCTCAGTATCCAACCAGTGTTGCGCTATTAGTTTCCTTGCTGAATTCAGCATTCGTGCTATAGCTGTTTTACCCAGCTCAGTTGTCTGTAGATCTTCCACATACCCCAGCACACAAACTAAGGGCTTAGTTTCCTATACCACCTTAAACATTTGTCCAATTAACCCTACTAGTGTCCTCCAGTATCCCTCCAGTTTAGGATGACCACATCACATGAAGTAGAGTAGCCGGCTCCACCCTACACCTAGGACAGCATACGTCTGCTCTGGCCCCAATCTTACACATAAACTCGTGTGTTCAATACACGTTGTGTATGTATGTGTATGTGTGTGTGTGTATATATATATATTTACATGTGTATGTGTCAAGCCATGCCCACTCCACATAGCCCCACCCACTCCGCATAGCCACACTCACTATATATGTATATTTCACAGGCACATCTTCTTGACCACAACAGGTTGCACTGCCTGTGTTGCCCATAGCAACCAATCACTAAGCATCTTTCATCTCACCAGAGCTGTTTAAAAGACGAAAGCTGAGCTGTGATTGGTTGCTATGAGCAACAGGTTTCCTTGTAGACAGTTGTGGTAACTGAGGCCTATTATTCAAATAATTTCTATGGTGTTATTGTCCTTCTGTAAAGCTGGAATTAACACAATTTATTACCGTGCCGACACAGACTACCCTCTGACACAGGCTGCATTGGGAGGCCCAGAATCAGGAATTCACGGCGCTGTGGAAAAAGTGTATAGCGCCCCCCAGAGTCGGAATTTCTCCGTGGTCTCGGCTGCCCGGGGTAGCCTAGACCCCAAAGAACATGATTCGGGTCGGTTTTTACAGACCCCGGTGTTGCGATTGCCATTATTAACCGTATAAAGGCGACCGCAAAAAAAAGTCAGATTTGCCATTTAATTTCTCTCTCCTCTGATGTTATCGCACACAGAGTAGAGAGAAATGGGATCCCCAATCCCCCCTGGTAGCTCCTGGTGTCCATGGGTCCTCCTGCTTCCCCCCACGGCCGCCATCGTGTTCTGGTAAGAAAATGGCGGGCGCAGTGAACCCGCCGATATCTGCCATCCGGCAACAATTGGGAGATGCCGGCAACTAACTGGGAGATTTTTCCTATTGGTTCATTATAGTCACAAATCAAAATAAAAAAAATTGTAAATAAACCCCCTCCTTTATTGCCCCCTTAGTTACCATAAAATAGTAAAATAAAGAAAATATATTTATTTCCATTTTCCCATTATGGTTAGAGTTAGGCTAAAGTGAGTTGGGCTAAATTTTTAGGGTTTAGGTTAGGGTTGAGATTAGGATTAAGTGTGTGTTGGGGTTAGGTTTGTGGTTAGGGTAGGGGTTAGGGTTGTGTTGGGGTTAGGTTTGGGGTTAGGTTGTGTTGGGGTTTAGGGTTGTGATTAAGGTTATGGTTAGGGGTGTGTTGGGGTTAGGGTTGGAGTTAGAATTTGGAGGTTTCCACTGTTTAGGTACATCAGAGGGGGTCTCCAAACCCGACATGACGCCACCATTGATTCCAGCCAATTTTGCGTTCAAAAAGTGAAACAGTGCTCCCTCCCTTTTGAGCTCTGCCTTGCACCCAAACAGTGGTTTACTCCCACATATGGGGCATCAGCATACTCGAGACAAATTGCACAACAACGTTGGGGTCTAATTTCTCCTGTTACCTTTGGCAAAATAAAAAATTGGGGCTAAAAAATCATTTTTGTGGAAAAAAATATTTTTTTATTTTCACGGCTCTGCTTTATAAACTTTAGTGAAGCACTTGGGGGTTCAGAGTGCTCACCAGACATCTAGGTAAGTTCCTTAGAGGTTCTAGTTTCCAAAATGGTGTCGCTTGTGGAGGATTTCCACTGTTAAGGCACATCAGGGGCTCTCCAAACACGACATGGCGTCCGATCTCAATTCCAGCCAATTCTGCATTGAAAAAGTCAAACGGCGCTCCTTCCCTTCCAAGCTCTGCCGTGCGCCCAAACAGTGTTTTACCCCTACATATGGGGTATCTGCTCATTCAGGAGAAATTGCACAACAAATTTCGTGATTTATTTTCTCTTTTACCCTTATGAAAATAAAAAAAATGTTTCTGAAGTAAAATGTTTGAACATTGCAAAATTTTAAAAATATTTCCCATTTTGTTTTTTCATAAATAAACGCAAGTCATATTGAAGAAATTTTACCACTAAATGAAGTACAATATGTCACGAAAAAACATTCTCAGAATCAGCGGGATCCGTTAACCCCTTTATTCCATCTGACATACTATTCCATCCATGTGCCCTGGGACTTAATTCCCATGGATGGAATAGTATGTCATATGCGATCAGCCAGCCCCCGCTTATGGGGGGAGCGCGACTGATCGCGGCCGGTTGTCATCTGATTCTCACAGCTGACTCCAGGCACTAAGTGCCAGGAGTGGTCACGAACCACTCACGGCACTTTAATCCCCGACACACTGCGATGAAACATGATCGCAGCGTTCCTGTGGCATAAGGAAGCATCGCACAGGGAGGGGCTCCCTGCTTGCTTCCCTGAGACCTCAGAGCAACGCGATGTGATTGCGTTGTTCCGAGGGCCTCCTCCTTGCAGGCCCCCGAATCCAAGATGGCCGCGAGGTCCTTCCGTGTCCTGCAGTGAGATGGGTTGTCAGTGCCTCCTGAGAGCAGGCGCCGGCAAGCCTTCTTGCACGCCTTGTCAGATCGCTGAAATGACAGAGTGCTCTGCAAACTGTCAGATCAGCAATCTGACACTATATAGTGATGTCACACCCTGGGACAATGTAAAAAAAAAGTAAAATAAGCGTGTAAAAATATTTAAAAAAAAATCCCTAAATAAATAAAAAAATTCCCCAATAAACACATTATTATTATGTAAATAAAAAACAGCAATAAAAGTACACATATTTAGTATCGCCGCGTTCGTAACAACCCACCCTATAAAACTATCCCACTAGTTAACCCCTTAAAGCATAGTTTTTTTGCCTTTTTTTTATCATACCGCTGAACAAAAAGTGGAATAACACGCGATCAAAAAGACGGATATAAATGAACGTGGTATCACTGAAAGCTTCATTCTGTCCCGCAAAAAACGAGCCGCCACAGCATCATCAGCAAAAAAGTTATCGCTTTCAGAATAAAGCAATGCAAAAATAATAATTTTTTAAATAAGTTTTTATTGTATAAAAGCGTCAAAACAAAAAAATGATACAAATGAGGTATCGCTGTAATTGTATTAGCCCTAAGAATAAAAGAATAAAACTACTTTATCAATTTTACCACACGCGGAACAGTATAAACGCCCCCCCCAAAAGAAATTCATGAATTACTGGTTTTTGTTCAATCTGTCTCCCAAAAATCGTAATAAAAAGCAATCAAAAAATGTCATATGCCCAAAAATGGTACCAATAAAAACGTCAGCTTGTCCAGTAAAAAATAAGACCTCACGTGACTCCGTGGGCCAAAATACGGAAAAATTCTAGCTCTCAAAATGTGGTGATACAAAAACTATTTTTTAATAAAATCAACCAAAGATCCAATAATAAAATGTGTTAAAATTCAATTTACAAACCAAACAGCTGTCAACTCCAAACTCTACAACCAGAGAGTGAGTAGACTACAATAACACATGAGCCAAAAATAATAAATAATGATTCTTTATTATATATATAATATAGATAAAAAATTAAGCAATTGCAATTCATAAATAATACATTAAAAGTATACAAGAAACTATGCAAATAAGGACATCATTATACACAATAATATTAATTGTAGTCTCAAAGTAATTCCATTAGGTGCTATATTATTTGCATGAAAGTCCCTGAATTGGGTCATATAAACAATGGCTCATTATCAGCCTCCTTCAAACTGAGCTAAAGTAGCCTCAGATAATGAATTGCTAGGAGACTGTCAGTGATTAGCGTTAATATTATAGATACAGACTCTCATCTGTCACTATTAGCCAAAGATAACCATCAGCTAATAATTTGACCAGTACAAAATAACTAACACCAATGATTAATAGTCTATAAGGAGAGACTTACAAAAGTGCGATGTCCACAGCTGTAGTTTCTCTACCCCGACGCGTGTTTCGTCCACACTTCCTCGGGCATGTGGACGAAAGAAGTGTGAGGAAGTGTTGGCGAAACGCGCTTCGGGTAGAGAAACTACAGCTGTGGAGATCGCACTTTTGTTTAATGGCATAAAAATTCAAAGTTTGAAAATTTCTAATTTTTTGCCATATTTCCATTTTTCAAAACTCGTTTATTTCATAACATGCGTTAGGGATGCGCTACATAGTGGCAGTCTATGGGTGCGCTAACGCTTCCGTTACATAGCGTTAGTGCTGCTATGTAACGGATGCCGTCAGCACATAGCCATTAGCGCAATGTGAACCCAGCCTTACTGGTTTTACAAAGGCTCTGAAAAAGTGAAATGGCTCTTCGCCCCCGAAAAGAAATTCTGCAAATTCTACCTCCCAAATCAAAGTGACCCCCCCCCCTCCTTTCTGAGAGCCCCAGTGTGCCTAATAGTGTGCCCAGTGCGACCACATATAGCATCTACATGTTTGGCATTTCTGTAGCGATGAGAGCCCACCTAATTTACGGGTCCATGTCTCCAGAAGCGCAAGTTGGGCATAATATACTGGGCATTACAATGGCAGTTTGTAATTTTCACTCAGCAACATCCACTGCTACTTGTTTCTGGAAAACACCCATGGAGTCAAAATCCTCACTACACCGGTAGATAAATTCCCAAAGGTGTATTTCCAAAATATGGGGTCAGTTGAGGGGGCATTCTGCTCTTCTAGCACTTAAGGGATCTGTATATGAAGTCCGCCAACTATTCTAGGAGACGAATAAGGCTTCCCTCCAGAGTCTCACCATATGGATAAGCAGTACTGTACAGCCACATCTGGGGAATTTATACATTCAGCAGAAATCGTGGTATAAATTTTTGTCCCATTTCCCAGTGTGAAAATGTAAAACGTGGGGCTAAAACAAAATTTTGATGATAAAAATGTAATGATGTTTTTCTTCACTGCCCAATGGTATAAAATTCTGTGACACACCCTGGTTTCACTATGATCACTGCACCCCTAGATGAATTCATTGAGCGGTATAGTTTGTAACATAGGGTCACTTGTAGGGTTAAGGGGGGGGGTTCTGCTGTATTGGCACCTCAGGGGCACTCCTAGTGAGTCAATCAATCTGCACTATAATATGGCACTCCTTCACTTCTGAGCCTTGCACTGTGCCTGAAAGTATTTCTCGATTACATGTCGGTATAGGCATACTGAGGGAAATTTTACAACAAGCAGAGGTCCATTTTTCCTATTAGCCCTTAGTAAAATTAAAAACTTAGGGCTCAACGCTTTAGTAGTACAAATGTAATGATTACTTCTTCGCCTCCCAATGATTAAAAATTCAGAGGCACATGTGGTGTCAATATGATCACTGCACCTCTAGATGAATTCATTGGGGGGTGTAGTTTGCGAAATGAGGTCTCTGCCAACGTAACATGGCACCTTAAACCATTCAAGCAAAATCTAAACCTGAATATAGCGTTTTTCCGCTTCTGAGCTTTGTATTGTAACTCAAAAGTCATTTTTGACCACACTTGGGTATCTGTGTTCTCGGGAGAAATTGCACAACAAATTTGAGAACCATTTTCTTCTGCTATCCTTCTGATAATAAAAAAATTGGGGCTAAAACAACATTTTTGTGGTGAAATATATATACATTGTTTTTCATTTTCACAGATCAGTGTTGTATAATTTTGCAAAGCACCTGTGGGTTCAAGGTGCTCACCACTAGTCATGATAAATTCCTTTAGGGTCTAGTTTCCTAAATGGGGTCACTTGTTTGGGGATTCCACTGTATAGGCACTACTTCCCTTCTGAACCCTGCAGTGCGCCCAAACAGTGTTTTTGTGCATATGGGGTATCAACGTACTTAGGAGAAATTGTGCAACGTTATTTGGGGTCTATTTTCTCCTGTTACCCTTGTGAAAATAAAAAATTGGGGCTAAAAGATAATTTTTGTGGGAAAAAAATGTATTTTGTTTTTTAATTTTTTTTTAATTTTTACCGCTTTAATTTAAAAATTTTGTGAAGTACCTGGGGTTTCAAAGTGCTCACTACACATCTAGAGATGTTTCTTGAGGGGTCTAGTTTCATAAATGGGGTCACTTGTGGGGAGTTTCCACTGTTTAGGCAGTGGCTCTCCATATGCAGCATGATACCTGCAGACCATTCCATCAATGTCTGGGTTCCAAAACGTCCCTTCTTGCATTCTGAGTCCTGCCTTGCGCTCAAACAGTAGTTTTCTCCCACATATGGGGTATCGACGTACTCAGAAGAAAATGGACCCCAAAATTTGTTGTGCAATTTCTCCTTTAACCTTTTGAAAATAAAAAAATGGGTCTAAAGTAAAATGTTTGTGAAAAAAAGTTAAATATTAATTTGTATTCGATCACCCATGGCCGCACCAAGAGTGGAACCGTCCACCAATGACAGGAAACCTACAGGCTAAAAAGGGCGGCACCTTTCCCTCACATCAGTTGGTTTCCTGTCCTTGATTGTGGAACCTGTGCAGGCTTACCTGTGAAGATAGAAGGTGGAAGTTCCTTCCCAGACCTGGCCGGCCAGCTTAAGGCAGGGATGCCTTCTCTGCCTTGGCTGGCGCAGGACGACTGAAAGTGCCACGGTCAGTCCAAGGGGGGTGCATTCGTGAGCGCGTGCAAGGTGAGCGGTGCCCTCTGACTGGGGATTGGCGGCTCAGGCGAGCATAGCCGTAGCTTCCCTTGTTCTGACCTCCACGCAACGCGTCTCCAAAACCAGAAGTAGTACACGCCTGGAGGAGGCCGGAAGATGAGACGTGGCATGGCTGACTACATTTTTTGTTTTTTTATACCCCCGTGACGCACCCAGGGGCCGACTGCATCGGAAATTCTCGCCGGCAGGTGTGGGGATAATGCGACAAGGCGCGCCTTGCTGCAGGGGAGCATGGGATGTTGGATACCAGGAGGCGTGTCAAGACAGGAATCGTGCGACCAGCAGATGCATGGGGTACCGGTGAACACAGGTGCCAGTATAAAGGTAACCTGGCATCTCTGCTCAGAGCTTCCTAGCTCACCTGTCCCCCTGTTCTCATTAACATGGAGACAGATTTGGAGCAGCAGCAACAGCATGGGAAGCCCAAGGAGCAAATGGAGCGGCGGTGTCCCGTGGTCAATAGATGGGGCAGCCAGACTACGGAGAGATGGGATTCAGCTAGAGAGCAGATCCAGTCAGCAAAGCTCCAGCAAGGTGGACGCATCGGCAGCCTCCAGGGATGAGCTCCTGGCTGAGACATGTTCGTCCTTTACATTGGTACCATTTGATTATGGCAGGGTGGTAACTGAGCTATGTGAAAGTTTCACTTTATAATTTGGTTCCCATTCTTTCTTGTAATATTTTGTTAGGGAAAGAAGTGTGTGGCTAAAACCAAGCACAAATAATGTGCGCTGTGTAAGACCTTGTTACCAGACTCCTGTCGGAAGGGACTCTGTTAAACCTGTGTAGAGAAGACATTGACGGAATAGACCCCTAGCTTCACCACTGGCTTAAGGGCCATCATAACAGAAAAGATTAAAGAGACCCTTAGATACCTCTACCAGGCAGAGGTACTGCATGTATTTCTATGCAGCTGAATGCTCCGGTCCGAGTGCAGGCGGCAGTGCCAAGTATTGATGCGAGAGACTTCCCAAGAGTTTCTCACATTACACTCGCAAGTGTGACCCCGGCCTAAATCTGACTACGGGAATGATATGGGGACAGGACATTGAGTGATCCCCTGGATAGGAAATGGATACCTTTCTTAAGGGGACTTGGGAGACATCGTCTGGTGCCCTGAAACCGGCAACATGCACGGTCAGGTCCTTGATTAACTGGTATTCCAGTCTGTCCAGCCAGATCAAAGACAAGGTGGCAAGGGATGACATCTTAGCCATCATTCCGCTTTTGGAGGGGGCAATGGCCTTCCTTTCTGATGCCTCAGCGGACTGTGTAAGGATTGTGGCAAGGTCGGCCACCATTTCCCATGCAGCCCTTCGAGCTTTATGGCTGAAATGCTTGCCAAGGGACATCCAGGTCAGATCGAGGCTGTGTTCCATACCTTGTGAGTGGGAGTATTTCTTTGGCCCTGCCCTGGACGAGATCCTGGAGAACGCGGGCGATGCTAAGAAGGGGTTGCCCAGTCTTTCTGTGCCTTACTGCAGATGATTTTTCCGAAGAAATAAGATTGTCTGGAGGAGGCCTTTCAAAGAGCAGGACAAGTGGGAAGATCGTAGAAGAAAAGGTAGAGGCCTCTTGTTCGCAACCGCTTTCCAAGAGGCCAGAAAAAATGATCAATGGCTCCCAGCCCTGGTAGGGGGAAGGCTTTCTTCCTTCTTCCCTGCCTGGGAGGGCATTTCGGTCAGCTTCTGGATTCTCAATCTGATGAGATCTATATTGAGACTGGAATTCCTGTCATATATATATATGAAATGAACTCGGCACTCAACTTATGTGTATGAGATATAAGGTTTTTATTCACAGTAGTAGCGAAACGTTTCGGTCCTATATCATGGACCTTCATCAGTCACACAAACTACTGCATAAAGGGTTAATCCACAATGGGAAAAGGAGAAGCTGGATGCAGCCAGTGGTGGTAGATAAGAATGAAGCCAAATGTCTCTATTTGAGCCGATATCCTGTGGGATAAAGTCCAGCGGTGAATGTGATCTCTGCATGGGACGCGGTGTCCACCGCAAGTCTGAGTCTCGTTTCGCTACTACTGTGAATAAAAACCTTATATCTCATACACATAAGTTGAGTGCCGAGTTCATTTCATATTTAGTTACGGTGTGGGAACCTACTCGGGCACCTCTCTCTTTGGCTGTGCACACGGTTACCTTTTCACATGGAATTCCTGTCAGTCCCACACGAAAGATAAAAGATTTGTGTTGATCCCTCCTTGTTCTTCCCGGAAGGAACAATTTCAGAAATCCATCTTCCTGGAAGTCCCGGAGTCTGAAAGAAGGAGAAGTTTCTACTCCCTTCTCTTTTTAATAACCAAGCAAGATCACTACTTCAAAACTATAATTAATCTGAAGGCTCTAAACAAGTTCCTGAAAGTGCAGTCCTTTAAAATGGAATCCGTTAAATCGGCAATAAAATTGCTTTTTCCCCTTAGTTTCATGGCCGTCCTGGATTTGAAGGATGCGTACTATCATGTACCCATACACATTGAACATCAGAGACATCTTAGAGTGGCATTAGCCATGAACTGGCTGTTTAGGATCTTTCAGTTTAGGACCCTCCCATTTGGGCTGGCGGTAGCCCCTAGGGTCTTCACGAAGTTGGTCATGGAGGTAATGACTCCTATCTGGGAAAAACATATCTTGATTATTTCATATCTGTATGATTTCTTGGTGGTTGGGAAATCAGTCCACTAATGTAGTTATCAGCTAGAAGTGGTGATTGCTACCCTAGAGGGCCTGGGCTGGTAACTGACTTTAAAAAAGAATATAGTTTGGTCCCCCGGAAGATTCAGGCATTTCTGCGACTTATTTTGAACTCTGAAGTGCTGGAATGTCGCCTCCCAGTGTCTGGGACTTTTATGGAGAAAGCCATAAAAGTCCCCTCCATGTCCTTTAGGAGGGCAATGTCCCTCTTGGGTACACTGACCTTGTTCTTCCCGGCAGTTCTGTGGTCCCAATTCCATTTTAGAATTTTGCAGTGGGATGTGTTAAATGTGAATCTTTCCTTAGGGGGAGACACCTGGAAGGCAGGATGACACTATCCCCATGGGCAGTGCAAAGCCTTTGGTGGTATTTGAATCAAACCTGTACAGGGGGGTTCCCTGGGTTGTGGATATCACACGGATTGCCACCATGGATGTGAACCCCACGGGATGGGAATGAGAAAACACCGTCATCTAATGCAAAGAAATTGCTGGCGGGAGAGCAGTCTGTAAGTAAATTCCTTATGTCCCTACAGGGTCAGCATGTCAGGATCCTCTCCGACAATCAAGTATCAGTGTCTTATGTGAATCGCTAGAGGGGAACTCGTTCCAAATCTTTGGAGGTGACAGAGCGGTTATTTCAGCTGATGGAGGGTCATCTCTCCCTCACGGTTCTGCATATAAACAGGAAGGAAAACAACAAAGCTGACTTCTAAAGCCGCAATCCTCTAAAATCAGGGGAGTGGGAGCCCAGTCAGGACATCTTCAATCAAATAGTTGGGATGTGGGGTCTCCCGTTTGTAGACCTGTTTGCAAGGAGACTAAATAGAAAAAGTAAAGGTGTTTTTGTTACATCATCCCCAAGGAAAATTCCCAAGTAGTAGACGCATTCCTGGTCCCCTGGACTTCAGCTTGGCATATGCCTTCCCCCCAATGGCCTTGAACTCACTAGTCATAAGGAAAATCAGAGAGGACAGGGCAAGGATTGTATTGATTACCCCCTTCTGCCCCCAAAGACCATGGTTTTCGTGTTTAAGAATGATGTCGGTGTCCAAACCATGGGTTCTTCCAGAGTTGCCAACTTTGTTTTCGCAAAGGCCAGTGTTCCATCCGCAAGAAGCCAACCTCCACTTGACGTTCTGGAATTTGAAAGGGTGCTGTTAAGGGAGAGTGGTCTTTCCCCAAATCTCGTATCCACTCTGCTTCAGAGTAGGAAAGCAGTCATAACCATACCTCCCAACTTTTGAAGACGAGAAAAAGGGGCAAATTTTAGGCAATGCCCCGACCACACCCATGTCCACGCCCCAACCACACCCATTTAGCACTGGTAATCACACTGACTGGTACTGAGGGCACATTGACTGGTACTGTGGGCACACTGGTACTGAGTAAAAGAAAGAACAGAGAGAAAAAGAAAACAAAGAAAGGAGATAGAGAAAGAAAGAGGGGAAAGCAAGAAAGAACAGAGAGAGTAGAGAGAAAGAAATAAACAAAGAAAGGGGAAAGAAAGAACAGAGAAAAATAGAAAGAGGGGAAAGAACAGACGGTGAAAGAAAAGGGCAAAGAATTAACAGAGAGGAAGGGAGAAAGACAGAAAAGAAAGAACAGAGGGAGGGAGAAAGAAACAAGAGAGAAAGAAAGAAAGAACAGAGATAGAAAAAGGGGACAGAAAAAAGAAAGGGGAAAGAAAGAACAGAGAGGGAAAGAAAGACAGAGGGGGAAAGAAAAATAGAGAGAAAGAGAGGAAAGAAAGAACAGAGAGAGAAGGAAAGAACAGAGGGAAAAAGAAAGAAAGGGGAAAGAAAGAACAGAGAAGAAAGAAACAGAGAGAAAAAAACAGAGGAAGAAAGAGGGGACAGAAAAAAGAACAGAGAAAAAATGAAAGAGGGTAAAGAAAGAAACAGAGGGAGAGAGAAAGAAGGGAAAGAAAGAACAAAGAGAAAGAAGGAAAGAACAGAGAGATAGAGAGAAAGAAAGATGGGAAAGAACAGACAGAACAGAGAAAGAAAGAAAAAGAACAGAGGGAAAGAAAGAGAAAGAAAACAGGAAGAGAAAGAAAGGGAAAGAAAGAACAGAGAGAAAGAAAGATGGGAAAGAAAGAACAGAGAGAAAGAAAGAACAGAGAGAGAAAGAAAGAACAGAGAGAAAGAAAGAAAAAACAGAGAGAATGGGAAAGAAAGAATAGCGAGAAAGAACAGAGCAAGAGAAAGAAACAGAGAAAGAAATAAAGATTCTATAAAGATACTATAGCAGCTTGGCTCCCATTGTATTGCCCACCTGAGCCTCCCGATGCAGGACATATCATGATCCGCTCACATGGCTGACATCCCCGATTCCAAGGCGATCCCGCTGTCTGGTCTGTCGGAGGAGGACACAGTGATGGATCTGAAGCATTCCCTGAAGTGCCTCATGGTTCCGTCACAATCTCCTCCCGAAATTACCTCATTTCTGGTCATCTACCAGCATGTCACTTCTGATGGAACATCACGTGCGAGTTTTAAAGTGCTCCTTCGGGCTCCGGCATGTACTCCTGTGTCCACGGGAAAAGCTCCCGGCCGGACAGCGGGGTAGACTCTCAAAATCGAGTGTCCCGCTGAATTTAGGATGTTTGGGAGGTATGAATGTTCCCCACCATACACCTTGTACACGCACGGCTCTGCACACCTCATACACACACGGTTCCACTTTGTATGCCTCGTACACACACGGCTCCCTCTGTCCACCTTGCACACACAAGACTCCACTCAGTATACACATGGCTCACTCCGTACACCTTGTACACATGCAGCCACGCTTTGTACACACATGACTCCACTCCCTAAACCTTGTACACATGGGGCTTTGCAGCATACACCTCGTACACACGCGGTTCTGCTCCGTACACCTCGTACACACGCGGCTCCCTACATACACACAAGGCTCCACTCCGTACACACAAGGCTCCACTCCGTACACACACGACTCTGCTCCGCTCTGTACACACAGCTCAAGCATGCAGCCCTGGCCACGTCTCAGCTCCGTACACTTCGTGCTCACAGGGCTTTCGTACCCTCACAGCACTGCTACATCCACCTCGTACACACGGCTCCGCTCCATAAACCTCGTACACGCATGGCGCGGCTCTGTGCACCTGGTACACGCGCGGCTCGGCTCCGTGCATCTGGTACATGCGCGGCTCGGCTCCGTGCAGCTGGTAGAGCGCGGCTCGGCTCCGTGCAGCTGGTAGACGCGCGGCTCGGCTCCGTGCAGCTGGTAGACGCGCGGCTCGGCTCCGTGCAGCTGGTAACCGCGCTCGGCTCCGTGCAGCTGGTACACGCTCGGCTCCGTGCAGCTGGTACACGCTCGGCTCCGTGCAGCTGGTACACGCTCGGCTCCGTGCAGCTGGTACACGCTCGGCTCCGTGCAGCTGGTACACGCTCGGCTCCGTGCACCTGGTACACGCTCGGCTCCGTGCACCTGGTACACGCTCGCTCCGTGCACCTGGTGCACGCGCCGCTCGGCTCAGTGCACCTCGTGCACGCGCCGCTCGGCCTCGTGCACGCTACAGCACTGCTACGTACACCTCGTGCACACTACAGCACCGCTACGTACACCTCGTGCACACAAGACTCCGCTCCGTACACCTCGTGCACACAAGGCTCCGCTCCGTACACCTCGTGCGCACAAGGCTCCGCTCCGTACACCTCGTGCGCACAAGGCTCCGCTCCGTACACCTCGTGCGCACACGGCTCCGCTCCGTACACCTCGTGCGCACACGGCTCCGCTCCGTACACCTCGTGCGCACACGGCTCCGCTCCGTACACCTCGTGCGCACACGGCTCCGCTCCGTACACCTCGTGCGCACACGGCTCCGCTCCGTACACCTCGTGCGCACACGGCTCCGCTCCGTACACCTCGTGCGCACACGGCTCCGCTCCGTACACCTCGTGCGCACACGGCTCCGCTCCGTACACCTCGTGCGCACACGCTCCGCTCCGTACACCTCGTGCGCGCACGGCTCCGCTCGTACACCTCGTGCGCGCACGGCTCCGCTCCGTACACCTCGTGCGCGCACGGCTCCGCTCCGTACACCTCGTGCACAAACGGCTCCGCTCCGTACACCTCGTGCACAAACGGCTCCGCTCCGTACACCTCGTGCACACACGCTCCGCTCAGTACATCTCGCACACACGGCTCCGCTCCGTACACCTCATACACACACAGCACTGCTACATCCACCCTGTAAACCCCTCCTGACCCCACACATAGTAAACTTCACCTCATCCAGCACCATGACAAGAAGCACACAGAGTCCGAGGACCCTGATCATGTGACCCCCTGACTCCTTCCCTCCTGTGACCTCATCACAGGTCCTGTGGGCACTGAAGAGTACAGCAAAGCAGCGTCATTGCTCTGCTGTGAGAGGCTGCGGTGCAGAGACAGGGAGGGCGAGGAACGGGTGCATGGGGGGCGTGGCAGCTTATCTCACTGCGGGAGACATACCATCCCGGCCGGGACAGCGGGTGGGAGGGTCAAAATCGGGACTGTCCTATGGTCATACCTAGGATATAAAATTGGACGATGAAAGTGAACGGTCAGCGGAGCGCTAGCAGCACAAAGACAAAGTAGTTGTTTTTTCTTTAACCCACTGGGCTAAAGAAAAAACGACTACTTTGTCCTTGTGTTCCTAGTGCTCCGCTGACAGTTCACCATCATCGTTCAGTTTACTATCCTCCATTGGAGGTGCATGGCTGGAGCTGCAGTGGATCACTGCCTCCCAATTACTTCATTTACCGCCTCCTGGCGCTCCCTAGTGACTGCTACCCCTATTGACTTTTAGAACTAGGATATATGCTCGGATTTGGAAAAAAAATGTTATCCTCTGCAGGTTCTAGGATCGAAGAGAGGGCACCAATAGGGAAGATCTCTCAATTTTTGCAGAAAGGTTCTAGAGTTAGGTTTGTCCACCAGCACTCTAAAAGTGCAGGTGGAAGCTCTCGTGGCGATGTACAACTGTAATCTGGTTGGTAATTATTGGGTATCATTATTTATAAGAGCTTCATTAAGATCTAGACCCATTTCTAAAGTAAATGTAATAATATATACCGTATTAGAATTGTCGTACCCCATTGGACGTAATTCACATAGGTGTACTCCTCCAGAAGTATAATAGACTAGTAGGGAATGGAAAGGGGGAGAAGGTGTGAATAAAAATTAACGTTTATTGTGTCATCAATAAAATGTGATGTATAAATTGTAATGCAAATACATCAAAAGGCGATGTATAGAAGATCACAATTAGGCCGGGATCACACATGCGAGTAAATCGGTCGACACTCGCATGTGAAATCCCAGCACTGGCGCCGGCACTTAGGAGTGGAGCGAGCGGCTGTATATAAATACATGCAGCCGCTCGCTCCACTCCCGAGTGCCGGCGCCAGAGCTGGGATTTCACATGCGAGTGTCGGCCGATTTACTCGCATGTGTGATCCCGGCCTAAGTGAAAAAATAGATTCAGCACTTCGAGGTAGATGTAAAGAACGATTCCCAATAGGTACCAGTATGTGGAATAGAAGATATCATAAATAGGGTTCCTGACCACAAGTCCCAAATTAATTATTAGTCAAGTTATTACTTACCCATACAGTGGTGGCTAAAAGTATTTTCACCCTGCAATTCTGTCAGATAATACTCAGTTTATTCCTGAAATTGATTGCAATCACAAATTATTTGCTATTTTTATCTTCATTTAATTTGCTTGCAAGGAAAAAACACAAAAGAGAATGAATCAAAAATCAAATCCTTGATCATTTCACACAAAACTCCAAAAATGGGCCAGACAAAAGTATTGGCACTTTCAGCCTAATACTTGGTTGCACAACCTTTAGCCAAAATAACTGCGAACAACCGCTTCCGGTAATCATCAATGAGTTTCTTACAATGCTCTAGTGGAATTGTAGACCATTCTTCTTTGGCAAACTGCTCCAGGTCCCTGATATTTGAAGGGTGCCTTCTCCAATCTGCCATTTGAGATCTCTCCACAGGTGTTCTATGAAATTCAGGTCTGGACTCATTGCTGGCCACCTTAGAAGTCTCCAGTGCTTTCTCTCAAACCATTTTATAGTGCTTTTGGAAGTGTGTTTTGGGTCATTGTCCTGCTGGAAGACCCATGACCTCTGAGGGAGACCCAGCTTTCTCACACTGGGCCCTACATTATGCTGAAAAATTTGTTGGTAGTCTTCAGACTTCATAATGCCATGCACACGGTCAAGCAGTCCAGTGCTAGAGGCAGCAAAGCAACCCCAAAACATCAGTGAACCTCCGCCATGTTTGACTGTAGGGACCGTGTTCTTTTCTTTGAATGCCTCTTTTTTTTTTCCTGTACACTCTATGTTGATGGTTTTTCCCAAAAAGCTCGACTTTTGTCTCATCTGACCGGAGAACATTCTTCCAAAACGTTTTAGGCTTTCTCAGGTAAGTTTTGGCAAACTCCAGCCTGGATTTTTTATGTCTTGGGGTAAGAAGTGGGGTCTTCCTGGGTATCCTACCACACACTCCCTTTTCATTCAGACGCCGACGGATAGTACGGGTTGACACTGTTGTACCCTCGGACTGCAGGGCAGCTTGAACTTGTTTGGATGTTGGTCGAGGTTCTTTATCCACCATCCGCACAATCTTGCGTTGAAATCTCTCGTCAATTTTTCTTTTCCTTCCACATCTAGGGAGGTTAGCCACAGTGCCATGGGGTTTAAACTTCTTGATGACACTGCGCAGGGAAGACACAGGAACATTCAGGTCTTTGGAGATGGACTTATATCCTTGAGATTGCTCATGCTTCCTCACAATTTGGTTTCTCAAGTCCTCAGACAGTTCAAGGACACAGGACAGAGGTTGAGTCAACTTTAATCCATGTTAACTGGCTGCAAGTGTAATTTAGTTATTGCCAACACCTGTTAGGTGCCACAGGTAAGTTACAGGTGCTGGTGATTACACTAATTAGAGAAGCATCACATGATTTTTCAAACAGTGCCAATACTTTTGTCAACCCCCTTTTTTAGGTTTGATGTGGAATTATATCCAATTTGGCTTTAGGTCAATTATTTTTGTGTTTTTTCATTGAAGACTAATTAAATGAAGATAATAATACCAAAGAATTTGTGTTTGCAATCATTTTCAGGAAGAAACTGACTATTATCTGACAGAATTGCAGGGGTGCCAATACTTTTGGCCACCACTGTATATACAGAGTCACTAATTATGGAGGAATAAGAGAATAAAATTAGACCCTATCTCTCCATACGCTGGGGTAAAAAATCCTCACTGCTATGTAACATCAGCCAATATAAAACACATGTGGGTATCATACCAATTACTGTTTATAAATTCATATATGACTGAGACAGTATATGAATGTAATAGCAGTGTTATAGTTCCACTGTTAATAAATTAATTTGCACGCCACAGGTGCATCTCGTACATAAATACAATTATAGTCAGTGTGCAGCCATTACAACCCGCATGCAGTAGGATCAGGCTGCAATAGGCCTGTATTTGAAATTGCTGTGTGTCTGTCAGTGAGCTGTACGAGCCAGATTCATTGTGCATGCAGCTAATGTTGTGACCGTATACAGGTATGAGAATCGGGTGATTGCAGGCACGGTCTGTCTACAGCACTGAAACGCCTCCTTGGATTTATCGGTGTGTTTCTGCAGGCAGGCTGTCTCAACGGCTACAGTCATTGTCTGATATGTGACTAACCTGATCCCTTTGTAGGATAATTAGGTGATCTCATTATAATCACTCCTTGCATACAGTCATGGCCAAAAGTTTTGAGAATGACACAAATATTAATTTTTACAAAGTCTACTGCTTCACTTTTTCTAATGGCAATTTGCATATACTCCAGAATGTTATAAAGAGTGATCAGCTTAACAGCAATTACTTGCAAAGTCAATATTTGGCTAGAAAATGAACTTTATCCCCCAAAACACATTTCAACATCATTGCAGCCCTGCCTTAAAAGGACCAGCTAACCTCTTTTCAGTGATTGCTCCATTAACACAGGTGTGGGTGTTGATGAGGACATGGCTGGAGATCAATCTGTCATGATTAAGTAAGAATGACTCCACTGGACACTTCAAAAGGAGGCTGGAGCTTGGCATCATTGTTTCTCTTCTGTTAACCATGGTTATCTCTAAAGAAACACGTGCAGTCATCATTGCAATGCACAAAAATGGCCTAACAGGGAAGAGTATCGCAGCTAGAAAGATTGCACCTCAGTCAACAATCTATCGCATCATCAAGAACTTCAAGGAGAGAGGTTCCATTGTTGCCAAAAAGGCTACAGGGCGCCCAAGAAAGACCAGCAAGCGCCAGGACCATCTCTTAAAAGTGTTTCAGCTGCGGGATCGGGCTTCCAGCAGTGCAGAGCTTGCTCAGGAATGGCAGCAGGCAGGTGTGAGTGCATCTGCATGCACTGTGAGGCGGAGACTCTTGGAGCAAGGCCTGGTCTCAAGGAGGGCATCAAAGAAGCCACTTCTCTCCAGAAAAAACATGGACAGACTGATATTCTGCAAAAGGTACAGGCAGTGGACTGCTGAGGACTGGGGTAAAGTTATTTTCTCTGATGAATCCCCTTTTCGATTGTTTGGGACATCAGGAAAACGCCTCATTCGGAGAAGACATGGTGAGCGCTACCACCAGTCTTGTCTCATGCCAACTGTTAAGCATCCTGAAACCATTAATGTGTGGGTTGCTTCTCAGCCAAGGGAATCGGCTCTCTCACAGTCTTGCCTAAAAACACAGCCATGAATAAAGAATGGTACCAATTGTCCTCCAAGAGCAACTTCTCCCAATCCTGAAGAGCAGTTTGGCGATCAACAATGCCTTTTCCAGCATGATGGAGCACCTTGCCATAAAGCAAAGGTGATAACTAAATGGCTCAGGGAACAAAACATAGAGATTTTGGGTCCATGGCCTGGAAACTCCCCAGATCTTAATCCCATTGAGAACTTGTGGTCAATCATCAAGAGACGGGTGGACAAACAAAAACCTAAAAATTCTGACAAAAGCATTGATTGTGCAAGAATGGACTGCTATCAGTCAGGATTTGGTCCAGAAGTTGATTGAGAGCATGCCAGGGAGAATTGCAGAGGTCCTGAAGAAGAAGGGTCAACACTGCAAATATTGACTTGCTGCATTAACTCATTCTAACTGTCAATATAAGCTTTTGTTACTCATATGTTTGCAATTATTATATTTCTGTCTGTGATAAAAACATCTGTCAAACACACATAAAAACCAGAGGGCAGCAGATCATGTGAAAATATAATATTTGTGTCATTCTCAAAACTTTTGGCCATGACTGTAGTATCAGGTACCTGATGCGCTTTTTGCCGGGATACAGTCCTTTTTCTAAGGGCTTAGAAAGGCCTATTTTGTGTGACATAACTGTCTGGTTTAAGTGGTAAAAACGTAATTATTCTTTCTTCACCACCCAATGGTAACAAATTTCTGTGAGGCTCGTGGTGTCAAAATTCTCACTGCACCGCTGGACGAATTCATTGACGGGTGTAGTTTGTAAAATGGGGTCACTTATGGTGGATTTCTGTGGTTTTGGCACCTCAGAAACTCTGCCAATGTGATATGGCACCCTCAAACCATTCCAACAAAACCTGAACTCCAATATGGTGCTCCTTCTCTTCTGAGCTTTGCACTGGGCCTCAAAAGTATTTTCAGCACTTATTGGCATACTCAGGAGAAATTGCGAATTGTATGGTCCATTTGCTCCTGTTATCCTTGTGAAAATGACAAATTGGGCTAAAGCAACATTTTCGTGTGATTTTTGTTTTTTTCTTTCCACATTGCTTTAATTCCTGTGCAGCACCTGAATGGTTAATAAACTTCTTGAATGTGGTTTTGTGCCCTCAGGGGTGCAGTTTTTAAAATGGTGTCACTTTTGAGTATGTTCTATCATAAAGAACCCTCAAAGGGACTTCGTATGTGATGTTGCCCGTATAAAAAAAAAATTGGTTTTGTAAAGTCTGTTGGAAAAATGAGAAATGATTGGTCAATTTTTAGCCCTTCTTACTATAACAAAAAAATGATGGTTCAAAGATTGTGCTGATGTAAAGTAGACAAGTAGGAAATCTTGTTATCTATTTTGTGTGACATGAGTCTCTGGTTTAAGGGCATAAAAATAAAAAGTTTGGAAATTGCAAAATGTTCCAAATTTCCTTTTTTTTCCACAAATAAACGTAAGTTATAGCGAACAATTTTTACCGTTATCATGAAGTACAATATGTCATGAAAAACAGTATCAGGCTATGTGCCCACATTGCGTATTTGCTTGCAGAAATTTCTGCAAGGATTCTGTGTCTCATGGCGGAAAAAAGCAGCAGAAAATATGCACTTTTTATGCTTTTTTTGTGTTTTTGTAAATCCATAGAGCTAAATAAAGATATATTTTTAAAAATGTGATGTAATTTCCTTGTTCAACCTCTTATTTTTCATTCTCCGCTTTGGAATTGAAGACCATAATGTCATTACATACCATGTTCAAATTTACAATGTTAACACACACAAATATAAGTGAAATTATATATACAGTACAGACCAAAAGTTTGGACACACCTTCTCATTCAAAGATTCTTCTGTATTTTCATGACTATGAAAATTGTATTATCACACTGAAGGCATCAAAACTATGAATTAACACATGTGGAATTATACGTTACACTTTACAAAAAAGTGTGAAACAACTGAAAATATGTCTTATATTCTAGGTTCTTCAAAGTAGCCATTTTGCTTTGTTACGCTTTGCACGCAGAAAAGGGTAACGGCTGGACCACATCCTTTTTCCCCCCGTGAAGCATGGGGGAGGTGTGTGATCGTGTCATGGTGTATCGCCACAAGGATCGTGGTTTACAACTCTGACTTCTCACAGCTGATTTCTGTTTCTTTGTTTTTGGTAATGAGGGAAAAAAATTTTTACCTAGCTCTTGTAAACGGGTCACCCCCCCCTTTTTGCTTTTGATTATGTTCTAATTAGATCCCTTTATATACCTGCCAGCTGCTTGTTAGAGGCCGTTTTAAAGCATTCAGTAGTCTAGAGACTGGATCATTCTGAAATCTTAAGCTAAGAGCTCCTTTGTTGTTTTTTTCTCTTATACTTAATTTTTTTCTCTTAACCTAGGTTTTCCCACTGTGTGGATGTTGTATTAAGATTTATTTACTTTTTTTCTTTCTTTTTGTATGTCTTTCTGTTTATTAACCGTTACCTGTTCATTCCCTTTGGGGGTAACAGGTCCTTCTTAGGGCTAGATTACATTTTGGGAGGGGTTGATAGGAACAGGGTTTTTCGCTGGTGGCCTGGACCTTTACCTTTAAAAGTACCTCCAGGAGAGGGGTTGTTAGGACCCTTTGGGTCACATAGACCCCGGTCACCCTCTACCGGGGACAGGAAACGGATTCGTATTTACCCCCTGGACTTTCTGTCATAATCTATGTTACAAATTATGCATGTTTATTGTATGTTGCCCCTTTTTATATAGATTACGTCATCACATTATATCTCTATACAGCGTGACATTTCACCGCCAACTAAAGTTCCTCCAGCTTCAGGAACCAGTAGCCCAAGTGGGCCCCCAGTTGCAGGGGGTTGTCCATGGAGTTTTCAGACATTTAAGTCCCAAAGGTTTGTTCCCCCCGGACAAACCGATCGAATAAGGTTGCCTCCCGGGGGTTCACTGGTGGGCGGGGGCAAATTTTTTACTTTTTCCCGGGGGTGAAA
>JARQOD010000009.1:27043565-27108154 GCA_033576555.1 Oophaga sylvatica | reverse complement strand
ATACCTTTTAAAGTTGGATTTTCATTTTCCCGGGCCCGGCCGGTTTTTTCACCCCGCGAAATTTCCCTGTTTTCGTCATGTGGATCCCTGGAAGCGCCACAGTGTGTCATGGGAACTTCGCAATAGTGTGCGGATGCCGGAGAGCGATGTCCTAGCAGGATCGCTGGCTCTGTCATGGTCTCTAGGCGCTGAAGAAAGGATCAGCTAAAACTCAGAAGCTGCCGGCGGCTCTGATGACGTGACCGGTATAGCCCTAGTGACATGTCGGAAAGGGAGGCTGAGGGGCTACGATGGGCAAAGAATGGAGCCAGGAGCGGGGTGTGCCCAATGGAGACCCAGACCACGCAATGTGACCTGCTGACCCGAAAATTCCGGGGGAAACCGAATCGGGGGGCGGCTTGAAAATTTAAAAGGTGACGAGAGCATGGCGCTGTGCTTCCGTGCCCATTATCCCCCCCCCCACTCCAGGGGAATCGAGTCAACTGAATTTCAGCGCAACTTGTGCAGCTGCAGCAAACAAACCGGCATCAACCCCGTAGCAGGTCTAGAGGCGACCTTGTCTGTGATAGACAAGATTTGCAGGTAGCCCCAGTCAGAGGGCCCCAAAGCAGAATGGGGGAGTCATCAGCCTCCCGATATGGTCTTTCGACTGAGATATGTCCCCCTCAAAAATCCGATACCTTTCAATTTCCTCCCCACTGTTAGTTGTCTCTGTGAAAGTTCACTCGGTGATGTACCCTTCCCCTTCTTTCCCCCAATTTTTGCTAGGAAAAAAGGGGTACAGTGAAGTCTAAGCATAAGGAGTGTGCGCTTTGCAGGTCCTATTACCTGACTACTACCAGAAGAGACTTTGCCAGTCATGTATTCACCCCTTCAACAACTTGGTTTTTTTCGTTTTGAGTTTCCTTTTTTTTGCTCCCCTTCTTTCCCATAGCCGTAACTCTTTTTTATTTTTCCATCAATTTTGGCTTGTGAGAGCTTGTTTTTTGTGAGATGTAGTTGAATGACACCATTGGTTTTCCCATGTAGTGTACTGGAAAACAAGAAAAAAAATTCCAGGGCAGTGAAATTTCAAAAAAAGTGCAATTCCACAGTTGTTTTTTGTTTTTCTATTTTAACATGTTAACTAAATGCTAAAATTGATCTGCCATTATGGTTCTCCAGGTCATTGAGTTCGTAGATACCAAAAAAAATGTATAGGTTCTTTTTGTTGTTTTTTTAAGTAGTGAAAGAAAAATCCTGTTTTATAAAAAACTGGCGTAGATGTAATCTTTTGATTGCCCCTTATTGCAGATTAATTCACTGTTTTGGCTTTCTCTTTATGCCTTTAAAACGATCGGATTAATTCGTTTTATGTATGGATAGATGGGGCGATTCTGAACGCAGCGATACCCAATATGTGTATTTTTTAAATTTTGTTTTAATTATTTTGAATGGGGGGTGATTTGAACTTTCTATATATTTATTTTAGATTTTTAAAAACTTTTTTTTTTTTTAACTTGCTTTGATAGTCTCATGGGAGACCAGAAGCTGCAATCTTCCGATCGCTTGTGCTACACAGAGCAGGGCTTCAGCCCTGCTCTATGTAGCTAAAATGTTCACTTGCTATAAGCGCTGACCGCTGGGCGCTGCTCATAACAATCTGGCTATGACAACCACAGGTGTCTTCTGCAGACCCCTGGTTGTTATGCCAACCCATTGGCGACCCACGGTCATGTGACACGGGCTTCGATGGGTAAGATTAGTGATGCGCTTCCAGCTCGAGCATGTTAACCCCTCTATGACCTTGTACGTGCTATCCCATCCTTGTGACCTGGGCCTTTCTGACCTTGGACAGGATTGTACGTCATAGCGATCGGCCACACACACGGGGATGCGCGGCTGGGTGTCAACTGATTCTCACAACTGATGCGCGGCCGGGTGTCAGCTGATTCTCACAGCTGACACCCGACACTTTAACCCCTTAACTCCCAAGATGGTTTGCATGTTAATGACTGGGTAAATTTTTACAATTCTGACCACTGTCTCTTTTGAGGCTATAACTCTGGAATTCTTCAACGGATCTTCATGATTCTGAGATTGTTTTTTCGTGACATATTGTGATGATAGTGGTAAAATTTATTCTATATAACTTGAATTTATTTATGTAAAAAATGGAAATATGGCGAAAATTTTGCAATTTTCAAACTCTGAATTTTTTATTCCCTTAAAACAAGAGAAATATGTCACACAAAAAACTTAATAACTAACATTTCCCCCATGTCTACTTTACATCAGCACAATTTTGGAACCAAAATTTTTTTTGTTACAAAGTTATAAGGGTTAAAAGTTGACCAGCGATTTCTCATTTTTGCAACAAATTGTACAAAACCATTTTTTTTAGGGACCACCTCACATTTGAAGTCACTTTGAGGGGTCTATATGGCAGAAAATACCCAAAAATGACACCATTCTAAAAACTGCACCCTCAAGGTACTCAAAACCACATTCAAGAAGTTTATTAACCCTTCAGGTGCTTCACAGGAGCTGAAGCAACTTGGAAGGAAAAAATGAACATTTAACTTTTTAGTCACAAAAATGATCTTTTACAAACAATTTTTTTTATTTTAACCATGGTAAAAGGAGAAAATTGAAAGAAAAAGTTGTTGTGCAATTTCTCCTGAGTATGCCGATACCCCATATGTGGGGGAAAACCACTGTCTGGGCGCAGGGCTCGGAAGAGAAGGAGTGGCGTTTGACTTTTTCAATCCAAAATTGGCTGGAATTGAGATTAGATGCCATGTCGCGTTTGGAGAGCCCCTGATGTGCCTCCAAATTGGGGGGTTTCCACTGTTTAGGCACATCAGGGACTCTCCAAACGTGACATGGCATCTGATGTCAATTCCAGCTAATTCTGCGTTGAAAAAGTCAAACGGTGCTCCTTCCCATCTGGGCTCTGCCATGCGCCCAGACAGTGGTTTACCCCCACATATGGGGTTTCAGCATACTCAGAACAAATTGCTAAACAACTTTTGGTGTCCAATTTCTCCTGTTACCGTTGGGAAAATACAAAATTGGGGGCGAAAAGAACATTTTTGTGCAAAAAAATGATTGTTTATTTTACGACTCTAAGTTATAAACTTCTATGAAGCACTTGGGGGTTCAAAGTGCTCACCACACATCCAGATAAGTTCCTTAGAAAGTCTTCTCTCCAAAATGGTGTCACTTGTGGGGGGTTTCCACTGTTTAGGCACATCAGGGGCTCTCCAAATGCAACATGGCGTCCGATGTCATTTCCAGCCAATTTTGCATTGAAAAGTCTAAGGCTAAGTTCACACGTTTAGGAATATTTGCGTTTTTTTCCCGTTTTTTTCCGCGGTAAAAACGCGAAAAAACGCAAGCATTAAGCATCCTTTACATGTTAATGGATTCCGCATGTTTTGGCCACATGTTGCGTTTTTTTTCCGCGAAAAAAACGCTTCGCGGAAAAAATAGCAACATGTTCATTAATCTTGCGTAATCTCGGCGGAATCGCCGCCATAGGAATGAATTGAACCGCTTACTTTCCGCATGTGGGTATGCGGAATGTAAGCGGTTCATGTGCGATGGTACCCAGGGTCTGGAGGAGAGGAGACTCTCCTCCAGGCCCTGGGTACCATATCCCTGGTAAAACAATAATTAAAATAAAAAATAATGATATTCTCACCTTCCGGCGGCCCCCGCAGCCTTCCCGCCTCTCAGCGACGCTCCCGTTCCCAGGAGTCCTTTGCGAGAATCACCCAGATGACGTAGCGGTCTCGCGTGATGCTACGTCATCTGGGGTCTGCTGCAATGCATCCTTGGGAACGCGATTGGCCGGGAGCGTCGCTGAGAGGCGGGAAGGCTGCGGGGGCCGCCGGAAGGTGAGAATATCATTATTTATTATTTTTTTTATTATTTTTACATTAGATCTTTTTTTCTATTGATGCGGCATAGGCGGCATCAATAGTAAAAAGTTGGTCACACGTGTCAAACACTATGTTTGACTCGTGTGACCAACCTGTCAATCAGTTTTCCAAGCGATGCTACAGATCGCTAGGAAAACGCTAGCATTCTGCAAGCTAATTACGCTTGCAAAACGCTAGTTTCTGGCGGGAATACGCATACAAAAAAAATGCGTATTTCCCGCGGCAGAGAAGTGCGGGATTGCTGCGTAAATTTCCGCGGCAATTCCACAACGTGTGAACTTAGCCTAACTGCGCTCCTTCCCTTCCAAGCTCTGCCATGCGCCCAAACAGTGGTTTCCCTGCACATATGGGCTATCAGCGTACTCAGGATAAATTGTCCAACAACTTTTGGGGTCCAACTTCTCCTGTTACCCTTGAAAAAATAAAATAAATTGGATCTGAAGTTAATTTTTTTTGAAAAAAAAGTTAATGTTCATTTTTTTTTTTTTAAACATTCCAAAAATTCCTGCGACGCACCTGAATGTGTTTTTGAGCACCTTCAGGGGTGCAGTTTTTAGAATGGTGTCACTTTTGGGTATTTTCTATCATATATACCCCTCAAAGTGACTTCAAATGTGATGTGGTCCCTAAGAAAAAATGATGTTGTAAAAATGAGAAATCTCTGTTTAACATTTAACCCTTATAAGTTCCTAACAAAAGAAAATGCGGCTCCAAAATTGTGCTGATGTAAAGTAGACATGTGGGAAATGTTACTTATTAAATATTTTGTGTAACATATCTGTGTAATTTAAGGGTATGAAAATTCAAAGTTGGAAAATTGCGAAATTTTCGCCAAATTTCCGTTTTTTTCACAAATAAACGCAAGTCATATCAAATAAATTTTACCACTAACATGAAGTACAATATGTCACAAGAAAACATTGTCAGAATCACCTGGATCCATGGAAACGTTCAAGAGTTATTACCTCATAAAGGGACAGTGGTCAGAATTGTTAAAATTGGCCTTGTCATTAACATGCAAACCACACTTGGGGTAAAGGGGTTAACTGCCGCTGTCGTGAGATTGAGGCTATGGTTCCACGGTCCGGAACCATAGCGCTTTGGACGGAGCGGAAATTCCGCTCCGTCTAAGCCCCGCCCCCTTTCTGACGCGCGATCTTTCCGGAGGTGTTCAGGACACCTCCGGAACACCTCCGGAAAGAACGCAGGGCTACATAGCCCTGTGTTAATTCTGTTGCGGCGACGCACCGTCGCCGCAATACGCGAGGACATGCTGCGGTCTAAAAAGACGCGCCGCATGTCCGTTTACGCAGGTTTGCCACCTGCGTATTGTTACGCATGGTGGAGACGGGATTCCTTGAAATCCCCTCCACTATGCTGTAACATCTGGACGCTGCGTGTTTGGCGCTGCGCCAGCGCACAGCGCCCAAACACGCAGCGTTTCCTGACCGTGGAAACTCACCCTCACAGGGGCATTTTTAACATTTTAACAGGTGCAGGTGGATGACTATTCCATCCGCGGCTGTTAGGGTCACATGTCAGCTGTTCAAAACAGCAGACATGTGCCGGTGAAGTTGCGGGTTCACTGCCAGAGCCCCGCAGAAACAGGGTGAGCCCACCTTAGATGTAACTATACACTTTGCTACTAACTTGAGATCTATCATCATGGCGAAAGTTTGAGATTCCCTTTTAAATCTCTTTCCCAGGTAAGATCCATTGGGGAAAGAAGAATAGAAGAGCTAGGTCCCCTTATTTGGAGGTGTAGTGACTCAGAAAAAAAATGACTCCTCCGAATCCTCTTCATCAGCTTCCTCCTCTTCAGACGACAAGTCAAGTCGTTTCTGTTTCCCCATAGATCACATGGACAAGCTTGTCAAAGCTATTAGAGATGTCATGGGGATAGTAGAGTCCAAACTCAAAAGATCGTCTCAGGACATCATGTTTCAGGGATTAGACCAAAAGAGATGCAGATAATTTACCTTAAATTAAAGGATCTGCGTCTTGATGCAAAGGGAGTGGAAAAAAACCCGAGAGGAAAGACTTCCTTCCCCTGGCATTTAAGAGGAGAGCTATCCCTTTGATGAGCCTTCCTCATCATGCTGGGACAAAGCCCCAAAGCTGGATGAGGCCGTTGCAAAGGTTTCTAGGAGATCCCTTCTCTACCCTTAGAGAACATGGTAAATTTAAGTGTGGAGAAACACCGTGTTCACAGCTGTAGTAGGTGCTTAGGTTAGGCTCCCAAACCATACTCACATCACACACACATTCTCACACACTCGCACTTTCACACTCACACTTTCACACACACATTGTCACACACTCACACTTTCACACTCACTTTCACACTCACTTTCACACTCACACTTTCATACTCACACACATTCTCACACTGTCACACTCACTTTCACACACAGTCACTTACACTATCACACACTCTCACACTTTTACTCTCACACACACTCATATACACTCACACTCTCACTCAGTTTCACACTTTCACTCACATTCTCACACTTACTCACACACTCACACACATTCTCACTGTCACACACACTCACTTTCACACACTCACACTTTCACACTTACTCTCACTTTCACTCTCGCACTCAGTTTCACACTCACTCACTTTCACACTCACAGTGACATACTCACTCTTACACTCACTCACACACACATCACACTGTCACACACACTTTCACACACTCACACTTTCACACTTACTCTCACACTCACTTTCACACTCGCACTCTCACACACTTACACACTCACATTCACACTCAAAATTCACTTTCACACTCTCACATTGTCATACTCACTTTCACTCACACTCTCACACACACACTCTTAGGCCGGGATCACACATGCTACGAAAATGTCCGTCGCTCGCATGTGAAATCCCAGCTCTGGTGCCGGCACTCGGGAGTGGAGTGCGCGGCTACATGTATTTCTATGCAGCCACTCGCTCCACTCCCGAGTGCCGGCGCCAGAGCTGGGATTTCACATGCGAGCGACGGACGTTTTTGTCGCATGTGTGATCCCGGCCTTACACTCACTCACACACGCTCACACACACACATCACACTGTCACACACACATTCACACACACATTCACACTCTCACTTTCCCACTCACACTTTCACACTCACATTCTCACAGTCACACTCACTTTCACACACACATTGTCACTCTCACTTTCACACTCACTCTCCCTTTCACACTCACATTTCCTCACACCTCACACACATGCTTTCACACTCGCACACACATTGTCACTCACACACACTCTCACACACACTCTCACTTACACTCACACACTAACACTCACACTTTCACACTCTCACACACACTTTCACACTCACACACACACTCTCAAACTCACTCACACACACTCTGACACTCTCAAACTCACACACTGTCATACTCACACACACACTCACTCACACACACACGCTGACAGTCACACTTTCTCACTCACACACATTCTCACGCTGACACATTATCACACCACACTGTCACACTTAACACACACTGTCACACACACACACTGTCACACTCACACACACATCACACACACCTGTCACACACACACACTGTCATCACTTTCACACACTCACACTTTAACACACTCACACGCTCACACACACATTCTCACACTGTCACTCTTTAACACTTTCACACTCACACACACTTTTCCCACTCACACTTTCCCACTCACTTTCACACTCATACATTGTCACACACACTCACACTTTCACACTCACACTTTCTCACTCACTTTCACACTCACACACATTCTCACTCTAACACTCACACTCGCTTTCACACACTTTCACACACACTCACTTACACTCTCACACACACTCTTACTCTCACTCTCACACACACATTCTCACACTGTCTCACACACACACACACTTTCACACTCACTTTCACACTCTCACACACACAATTCTCACACTGTCACGCATTCACTTTCACACACTCACTTTCACACTCACACTTTCACACTCTCACACTTTCACACTCACTCTCACACTGTCACTTTTACTGTAACACTCTCACATTCACTTTCACACTTGCACTTTCACTCACACACACACTCACACTTTCACACTCTCACTCACACTCTCACACACACACACTCTTACACTCTCACACACACATTATCACACTGTCACACACACACACTTTCTCACACACTTTCCCACTAACACTTTCACACTCACACACACATTCTCACACTGTCACACACATTCACTCTCATACTCTCACACTCTTACACTCACACACTCACTCCCACACACTCACACTTTCACTCACACACTGACACTCACTCACACACTCTTACACTCACATACACTCTCACACTCACTCAGACTGACACTCACACTCGCATACTCTCACACTCACAAGCTCACACTTTCGTTTCATTAGTTTTTATAAAGTTTTTCATATTATAACAAACATACAAACCAAAAGTAATAAGATCATCATTTCAATAAGCTGATATATCAAGTATCGTTCTGACTTGGATATCAAAAGAAAAAGAAAGGGAACAACCAATCTTAAGCAGTAACAAATAAATCATATATGTGACAGAATCAAAGCAATATTGTCTCAATCTACAGTACGTTGGTCACTACTCATTATTGAATGATGAAATAAAAATGTAAAGAAAGTAACAAAATTATACACTCTAATGGAGCATAGTCGGAATGGTAACAGAGTAGGAGGTCATATATTTGCTGTGTTGTTGCAATTATACCAGATGAAGGCTATGGGGTAAATGTGAACCATCCCTTATGTATCATTACCGACTGAATGAGCTTTGTTGCCATCTCATCCAATTTCCATGGATTTTTTCTATTGTACCCTGTCCCCTAGCCCACATCTGTTCATACATATATGTTTGATTAATTGTGGTATATAACTCTTCAATGTTTGGGATAGTATCCGATTTCCAGTGACGAGTAAGCAGTAATTTGGCATGTATAAGTATAATACATATCAGTGTTCTATCCCCTAGGGGTATGTCTCCAATACCCACCAGTAACAGTGCCATTTGGGGTGATCCCTTAAGCTTGGATTGTAGTATAGTTGATATCATGTGGAACACCCTGGTCCAATAATGCTTTACTTTAGGACATCCTCATAGTATATGGCGTAACGTCCCACGTTCTCCACAATTTCACCAGCACAGTGGTGAGGACTCCGGGAATATTTGGTGTAGACGCGATGGAACAAAATACCATCTCAGTACTGTTTTCATAAATGATTCTATGTGTGTGCTACTTCTTAGTGATTTTTGCGCTATTCTCATAGATTTAATCCATTCTTCTGAAGTGATATCCATTCCCAGGTCTCTCTCCCACTGCCCTAGCGGATAAGTTTTTTTAAACACTGATATGTTATGTTTTGGTAGCTGAGGAGAGCAGGCAAAAGCGGCAATAAACCAGAGAGGTTGGAATCTACTGGATTGCAGTACCCTGACTAACCACCACAACTAAAGGCAGCCGTGGAGCGTTCCTACGTTGGTCCTAGACGCCTCGTCACAGCCTGAGAGGACTACACCTAAAGATAGAAAGAGGAAAGCTATCTGCCCCGGAGCAGATCCCCAAAGAACATAGGAAGCCCCCAAAAATGTAATGGCGGTTAGACAAGAGGAAATACAGACACAGAAGAAAATAGTATGACCAAACGCTGGGGCCCAATCTGCCTAGACAGAAAAGGATAGGAAGGATACTTAGAGATCACACGACCTCTACCACCTAAATTAGTTCTCTGGTGTAACAAAACTAAGCCGCAGCCACTGAAAAAAACTGGAAAAGGCAAATGAACAAACAGTGGCTCCAGAGGAACCGAGAGGAGCCCAAGCCCCCCCCAGGGAGGGGAACCTGGCCAACCTCACAGAAATGCAGAGAAATATGCAAATGGAAAGCACAAAAACAAAAAACAGAAAATATCTTATCTGAGAGCAGGAGAAGAGGCAAGACTCAGCAAGCTTCCAAGTGAACCAGAAAACAACGTTGAGACAAGAACAATTGATCACCGGCAACAATGATGGGAGGGAACCTCCCTTATATAAGACCAGTCTGTGATTCCTGATTGCCATTCCTCATTGAATGGTTCAGTACTGTTTGTAACCACCAGAGGGAGCTTCTGCTCAGAATTCATTTCTAAAACATTCACAACAGTAACCCCCCCTTGAGGAGGGGTCACCGAACCCTCATTTGTGCAACCAGGTCGGTCAGGATGAGCTCTGTGATACGCACGGATCAGTCTCCTAGCATGGATGTCCGAAGAAAACACCCAAGAATTGTCCTCCTGACCATAACCTCTCCACTTAACCAAATACTGGAGTTTCCGTCTAGAAAAACGAGAATCCAATATTTTCTCAACCACATACTCCAGATTGCCCTCAACCAAAACAGGGTCAGGAGGCGTAGCCATAGGAACCACTAGCTCGACAAACCTCTTCAATAAGGACTTGTGGAACACGTTATACTGTAGATCTTAAATGTCCCTGGAAGAAGTAAACGAAAGGAAACAGGATTAAGAATCTCAATGATCTTATAAGGTCCAATGAACCTAGGCTTAATCTTAGGAGATGCAACTCATAGGGATATTTCTTGAGGACAACCAGACCAAGTCCCCCACTTTAAACCGAGGACCATCAGTCCTATGCCGTTTGGCAAACCGCTGGGCCTTCTCCTGAGAGAGGGACAACCTCTCCACTACCTGGTCCCAAATCTGCTGCATACGCTCCACAACAGAGTCAACACCCGGACAGACAGACGCCTCTGTCTGTCCCGAAGAAAATCGAGGGTGAAACCCAAAATTGCAGAAAAATGGAGACATCAAAGTGGCAGAGCTTGCCCTATTATTAAGAGCAAACTCGGCCAAAGGCAAAAAAGAGACCCAGTCATCTTGATCAGCAGACACAAAGCATCTCAGATAAGTCTCCAATGTCTGGTTTGTTCTCTCAGTTTGTCCATTGGTCTGAGGATGAAAAGCAGAGGAGAAAGACAATTGAACACCAAGTTTAGAACAAAAAGTCCTCCAAAATCTGGAAACAAACTGGACTCCTCTGTCAGACAAAATGTTCTCAGGAATGCCGTGTAACCGAACCACGAGCTGAAGGAACAAAGGCACCAATTCGGAGGAGGAAGGCAACTTAGGTAATGGCACAAGATGTATCATCTTGGAAAACCTATCACAAATCACCCAGATAACGGTTATTCTCTGAGAAACAGGGAGGTCGGAAATAAAATCCATAGAGATATGGGTCCATGGTCTCTTGGGCACAGGCAATGGCATCAACAAACCACTAGAGCGAGAGCAAGGCTTGGAGCGAGAGCAAGTCCCACAGGACTGCACAAACTCCCTGACGTCACGAGACAAAGTAGGCCACCAAAAGGACCGACTCACCAAGTCTCTGGTACCAAAAATTCCTGGATGACCGGCCAACGCGGAACAATGAATCTTAGACATCACACTCTTCTTCCACTGGTCTGGGACAAACAATTTCCCAACAGGGCAGCGCTCAGGTTTATCCTCCTGACACCCTTCCAGAGCCAGTCTCAAATTGGGCGAGATGGCGGAAAGAAGTACACCCTCTTTCAAAATAACAGCAGGATCAGATAACTCAGGAGAGTCCGCAAGGAAACTCCTCAAGAGGGCATCCGCCTTAACATTCTTAGTGCCAGGAAGAAAGGAAACCACAAAATTAAAACGTGTGAAAAACAAGGCCCACCTGGCCTGTCTAGGATTAAGTTGCTTGGCTGATTCCAGATAAACCAGATTCTTATGGTCCGTGAGGACCACCACCTGATGTTTGGCTCCCTCCAGCCAATGTCTCTACTCTTCAAAAGCCCACTTCATGGCCATTAACTCCCGATTACCCACGTCATAATTACGTTCAGTTGGAGAAAAAAGCACAAGGGTTACTTTTAGAGGTCTCAGGATCTCTTTGGGACAAAACAGCACCTGCCTCAATTTCAGAGGCATCAACCTCCACCTGAAATGGCAGAGAAACATCAGGCTGCCGTAGAACAGGAGCAGAAGTGAATCTCTGTTTAAGTTCCTGAAACGCAGAGACTGCCTCAGGAGGCCAATTCACCACATCAGAACCCTTCTTGGTCAAATCAGTAAATGGTTTAACAATAACAGAGAAATTACCAATAAATTTACGATAAAAATTGGCAAAACCCAAGAATCTCTGAAGAGCCTTTAATGAAGTAGGTTGGACCCAATCACAGATGGCCTGAACCTTGACCGGGTCCATTTCAATAACAGATGGAGACAAAATGAATCCCAGAAATGAGATCCTCTGTACGCCAAAAAGACACTTTGATCCCTTCACATACAGAGCATTCTCTCTCAAAATCTGGAAAACAGTCCGAACATGTTTCACATGAGAGTCCCAGTCATTGGAAAAAATCAAGATATCATCCAAATAAACAATCAGAAATTTATCCACAAAATCCCTGAAAATGTCATTCATGAAGGACTGGAAGACGGAAGGAGCATTAGTGAGCCCAAAGGGCATCACTTGGTACTCAAAATGCCCCTCTGGGGTATTAAACGCCGTCTTCCATTCATCCCCGTGCTTAATGCGAATAAGGTTATACGCCCCCCTGAGGTCAAGCTTGGTAAACCAAGTAGCACTTTTCACCCTGGAAAACAGGTCAGAAATCAAGGGTAACGGATATTGATATTTCACAGTGATATTGTTCAAGAGACAATAATCAATACACGGCCTTAATGAACCATCCTTTTTGGCCACAAAGAAAAACCCGGCACCCAAGGGTGAAGAGGATGGTCTGATATGACCCTTCTCCAGTGACTCCTTGATATAAGACCGTATAGCGTCATGTTCAGGTACAGACAAGTTAAAAAGGCGACCTTTAGGGAATTTACTACCAGGCACTAATTCAATAGCGCAGTCATAGCTCCTATGGGGGGGCAAGGAAGCAGATTTACTTTCGCTAAACACATCAGAAAAATCAGTCAAAAAGTCAGGAACATCCTGAGCCTGGGGGGAGGCAGAAAAAACAGGAGTGTTGGCATTAACACATTGGCAGCCCCAACTGGTTACAGACACAGATTTCCAATCCAAAACAGGATTATGAGACTGTAACCCAGGGAAACCTAGTACAATAATGTCATGCAGATTATACAGCACCAAAAATTTGCAACTCTCCTGATGATCAGGTTCAACCCTCATTATCACCTGAGTTGAGAACTGGGGTTTATTCTTAGCCAAAGGGGTAGAATCAATCCCCAGTAGGGGAATAGACTTCCGTAGGGGTATCAAGGGAAACCCACAACGTTTAGCAAAATCAAAATCCATCAGGTTAATAGCTGCTCCCGAATCAACAAAAGCCTTAGCAGAAAATGTGGACAGGGAGCAAATCAGGGTAACAGTCAACAGAAATTTAGTCTGAACACTGCCCAAGACAACTGAGCGTGCAAAACGTCTTCCCCGCTTAGGGCAGACTGAAATAGCATGACGCATCACCACAGTAGAAACATAGCCCATTGCGTTTTCGAAACTCATGACGCTGTGCCCCAGAAGCCACTCTATCATACTGCATGGGCTCAGAAGCTGGCTCACAAGGCAACACTATTCCACGCATACTTCTACGCTCACGCAAACGTCTGTCAATTTGAATCGCTAATGACATAGAATCATTGAGACCAGAGGGAGCAGGGAAACCCACCATAACATCTTTTACATTCTCTGACAGACCCTTCCGAAAAAGGGCTGCCAAAGCATCATCATTCCATTTGGTCAGGACTGCCCACTTTCGGAATTTCTGACAGTACAACTCAGCATCCTCAAGCCCCTGATTTAATGCCAACAAGGTTTTTTCAGCTTGATCAGTGACATTAGGTTCATCGTACAATAACCCCAGAGCCAGAAAAAATGCATCAACATTACTCAAAACAGGGTCTCCAGGTGTCAGGGAAAACGCCCAATCCTGAGGATCGCCGCGCAGGAGAGAGATGACAATTTGAACCTGCTGTGCTGCGTTCCCTTAGGACTTAGGTTTTAAGGCAAAAAACAACTTACAGTTATTTTTGAAATTCAGAAATTTAGCTCGATCCCCCAAAAAGCAAATCTGGCATGGGGATCCTAGGTTCCACAACTGGCAACCTAGCAAGATAGGTAGCAATACTCCGAACCTCAGTGGCAAGCTGATCCACACGGCCAGACAACTGTGCAAACTTCCATTGAGAAAAAAAAAATCCTCCTCAGCACCCAGAGAAAAAGAGGGAAAAAATGCAACAAACAGAAAAAAAAAAATCTCTGACAACCTTTTTTCTTTCCACACTATTTTTCCCTTCTGTGAGTACCATATAATTTTCAGTTTTGGGCCGGTGATACTGTTATGTTTTGGTAGCTGAGGAGAGCAGGCAAAAGCGGCAATACACCAGAGAGGTTGGAATCTACTGGATTGCAGTACCCTGACTAACCACCACAACTAAAGGCAGCCGTGGAGCGTTCCTACGTTGGTCCTAGACGCCTCGTCACAGCCTGAGAAGTTAAATACACCTAAAGATAGAAAGAGGAAAGCTATCTGCCCCGGAGCAGATCCTCAGAGAACATAGAAAGCCCCCAAACATGTAATGGCGGTTAGAAAAGAGGAAATATAGACACAGACAGAAAATAGTATGAGCAAACGCAGGGGCCCAATCTGCCTAGACAGAAAAGGATAGGAAGGATACTTAGAGATCACACGACCTCTAGCACCTAAATTAGTTCTCTGGTGTAACAAAACTAAGCCGCAGCCACTGAAAAAACTGGAAAAGGCAAATGAACAAACAGTGGCTCCAGAGGAACCGAGAGGAGCCCAAGCCCCCTCCCCCCCCCCCCCCCCCCGTTGGAGGGGAACCTGGCCAACCTCACAGAAATGCAGAGAAATATGCAAATGGCAAGCACAAAAACAGAAAATATCTTACCTGCGAGCAGGAGAAGAGGCAAGACTCAGCAAGCTTCCAAGTGAACCAGGAAACAACATTGAGACAAGAACAATTGATCACTGGCAACCATGATGGGAAGGAACCTCCCTTATATCCAGCCAGTCTGTGATTCCTGATTGCCAATCCTTATTGAAAGATTCAGTACTGTTTGTAACCACCATAGGGAGCTTCTGCTCGGAATTCATTTCTAAAACATTCACAACACTGATACCTCTTCAATCATTGCATAAATTCTTCTTAGACCTTTCAAATTATTCATATAAACAGCAAATATTCTAGGATTACAGCTTCCTAAGAAGGTGGTTCATTTGAAGATATGAGAAGGCATCACTGTCTCTTAAAGAGTATTTAGATTTTAGGGCTGCAAATGGCATCAGATTTTCCCCAGAATACAATTGATCTATGAAAATTACCCCACTACGTAACCAAGCTGTGACATTTAGATTTGGGATAGCGGTGGAAAGGGCTTCCACAGGGATGATGTTCCTAGGTAATCTAGTGCCCTTTCCCGAGCGTTTATGGAATATCTGCCAACTATAAACCGCCGCTTTGGTAAGCGGTAGCAATGTAGCCGGCAGAGGGAGACCTATCAAAGACGCTGCTAGTATAGCTCTGTATGCTAATGGGGACATCTGAGATTCTTCCATATGGACCCAATGTGTTTGTGATTGTCCAAGCCAACCTAATGCCAATGTAGAGATCTGAGATGCTATATAAAAGTTAGGATGTCTGGCACTCCCAAACCACCCATCCATTTATCTCTAGATAAAATATGGCTGGCTATCCTGGGCTTGTGTCCCACCCAGATATATGTCGACATCAAACTCTTAATGGCTCTGAAAAAGGTCTGTGGAAATATTATGGGTAATGTCCTGAACAGGTAGAGAAGTTTTGGCAGAAGAAGCATCTTAAAAGTTGCAATCCTGCCCAACCAAGAAACTTCAACCTTAGCAAGTCTTTGAGTTTCGGACTTTAAATTATCAAGCATGGGTTCATAATTAGAAGAATACAAGAAAGAGTGGGATGATGTGACCATTATCCCCAGATATCTCAAACCCTTTGTTTGCCAGTCCAGAGCATACCTATGTTTTAACAAAGACACTGTCTCCATGGATAAATTAAGTGGCAAAGCCTGCGTTTTTTTGTGCATTAAGCTTGTAATACGATACTTTCCCAAACTACTGAATTACCTCCATTGCAAGTTCTAATGAGTCTATTGGTTGCGATAGTGTCAGTATCACATCATCAGCAAAAAGGGAAATAACATGTGTTCTGTTCCCTATTTGTATCCCTGTAATTGAGCACTGGGTTCTCAACACCTGGGCTAAAGGTTCGATTGAGAGTACAAAAATCAAAGGTGACAAAGGGCAGCCCTGGCGCGTCCCATTTCTGATTAGAAAATTGTCTGATAGGGCCCCATTAGAAAAGATCCTCGCTGATGGTTGAGAGTATAACGCCTGTATCCCTGAGAAGATGTCTCCAGTGAAGCCTATCTTCCTCAAAACTGAGAAAACAAAATCCCAATGAATGCGGTCAAATGCCTTTTTAGCATCTAACGCTACAAGCAGCGCCTCTGACTTCTTGGCTTCTATGTAGTGTGTTATGTTGAGGATGCATTTGGTGTTGTCTGCCGCATATCTATTTTTAATGAATCCCGCCTGATCGATTTCTATCAGATCGGGCAGTAAATGGGCTATTCTGTTTGCTATGACTTTTGCATATATTTTAAGGTCGGTATTAAGTAGTGATATGGGTCGAAAATTTTGGGTTCATCGGATTGTTTTCCAGGTTTTGAAAGGGTAACAATGAGAGCCTCTTGATTTTCTTTGGGAAAAGATCCCTTTTGGAAGGCATCCTGGAAAAAGGGTAGGAGGTGGGGAGTGAGGATGCCTCTGAATGTTATATAGTAGGCATTAGTAAGGCCATCTGGTCCTGGTGATTTACCTTTAGGTAGGGATTTTATAGAATGAGCTATTTCAGTAAAAGTGATCGGAGTATTAAGAGTCATTAATTGTTGTTCCGAAATTTCCGGCAGGTGGATAGTATCCAAGAAGGATTGTATGTCCTTATTTGAGGGCTGGGAAGTAAATGGGTCTTGTTTTAAGTTGTATAGCTCCTTGTAGTAGTCTTTGAACCTGTTAGCTATTTGCCTTGGATCAGTGATTTTGCCTATCCGCTGTTTGTCCCATATATATGGGATTCTCCCATTTATTACTTTAGATTTGAGTCGTGACGCTAGTAGTTTGCCCGCTTTGTTATTTTGTGAGTAGTATGCTGCTTTAGTTTTCTTTAGTCGTTTTTCATAATCCTTAAGCAAACATTCTCTAAGTTGTTGTCTTAAATTCTTTAGTTTCTCTAACAAAGTATGAGACGGTGATGAGCTGTTTTGTAATTCAATAGATTTAATATCAGTTGTCATTGATGTTATTAATTTTGTCCTGTTCTTCTTCACCTTATGACCTAGTTTTATGAAAGTGCCTCTTATGAGGGCCTTATGAGCGTTCCAAATGAGACTCGGAGAGACCTGTGGGCTACTATTGAGTTGAAAATATTCCTCTAGGTCTTTGCCTATTGTTTTATTATATTCTGGATGAGTTAATAAAAATTTGTTGCATCTCCAGAGGAATGTTGGAGAAAAATTATTCTTTTCAGCTATTGTCAGGGAAATGGCCGCGTGATCTGACCAAGTGATGGTTTCTATGGATGCTACAGCCATTAATAGTTCTCTATCTATAATAAACATGTCTATCTTAGAATAGCTGTCATGTACGTTAGAGTAAAAGGAAAAGTCTCTTTCAGAGCTGTGCAGTGCTCTCCAAGCATCATACAGATCATTCTGCCACAAAGTTTTCCCTAAAGACATATGTCTGTGCGAGGTTCTGTGTGATGTGTCCATGTGCGGGTCAGCAATCATATTGAAATCACCACAAATCAAAAGTCTCCCTTGTTTAACTGCGTTCGTTAATCTTAAAATTTTCCTGAAAAATTTAATTTGACCCTGATTCGGAGCATAGACATTAGCTATTGTGTAAGGTTCATTATTCAGCATACAAATAAGAATAAGGTACCTCCCTTTAGGGTCTGTAATGTTCTGAATGACATTTACCGCAATAGTATGTTTTATAGCAATTAGGACCCCTCTTGCCTTAGATTGGTGATGTGAGTGTATAATAGTAGGATACGTTTTATGACAAATTCTATATGCATCCCTCTGCAGCAAGTGAGTTTCTTGAGCACAAAACACATCCGCTGATAGAGAAGTGGCTTCCTTCCACATGTGGGCCCTTTTTTGTGGCATGTTTAACCCTTTTACATTCATAGATATTATTTTAATCCCCATTTATCATGTGTGGTGGTGCTATAAGTTCACTTACCCCCCCCGGTAGTGTGGATGATACTTTTGTGGAACTCTGACACTCCATCATTAGGAGCTCTGTACATTTGTAGCTCCTACTCCAATTCCTAAATAAAACTAAGTTAAACAAGCAATCAGACATAAACGAATAAACCATTATTTGAATATGAACAGAACAAGTGGATATGACAAACGTCTGATCCATTTTTGGGGTCAACAGTTTATATTGTTGCTGGGAGGGGATTAACTACAAGTCCATTCCTCCTGGCAGCCAAGCCACGCCCCCTTGCTTTCACACTCACACTTTCACACTCAAACTTTCACAGTCACACTTTAACACTCACTCTCGCACACTTTCACTCACACTCACGTAGCCTCTTGCGCGGTGCCACCAATGGAACACCGTCGCGAACACGCTGCCGCCAGGATCAGCCGAATGATTCTCTGACTGCTGCCATATTTGTACAGGAGAAGCTCATGCGCAGTTTAATGTGACTGCCGCTATCTGTCTGCACAAATATGGCGGCGGTCTGATCATTTGGCTGATCCCTGCAGCAGATGCGTGACGTGTCTACAGGCAGAGGAAGTCTGTCACATAAAAGGGGTTTTCCCATGAACAAAAGTTCATTTTAAAAATTGACTGTGTATGGAACATACCACATCTCCAGGGCAGGTGAGGATGCAAAAGACAATACTGACATTACAGCAGAGGATCACGGTAGATTCATTTTGTGAGGTAAAATATTTAACTGACTGTTTTTAACCCCTTTCTTCCATCTGACGTACTATTCCGTCCATGTGACCTGGGACTTAATTCCCATGGACGGAATAGTATGTCATATGCGATCAGCCAGTCCCGCTTATGGGGAGGCCCAGCTGATCGCGGCCGCATTGTCAGCGAATTCTCACAGCTGACACCCAGCACTAAGTGCCAGGAGCGGTCACGGACCACTCCCGGAACTTTAACCCCCGGCACACTGCGATCAAACATGATCGCAGCGTTCCGGTGGCATAGGGAAGCATCGCGCAGGGAGGGGGCTCCCTGCGTGCTTCCCCGAGACCCTCAGAACAACGCGATGTGATCGCGTTGTTCCGATTGCCTCCTTCCTGCATGCCCCTGGATCCAAGATGGCCGCGGGGTCCTTCTAGGCCTCCTGCACTGCCTGTCAGATAGCTGATCTGAAACAGTGCTCTGCAAAGTGTGAAAAAAATTCATGAATTGCTGGATTTTGTTCATTCTGCCTCCCAAAAATCGTAATAAAAGGGCGATCAAAAAATGTCAGGTGCCCAAAAATGGTACCAATAAAAACGTCAACTCATCCCACAAAAAAATAAGACCTCACATGACTCTGTGGGGCAAAATATGGAGAAAATTATAGCTCTTAAAATCTGGTGATGCAAAAACTATTTTTCAGCTGCAGATGGAAGGGAGGGAGACACAGGAATTCATTACTGATGGGTAGGCGGAGCCCCAGACCAGGATGACACCTCAGATCAAAAGCGTGTTGACTGGCTGGCTCCTCCAGCTCGGGCTCCTCCTACTCAGCTCCTTCAGTCTAAGATTTGAGGTCTCAGAGGATGGTCGCTGCTAATGCAGCTCCTCAGAAGATTTTATTATTTTATATTCAGACAAGAGACTTGGATCACTAGTTGGTCTAGAGGTCTCAGGGGTACCAGCGCTGCTGTACCCCAACCTCTCCCTCGGCGGAACTGTATTTACACTATGGTCCCTGCAGAATCTTGCCGGCCCTGGGGGATGAGGATGGCTTCCCTGGCGGGGACGCAAACCACACGTGCGGTCACTGCGTTCCTCGCCCTGGGGGGAAGCATGGGCACAAGCGCCACAAATCCTCGGGGATCCCTGTGGCGCTAAGCTGGTGAGTACTCCACACAAATTTTATTATGATAATGTGTGAGTGCTTTAGCGTCTGAGAGTGGCAGCGCTATTACATGTATGTCAGTATGCTTCAGCGATGCGGTGACAGCGCTGTTACATGTAGATGTGGTGATCTTTTGTCCGCAGGCAGATACCTGCAGGACAGAGAGGGAGCAGGAGCGAGGGAGTTCGTGCTCAATATTTGAGCTGGCGGGGGGCGTGGCCTATCGATTCCCAGTCTTATGAGCAGGAAGACGCGCGCTCTGGCGCTTCTCCTCCATCTCCCATCACTGTGGCGGCCATTACACAGGCTCCTGGGCTCCTCAGACCGCTCCTCTCCTCATAGACACCACGGCCAGCTGGGTGAGTGCTGATTCCTCACCCCGCAGCGCAGCGATCGGTATCCTGCAGCTGCAGTCTCATTAGAGACTTGAAATTTAGCTGGGCTCACACAGTATATCTATATTGTGGAGAGATTGCAACATTAACCCTTCTGAGGGTTATTTCTGTCAGCGTTTTTTGACTGAATGCCGCTGGGGTAACCCTTCCTGAGGGAGCGTTAACCCTTCAGCGTTAAAAAAAAAAAAAGACCGCATATTTTTTGCTGGTACTACCGCTTTGACCTGCAAATACAGGTGAAGCATGTCTGAACAGAGTTCAGAAGCCGCGGACCATGTCCCAGTACCACTGCGACAATCAGATACGCAGACCTCAACAGCGTCTAGCGACAGTGGTCGACAGTGGTGCAAAATTGGATGATATCGCTCGCTCGATTAACAGCTTGTCTGACCTTTTAGGTCAATATGTGTCTGCTAATTCCTCTCAGAGGAAGCGACGCAGGCCGCTACCGGCCTCTGCACGGAGCGAGTCAGATGTATCTGATTTTGGACAGAGTTCCCCTTTAGATTCGGATGGTGAATTATCCGATTCAGATGAGGACGAACAGCAGGGGCGTTCTTCTATGGCGAAACGTACGGAGGCTTTGATTGAAGCCATGAGAGAGATGTTACAGTTACCGGAGGAGGTGACTAGTCGTCCTGGTAAATCAGCACGTATGTTCCAGGAGTCCCGTACTTCGCGTACAACATTACCAGCTCTGAAGGAGCTTAATAGTGTAATAGAAGAGGAACGTCTGTGTCCAGATAAGCTTTTTCACGGAACGCATTTCTTTGATGCACTTTATCCTTGCTCTGCGGAGTTAAAGGATAATTGGACTTCTGCGCCTGAAGTGGATGTTTCCTTATCCCAGCTTAGTAAATCCTCACTACTCCCTGTTAAGGGGAAAGCGAGTTTGCAGGAGCCGTTGGACAGAAAAACGGAAATGGCGGCAAAAGCAAGCTATGAGGCTGCGGGTCATGGATTCCGAGCGGTGCTAGGATCCATGTGTGCTGCTAGAGCTTCTCTAGGCTGGTTGGCACGTTTAAAGACGGAGTTGCAGAATGGATCTCCGTTACCTGATATACGGGAAACTTACGAATTGTTAGAAACTGCAGTCTGTTATATCTTTGATGCCGGTCTGGATACGGCATCCCTGCTGGCCAGAGCGCAGGCTTCAGCGGTCACAGTCAGAAGAGCTTTATGGCTCAGACAGTGGGCCGGGGACGCAGTTTCCAAACATGGTTTATTGGCTTTACCTTACAAGGGTGGCCTCCTTTTTGGATCCGATCTCACAGAGCTGATTTCCAAGGCTAAGGCGAAGGAAGCAGCATTGCCACAGCGTAGGGCCATGGCTTCGGTATCCAGTAAGCCTGGTGGCTATAGCGGTCGGCGGTCCTTTCGGGGCCGAGGACGATCTAGTCACTCCTCGTGGGGATCGGGTCGTTCTTCTTTCTCAGGAAAGAAGTCCTCTCAGAAAACCCGTACTCCCTGGAAGCAGAATTTCCGCCAGGACAAGCGGGATCACTATCAGTTCGTGGCTCTCCCTTTCGGCTTAGCCTCAGCGCCCAGAGTCTTTACAAAAATTTTGGCGCCCCTCATGGCAATCCTTCGAAAACAGGGGATTACGATTCTTCCTTATCTGGACGATCTTTTGATAGTGGCTTCCTCGGAAGAGGAGGCAGTGACGGCTCGAGATTTGTCTCTTCAGCTTCTGAAGGACTTCGGTTGGCTGATCAATTGGGAGAAGTCGTTTCTGGAACCATCGAGGGCAATCCTCTTTTTGGGGATGCATCTCGACACGATTCGGTCGGTAGTTTCTCTACCGCCAGACAAACAGTCATGTCTTCTTCGACATGTGCAGATTATGAAATCCTCGACAGCAATGTCCCTACGGTAGTGTATGCGTCTTCTGGGACTGATGGTGGCGTCCATGGAGGCAATTCCTTTTGCCCAGTTCCATTCCAGGACTCTCCAAAGGTTCATCTTGAGTCGATGGAACCGGTCGCAGTCGCTGGATTGCAGTGTCACCATTTCTCGCACGGTGCGGGATTCTCTAGGATGGTGGTTACGTCCAGTGGCATTTTCCCTGGGGAAGTCCTTCCTCCCTCCGAAGTGGTCAGTCATAACCACCAATGCCAGCTTGACGGGCTGGGGGGGTGTTTGGAACAATCTATGGATTCAGGGGGTATGGTCATCGGAAGAGTCTGTTCTTCCGATCAACATCCTGGAATTGAGGGCGATTTTCCTTTGCCTCCAACATTGGACGGTCCCTTTGAGCGGTCTGCCAGTCCGAGTACAGACAGACAATGCGACGGCTGTCGCATATATCAATCACCAAGGCGGGACAAGGAGTTCCAGACTCATGGTAGAGGTGTCCCGAATTCTGATTTGGGCCGAGGCCAGTGTACCAGCCATTTCGGCGATTCACATTCCAGGGGTTCAGAATATTACAGCGGACTTTCTCAGTCGCAGGAAGATGAATCCTGGGGAATGGAGCCTTCACCCGGAAGTTTTTGCACTACTGTGCTCTCGTTGGGGAACTCCCCAAGTGGATTTGATGGCATCCAGGTCCAATGCCAAGTTACCGACGTTCATGTCCAGATACCAGGACCCGAAGGCTGTGGCGGTGGATGCTCTAGTGGCTCAGTGGGATCAGTTCGAGCTGATCTATGTATTCCCACCGATATCCTTACTTCCTCTAGTACTGCGTCGGATCAGGCTAGAGAGAATTCCAGCTATTTTGATAGCTCCAGATTGGCCAAGAAGGGTGTGGTTCTCGACAATAATGTCGCTGTTGGCGGCACCTCCTTTTCCACTTCCTCTTCAACCGGACTTGTTGACTCAGGGGCCCGTTTGTCATCCGGACTTGATGTCCCTGCGTTTGACGGCGTGGCTCTTGAGACCGAAATCTTAACCGTAGAGGTTTTTCAGCCGAGGTCATTGCTACTCTTCGTGCTGCAAGAAGTCCGGCTACTACTAGGATTTACCACAAAACTTGGGAAACCTTCTTTTCGTGGTGCTTGGGGTCCTCTCGGAACCCGAGAAAATTTTCCATTCCCAACTTGTTGGCTTTTCTGCAGCATGGGTTAGACAAGGGTTTGGCAGTCAGCACCCTGAAAGGTCAGATTTCTGCTCTGTCCTTATTGTTCCGGAGAACCATCGCTTCGAATAGGGACGTGCTCTCCTTTTTCCGCGGTATAGCTCGTAAGTTTCCGCCGCGGAAGGCACCCGTGTCTCCTTGGCGGCTCAACCTTGTTTTGGAGGTTCTTCAGCATAAACCTTTTGAGCCTATGGGTTATGCTAGCCTTTCTTTACTTTCTTGGAAGGTGGCTTTCCTTGTAGCAGTCACCTCTTTGAGGAGAGTTTCTGAGTTGGCAGCTCTTTCTTGTTCGTCTCCTTTTCTGGAACTTTTTCTGGATCGTGTGGTGCTTCGCACACGGGGTGATTTTTTACCTAAAGTGGTGTCACAATTTCATGTTAACCAGGATATTGTGTTGCCTTCATTCTGCCCGGATCCGAAGAATGCGAAAGAGCGAGCTTTGCACACATTGGATTTAGTGCGGGCCTTGAAGTTTTATCTATCTGTTACTCAAGGTTTTCGTAAGACGGACTCCCTATTTGTGGTTCCAGCTGGTCGTCGGCGTGGTCAACGAGCTTCCAAGGATTCTATAGCTCGTTGGATCCGGTCAGCTATTTTGGAAGCTTACCGTCTTCAGGGTGAATCTTGCCCGATTAAGATTCGAGCCCATTCCACGAGAGCTGTGGCTTCATCGTGGGCCTTTCATCAAGGTGCCTCGGCAGTGCAGCTTTGCCGGGCGGCAACTTGGCGCTCTGTCCACACGTTTACAAAATTTTATAAGGTGGACGTCAGTGCTTCCGCTGATGCAGCCCTCGGACGTAGGGTTCTGCAGGCAGCTGTAGTTTAAAGTTCTAGATGAACTTGTGTTTGGCGCTGGTTGCGCTTTTTTGTTAAGGTTGTTGGGTTTCTGCCTTTTGTTGGTTTTTTCCCACCCTTATTTTTTGAACTGCTTTGGGACGTCCCATCAGTAATGAATTCCTGTGTTTCCCTCCCTTTCATCTGCAGCTGAAACACGGATTTTGGTAAGAACTTACCGGTAAAATCCTTTTCAGCGAAGGAAGGGAGGGAGACACAGCACCCTCCCAAGGCAGAAGTGTGTTGATGTTTTCAGATGCAGCGTGACCCTTATCTGATAAGCGATTATCTGGGCTGAGGTCAGCGCACTAAGGCTCTGTTCCCGCATCGCCAGTTCATCGCAGTAGTCAGGTTCCGTGAGTAGTACCTGGAACTCTGTGGTTTTTGGCTTACTTTGCATACATAACCTGTATTCTTGTGTTTTTTCTGAAGTTCCTTCAGAAGGGGTTATGTTGCTCCGCTGGTGATCTTGGTTCTTCCCTAAAGCTTTGGTACGACTGAAGGAGCTGAGTAGGAGGAGCCCGAGCTGGAGGAGCCAGCCAGTCAACACGCTTTTGATCTGAGGTGTCATCCTGGTCTGGGGCTCCGCCTACCCATCAGTAATGAATTCCTGTGTCTCCCTCCCTTCCTTCGCTGAAAAGGATTTTACCGGTAAGTTCTTACCAAAATCCGTGTTTTTGCATTAAAAAGCGTCTTTTAGCATGTGACCGCTGCCAAACATAAAAACCCGCTATAAAATCCCACTATAAATAGTAAATCAAACCCCCCTTGTCATGTGTGCATCGCCACGAAGATCGTCGCGGTTGCACATTCTGACTTCTCACAGCTGAGTTGCTGTTTCTTTGTGTTTGGCAGTTAGGGAGTTAATTCTGTCTGTGCTCAGTTCTGGGACTGGGTGCAGTTTCTCCCGGCTGCAATTAATTATTTGTTGATTGGTTTCCTTTAAATCTCTGGTGGTCTGTTTTGGGAGTTGCCAGTGAAATTCTTCATGCAGACCACAGATAGGATTGTATCTGTATAGACTTAAGTTAAAGAGCTCCTTAGTTGTTTTAAGCTCACCTTGCTTAGAGTTTAATATCCCAGATCATTTATGTTCCTTCTGTGTTTGAGTGTGTATGCAAGTCTGTGTTTTCTCCAGTCTGTCTTATATGTCTAATCTGTGTATTTAGCAGAGATCAGCCCATATCCCTTTGGTGGTAATCAGAATCCTTCTTAGGACTGATTGCAGGGTTCAGGGACTGATAGGAGACAGGGTTAGGCTGGAGACTTGGACCTCTGAACCATTATCAGTACCTCCAAGGTGAGGGATTAGTTAGGACCCAGTTTAGGGTCAGGTTAGACCCCCGGTCCTCCTCTTTCCTGTGACAGTGTATCAAGTCCTCAAGATTAACCCTGAGTTCAACGGATATCGTGTCAGGTAAATCTATTCTATATTTACATGCTGATGTTGCAAATCTATATGTTGTATAGAGTGTTGTTCTTTTAAGAATAGTTTACTGACATCGTACACATATCATAAGACCGCGTGACACCCCTTTATCAACTCCTTAGGGAAAAATAATAAAATTTAAAAAATGTATTTATTTCCATTTTCATGTTGGGATTAGGGTTAGGGGTGTGTTGGGGTTTGGGATGGGGTTAGAATTGGGGGAGGTTTCCACTGTTTAGGCACATCAGGGGCTCTCCAAACGTGACATGGCGTCTGATCTCAATTCCAGCCAATTCTGCGTTGAAAAAGTCAAACTAAGCTCCTTCCCTTCCGAGCTCTGCCATGGGCCCAAACAGTGGTTCACCCCCACATATGGGGTATGAGCGTACTCAGGACAAATTGTACAACAACTTTTGGGGTCCAATTTCTCCTGTTACCCTTGGTAAAATAAAAAATTGGAGGCGAAAATATCATTTTTATGGAAAAAAATGATTTTTTTATTTATATGGCTCTACGTTATAAACTTCTGTGAAGCACTTGGAGGTTCAAAGTGTTGACCACACATCTAAATAAGTTCCTTGGGGGGCCTAGTTTCCAAAATGGGGTTACTTGTGGGGGTTTCCATTGTTTAGGCACATCAGGGGCTCTCCAAACGCGATATGACCCCCGCAGACCATTCCATCAAAGTCTGCATTCTAAAACATCACTACTTCCCTTCTGAGCCCCGTCGTGTGCCCATACAGTAGTTTTCTCACACATATGTGATATCGGCGTACTCAGGACAAATTGGACAACAACTTTTGGGGTCCAATTTCAACTGTTACTCTTGGGAAAATAAAAAATTGGGGACTAAAAATCATGTTTGTGGAAAAAATATGATTTTTTTTATTTTCACGCTCGGGCGTTATAAACTTCTGTGAAGCACTTGGGGGTTCAAAGTTCTCACCACACATCTAGACAAGTTCCTTGGGGGGTCTAGTTTCCAAAATGGGGTCGCTTGTTGGGGGGTTTCCACTGTTTAGGCACATCAGGAGCTCTCCAAACGCAACATGGCGTCCGATCTCAATTCCAGCCAATTTTGCATTGAAAAGTCAAACAGCACTCCTTCCCTTCCGAGCACTGCCGTGCGCCCAAACAGTGGTTCCCCCCACATATGGGGTATCCGCGTACTTAGGACAAATTGCACCACAACTTTTGTGGTCCAATTTCTCCTGTTACCCTTGATAAAATAAAAAAAAATTGGATCTGAAGTAAATATTTTGTGAAAAAAAGTTAAATGTTCATTTTTTTTTTTTTTTTTAAAACATTCCAAAAATTCCTGTGAAGTACCTGAAGAGTTAATAAACTTCTTGAATGTGGTTTTGAGCAACTTGATGGGTGCAGTTTTTAGAATGTTGTCACTTTTGGGTATTTTCTATCATATAGACCCCTCAAAGTGACTTCAAATGTGATGTGGTCCCTAAAAACAAAATGGTGTTGTAAAAATGTGAAATCGCTGGTCAACTTTTAGCCCTTGTAACTTCCTAACAAAAAAAAAAAAAAAATTCCAAAATTGTTCTGATGTAAAGTAGACATGTGGGAAATGCTATTTAGTAACTATTTTGTGTAACATATTTCTCTGTTTTAAGGGCATAAAATTTCAAAGTTTGAAAATTGAAAAATTTTCAAAATTTTGCCATGTTTGCGTTTTTTTCATAAATAAACGCAAGTTATATCGAAGAAATTTTATCACTAACATGAAGTACAATGTCACGAGAAAACAATCTCAGAATCGCCAAGATCCGTTGAAGCGTTCCAGAGTTATAGCCTCATAAAGGGACAGCGGTCAGAATTGTTAAAATTGGCTCGGTAATTAACGTGCAAACAACCGTCGGGGGTAAAGGGGTTAAAAAATAATTTACCTCACAAAATGTATCCTCTGTGATCTCCTACTGTAAGGTCAGTATTGTCTTTTGCTTCCTACCCTGCCCAGGAGCTGTGGTATGTTCTGTAAACTGTCAGACACGGGTGAGTGTGTCTGACCGTGTACGTAGCATACCACATCTCCTGAGCAGGGGAGGAAGCAAAAGACAATACTGACATTACAGCATGGGATCATAGTGGATTCATTTTGTGAGGTAAAATATTTCACTGAGTGTTTTTAAAAAATATTTTACCTCACAAAATGTATCCTCTGCGATCTCCTGCTGTAATGTCAGTATTGTCTTTTGCTTCCTCCCCTGCCCAGGAGCTGTGGTATGTTTGTTAAACGGTCAGACACGTGGGAAAACCCCTTTAAAAAGCAAATATCAACGCCAAAATGGCTCCTTCTTAAAAGTACGCCAATGACAATGAAAGGAAAGCAGCAAAGGCACAACGTCGAAGACAACAAGGGGCACATGAGATTCTTGAAGAGCAACAGCATCGCTGGGACAAAAACAATGCATATAAGCGTAGGCGTCAAGCACATGAGTCCCCTGATGCAAAAGTCATTAGATTATCACAGGATGCCATTAGGCAACAACAGTGCCGCAAATAGAAAGCTGCAGTGTTAACAGCAATACCATGCTCACAAGATGACCCAATGGAACCAGCACACCACACCGCCGAGTTTAAAACTTCAAAGTGTATGAGGTTAACTAAGAAGGCACATGGGGTAGACAGGTCAAAGAAGAGAGCACAGACGAGAGAAGTCAGCACATGGAGAAAAAGAGAGTGGATAGGTGGGTGAGCACATGGGGGAGAGATTCTCAACGCTGCAAAGCCTGCCCCCATCGTGACATTTCCGCCCTCCCGATGCTATATTTTACAAATGAAAAGGAATGTTCTAATATGGCATCCATTTCATTTTTGTGCTTAGTTTTTTCCTCCTCTTTCAAGAGGCAAAACGTTATTTCTCTGGTGATGTATTCATGAGGACTTGTTTTTCGCACAGAGCATAATCTAATCCTCAATTCATGCAAAAAACAAGATAATCTTGTAAATATGATACCTTTTAATGGCTAACAAAAATAAAATAAATGATGTTACAAAGCAAGATTTCGAGACTTCTTAGTACCCTTCCTCAGGCATGGTATAACAAAGTTTCTAAAGAAACCAAACCCCTTTTTTTTTTCTTTTAGCCCCTTAACGACCAAGCCATTTTGTAGGTTAGGGACCAGGCCTATTTTTACAATTCTGACCACTGTCACTTTCTGTGCTTATAACTCTGGAACGCTTCAACGGATCTTGGCAATTCTGAGATTGTTTTCTCGTGACATATTGTACTTCATGTTAGTGGTAAAATTTCTTCAATATAACTTGCGTTTATTTATGAAAAAAATGGAAATATGGCGAAAATTTTGCAATTTTCAAACTTTTAATTTTTATGCCCTTATATCAGAGCAATATGTCACAAAAAATAGTTAATACATAACATTTCCCACATGTCTACTTTACATCAGCACAATTTTGGAACCAAAATTTTTTTTTGTTAGGAAGTTATAAGTGTTAAAAGTTGAACAGCAATTTCTCATTTTTACAACAAAATTTAGAAAACCATTTTTTTTAGGGACCACCTCACATTTGAAGTGACTTTGAGGGTCAATATGACAGAAAATACCCAAAAGTGACACCATTCTAAAAACTGCACCTCTCAAGGTGTTCAAAACCACATTCAAGAATTTTATTAACCTTTTAGGTACTTCACAAGAATAGAAGCAATGTGGAAGGAAAACATGAACATTTAACTTTTTTTCCCCAAAATTTTTCTTTCGACACAATTTTTTTTAATTTTGTCAAGGGTATCAGGAGAAAATTAACCACATAATTTGTTGTACAATTTCTCCTGAGTACACCGATACCCCATGTGTGGAGGAAGACCAATCTTTAGGCACACGGCAGTGCTCAGAAGGGAAAGAGCATCATTTGAGATTTTGAATGTCAAATTGGCTGGAATCGAGAGCGGACACCATGTCGCGTTTGGAAAGCCCCTGATGCACCTAAACAGTGGAAAACCCCCATAAGTGACCCCATTTTGGAAACTAGACCCCCCAAGGAACTTATCTAAATGTGTGGTGAGCACTTTGAACCCTCAAGGGCTTCACAGAAGGTTATAACGTAGAGCTGTAAAATTAAAAAATCATATTTTTTTTCCACAAAAATGATCTTTTCACCCCCAATTTTTATTTTCCAAAGGAAAACAGGACCCCAAAAATTATTGTGCAATTTGTCCTGAGTACGCTGATACCCCATATGTTGGGGTAAACCACTATTTGGGCGCATGGCAGAGCTCGGAAGGGAAGCAGCGCCATTTGACTTTTTGGCTGGAATTGAGATTGGACGTCATGTCGCATTTGGAGAGTCCCTGATGTGCCTAAACAGTGGAAACCCCCCACAAATGACCCCATTTTGGAAACTAGACCCCCCCCCATGGAACTTATCTAGATGTGTGGTGAGCACTTTGAACCCCCAAGGGCTTCACAGAAGGTTATAACGTAGAGCTGTAAAATTAAAAAATCATATTTTTTCCACAAAAATGATCTTTTCACCCCTAATTTTTATTTTTCAAAGGATAACAGGACCCCAAAAGTTATTATGCAATTTGTCCTGAGTACGCTGATACCCCATATGTTGGGGTAAACGACTATTTTGATGCATGGCAGAGCTTGAAAGGGAAGGAGCCCCGTTTTCAAATGCAGACTTTGATGAAATGGTCTGCGGGTGTCATGTCACGTTTGGAGAGCCCCTGATGTGCCTAAACAGTAGAAACCCCACAAGTGACCCCATTTTGGAAACTAGACCCCCCCAAGGAACTTGTCTAGATATGTGGTGAGCACTTTGAACCCCCAAGTGCTTCACAGAAGTTTATAACGTAGAGCCGTGAAAATAAAAAAATCATATTTTTTTCCACAAAAATGATCTTTTTGCCCCAAATTTTTATTTTTATAAGGGTAACAGGATAAATAGGACCCCAAAAGTGGATGTGCAATTTGTCCTGAGAACGCTGATACCCCATATGTGGGGGTAAACCACTGTGATCGCCTTACTGCGATCTTTGGGAGGCAGAATGAACAAATCTACAAAAGGTGAAGAATTGGTTTTATTTTTTACGCCATTCCTCGTGCAGTACTAGTAATTAGGCAAATTTATTCCTCGGGTCGGTGCGATTACAGCGATACCAGATTTACATCCTTTTTTCATGTTTAGCTTCTGTCACACACTAAAAGATGCTTTTTTTGGAAGAATTTTTTGTAATAAATTTTTGCATCGCCGTATTTTGAGAGTATAATTTTTCCATATTTCCTCCGACAGAGTTATGTGCGGGCTTATTTTTTGCGGGACGAGCTGACGTTTTTATTGGTACCATATTCGTGCGCATAACTTTTTTTTATCGCTTCCTATTCCGATTTTTGTGGAAGCAGAATGAATAAAAACCAGCAATTCAGGAATTTTTTTTTTTTTTTCCCCCATTCTACGTGTGGTAAAATTGGTAAGGCAACTTTATTCTTCGGGTCACTACGATTACAGCGATACCTCATTTATGTATTTTTTTTTATGTTTTTGCGTTTTTTACACAATAAAAAGTTTTATTGAAAAAAATAATTATTTTTGCATCAGTTTATTCCGCGAGCTATAACTTTATTTTTTCGCTTATGATGCTGTATAGTGGCTTGTTTTTTGCGGGACAAGATGACGTTTTCAGCGGTACCATGTTTATTTATATCCGTCTTTTTGATTGCGTGTTATTGCACTTTTTCCAAGCGGTATGATGATACCTCTTGGAAAAAGTATAATTTACTTTTTTTTTTTTTTTGTTACGACTTTCACTGAAGGGGTTAACGAGGGTTACGCTTTTATAGATGGGATTTTTATGGACACGGCGATACCAAACGTGTATTTTTTTGGGTTGTTTTTTTATTACATAAAAATGTGTATTTTTTAGGGGAATTTTTTTAATTGTTTTTTTTTTTTTTACAAATTTTTTTTAAAAAAATTTAAAATTTTTTAAAAAAAAAAAAAAACATTTTTTTACCTAGTCCCTTTATGGGACTTTCACTTTTTCATTTTTCCTGCAGGTTTAATGTATCATTATAGCAATGGAGAAAGCTGCTGTGACCATGGTCACAGCGGCTTTCCGTAGCTTGAAGACCCGGAGGTTGTCATGACAACCCTGGGTCATCATGGCTGAGATCAGGCCCTGCTCCCGACCCTCTGCTTCCCCCCCAGAACGCTGCGAACGCGCTCGATCGCAGCAGTCAGGGGTTAACAGCCAGGAGCGGCGCGGACGCTGCTCCTGGCTGTCAGTGCAGGAAGCTCGGCCACTGCAGCGCCGAGCTCCTGCACTGATCGCGCTGGAGATGCTGAAATTTCAGCACCTCCTGCGCGATCGCTGCTGTGTTTGGTCAGTCAGATTGACTGACCAATCACAGCGCTGTGGGTGCGGGGACCGACGGCAAAGGTCCCCGCACCTCTTGCCGTGCCTGTCAGCTGTCATAGACAGCTGTCGGCACTGAACTACCTGTCATGTGTGCATTGCCACGAAGATCGTCACGGTTGCACATTTTGACTTCTCACAGCTGAGCTGCTGTTTCTTTGTGTTTGGCAGCTAGGGAGTTAATTCTGTCTGTGCTCGGTGCTGGGACTGGGTGCAGTTTCTCCCAGCTGCAATTGATTATTTGTTGATTGGTCTCCTTTAAATTTCTGGTTGTCTGCTTGGGGAGTTGCCAGTGAAACCTTCATGCAGACCACAGATAGGAATGAATCTGTATAGACTTTAGTTGTGAGCTCCTTAGTTGTTCTAAGCTCAACTTGGTTAGAGTTTATTTCCCATACCATTTATTTTCCTTTGGTGTTTGAGTGTGTATGCAAGCGAGTGTTATCCTGTCTGTCTTATATGTCTAATCTGTGTATTTAGCTAAGATCAGCCCATATCCCTTTGGTGGTAGTCAGGATCCTTCTTAGGACTGATTACAGGGTTCAGGGTCTGATAGGAGACAGGGTTAGGTTGGAGACTTGGACCTCTGAACCATTATCAGTACCTCCAAGGTGAGGGATTAGTTAGGACCCCAGTTTAGGGTCAGGTTAGATCCCGGTCCACCTCTTTCCTGTTTCAGCTCATCAAGTCCTCAAGATTAACCCTGAGTTCAGCAGATATCGTGTCAGGTAAATCTATTCTATACTTACATGCTGATGTTGCTATACTAGTTGTTGTATAGAGTGTTGTTCCTGTATTAATAGTTTACTGACATTGTATACATATCATTAGACAGCGTGACATTTTCACTGGCCATAAAAATTATCTCCAGTTACCATGGATCCAGTAGCCCAGCTGGCTCTGCAGTTGCAGGGATTATCCATGGAGCTGACGGACATTAAGTCCAAAGTTTTGTCTCCCTGGAGCAAACCAGAGTTGAACCTAAGGTTGCTCTCCCGGACAGGTTCACTGGTGGGCGAGACAAATTTTTCACCTTCGGGAGGCATGTAAATTGTATTTTCGGCTTCGGCCTCGATCATCAGGGAGTGAGGAGCAGAGAGTGGGAATTGTTATCTCACTTCTGCAAGGGGACCCTCAATCCTGGGCATTTTCCCTTCCTCCGGGATCCCCGGCTCTACTGTCTGTAGATCAATTTTTTACTGCCCTGGGATTGGTATATGATGACCCAGATCGGGTCTCTCTTGCTGAGACAAAATTACGTAAGATACAGCAGGGAGATCGTCCGGCAGAGGAATTTGCTTCTGAGTTTCGTAGATGGGCCACAGATACTCAGTGGAATGACCCAGCTCTTAGGAGCCAGTTTTGTCATGGGCTTTCTGATAAATTAAAAGACATTTTGGCTCAGTATGAGTCTCCTCCTTCTCTGGAGGCTGCTATAGGCCTTAGCTATCCGTACTGATAGACGGCTTCGGGAGAGGGGTGAGGTAACCCCACTCCCTGTTGTTTCTCCACCTACCACTAAAGTCCCTTATGTTGAGGTTCCCCTTGTCTGTTCGGATGAGCCTATGCAGTTGGGAGGGACATCATTTCGTAGGAGGGGATTGGCGGTACGCCGCAGGACTAGAAGATGTTTTTTCTGCGGGAAAGAGGGACATTTTGTTGGAGAATGTCCATCCCGTGCCTTGTTGAGCCAAAAGTCGCCGGAAAACTGTTAATCCCAGGTTGTGTGGTGGACGACAACCTGGGAGTATGTATTTCATCCGCCAGTTCTTCTCAGTTCCTTGTACCAGTGGAGGTGGTAGTTGGTACGAGAGTGGAGAGATTGTCTGTTCTTCTTGATAGTGGTTCCGGGGCTAATCTGGTTGACGCTCAGTTTGCTCAGGCTCAAGGTATGCATCTGAGTGTATTGGTCAAACCGATCCCTATATTCTCCATTGACGCCAGGCCTCTCGGCCAAGGTAGCTTTGTTCATGAGGTTCATAACATTGACCTTCGGGTAGGGGCAATACATAGGGAACAATTATCTTGTTATGTGTTGGAGGGTCTACCTACTCCCATTGTGTTGGGACTTCCTTGGTTGGTTAAACATAACCCTGTGATTAATTGGCAGTCCAGAGAAATAAGCCAATGGGGTGAGTTTTGCAAAAGCAACTGCATGAACACAGTCATCAGTGCGGTCGTGCCTAGTACATTGCCTCCTTTTTTGGAGGATTTTGGGGATGTTTTCTCTGAGGAGGGGTGTCAGGAGTTGCCTCCTCATCGCGTGTATGACTGCTCTATTAATCTCCTTCCTGATGCAAAGTTGCCTAAAGCTAGGTTGTATAACCTTTCTGGTCCTGAGAGGCAGGCTATGAAAGATTATATTTCTGAAAGTCTGGCCAAAGGGCATATTAGACCTTCATCTTCCCCAGTAGCCGCGGGGTTCTTCTTTGTGAAGAAGAAAGATGGAGGCCTACGCCCTTGCTTGGATTTCCGCGAACTTAATCGGATTACTGTTCGAGATCCGTATCCACTCCCTCTTATTCCTGATCTCTTCAATCAAATTGTTGGCGCCAAATGGTTTTCTAAATTGGATCTCAGGGGGGCGTATAATCTGATTAGGATAAAAGAGGGGGATGAGTGGAAAACGGCGTTTAACACGCCGGAGGGACATTATGAGAACCTAGTCATGCCTTTTGGTCTGACTACTGCACCAGCAGTATTCCAACATTTTGTTAATGACATTTTTCGTCACCTTGTGGGGCTGTTTGTGGTTGTATATTTGGACGACATTTTAATTTACTCGCCAGATCTTGTGTCTCATCAGGAGCATGTGAGACAGGTGTTGCAGATCTTGCGAGACAATAAATTATACGCCAAACTGGAGAAGTGTGTATTTGCCGTACAGGAACTTCAGTTTTTGGGTTTTTTGGTGTCAGCCTCCGGTTTCCGTATGGACCCTGAAAAGGTGAGAGCAGTGCTTGAATGGGATCAGCCAGGGGATCTTAAGGCTCTGCAGCGTTTTTTGGGGTTTGCTAACTACTACCGGAAATTTATTTGTAATTTCTCATCTGTCGTCAAACCTCTCACTGACATGACAAGAAAAGGGACGGATTTTTCTAAATGGTCGGACAAAGCTTGCCAAGCCTTTTCCTCTTTGAAGAAATGTTTTGCTTCGGCACCCGTTCTCATCCAACCAGATGCATCTCAGACGTTCATTGTGGAGGTGGATGCGTCTGACGTAGGGGTGGGTGCTATATTGTCCCAGGGTCCGTCCCCTGGTAAATGGCATCCGTGCGCTTTCTTTTCTAAGAAATTGTCGTCCGCCGAAAGGAATTATGATATCGGCAATAGGGAACTTTTGGCCATTAAGTTAGCTTTTGAAGAATGGCGTCACTTTTTGGAGGGGGCAGTCCACCCGGTTACCGTTATTACTGATCACAAGAACCTGTTGTATTTGGAATCCGCTAAGCGTCTGAATTCCAGACAAGCTCGATGGTCGTTGTTTTTTACCAGGTTTAATTTTGTCGTCACTTATCGCCCGGGGTCTAAGAATGTAAAGGCTGATGCCTTGTCTCGCAGTTTCCCAGGGGCCGGGAAAACAGATGACCCGAGTCCTATCCTTCAGGAGGGGGTGGTAGTGTCGGCTGTATTTTCTGAGCTTGAGGAGGAGGTGTTAGAGGCTCAGGGGGACGCCCCTGCAGGACCTCCAGGGAGACTGTTTGTCCCAAATCTGTTGAGACAAAAGGTTATTGAGGCACATCATAATTCTGCTCTAGCAGGACATCCAGGGAGTAAGGCTACTTTAGATCTCCTTTCTCGCCGGTTTTGGTGGCCTAATGCTAATAAAGATGTTATAACTTTTGTTGCGTCATGTGGGGTGTGTGCTCGCTCTAAAACCCCTCATACCGGTCCGTCTGGGACCCTTTTACCCTTGAAACTTCCGGAGCGTCCATGGACTCATTTATCTATGGACTTCATTACGGACCTTCCTCCGTCGTCAGGGAATACTGTCATACTGGTGGTTGTTGACAGGTTCAGTAAGATGGCACATTTCGTTGCTCTTCCTGCACTCCCTAATGCTAAAACTCTGGCGCAGGTGTTCATTAGGGAGATCGTTAGACTTCATGGGTTGCCTTCTGATGTGGTGTCAGATAGGGGTCTCAGTTTGTGTCCAAATTTTGGAGGGCATTTTGTTTACGTCGGGGGATGCAATTGTCATTTTCCTCGGCTTTTCATCCGCAGACCAATGGTCAGACAGAGCGTCTGAATCAGAGCTTAGAGACATATCTCCGGTGTTTTGTCTCAGAGAACCAAGAGGACTGGTCTTCTTTCTTGCCTCTGGCAGAGTTCGCTCTTAACAACAGGCGGAGCGAGTCCACTGGTAAGTCCCCGTTTTTTGGGGCATATGGTTTTCATCCCCAGTTTTGTACTTTCAATGGGGGGGGCCCTTCTGGGGTTCCTGAGGAGGAGCGTTTCTCGTCGTCACTTGCTTCTGTGTGGAGAGGTGTATTGAATAATCTGAGTGCGATGGGGAACCGTTACAAACGTATGGCTGATAGGAGGAGAGTTTCTGGTCCAGATCTGAATGTGAACGATCTGGTATGGTTGTCTACCAGGAATATAAAACTTAAAGTGCCCTCCTGGAAACTGGGTCACAGATTCATCGGGCCGTACAGGATCAGTTCCATAATTAATCCTGTGGCATTTCGTCTGGACCTCCCTCCTACGTTTAAAATTCATAATGTGTTCCACAAGTCATTACTTAAAAGGTATGTGGCACCAGTCATACCGTCACCTCTACCTCCTCCTCCTGTGTTGGTCAATGGTAACTTGGAATTTCAAGTATCAAAGATCATTGACTCACGTCTGAATCGCCGGTCCCTTCAGTACTTGGTGCATTGGAAGGGGTATGGTCCAGAGGAGAGGACGTGGGTCCCTGCGTCTGATGTTAACGCAGATCGTTTGGTTCGGACCTTCCACAGAACTCACCCGGGCAGGCCTGGCTCTGAGGGTCCGGAGGCCCCTCGTAGAAGGGGGGGTACTGTCATGTGTGCATTGCCACGAAGATCGTCGCGGTTGCACATTTTGACTTCTCACAGCTGAGCTGCTGTTTCTTTGTGTTTGGCAGCTAGGGAGTTAATTCTGTCTGTGCTCGGTGCTGGGACTGGGTGCAGTTTCTCCCAGCTGTAATTGATTATTTGTTGATTGGTCTCCTTTAAATTTCTGGTTGTCTGCTTGGGGAGTTGCCAGTGAAACCTTCATGCAGACCACAGATAGGAATGAATCTGTATAGACTTTAGTTGTGAGCTCCTTAGTTGTTCTAAGCTCAACTTGGTTAGAGTTTATTTCCCATACCATTTATTTTCCTTTGGTGTTTGAGTGTGTATGCAAGCGAGTGTTATCCTGTCTGTCTTATATGTCTAATCTGTGTATTTAGCTAAGATCAGCCCATATCCCTTTGGTGGTAGTCAGGATCCTTCTTAGGACTGATTACAGGGTTCAGGGTCTGATAGGAGACAGGGTTAGGTTGGAGACTTGGACCTCTGAACCATTATCAGTACCTCCAAGGTGAGGGATTAGTTAGGACCCCAGTTTAGGGTCAGGTTAGATCCCGGTCCACCTCTTTCCTGTTTCAGCTCATCAAGTCCTCAAGATTAACCCTGAGTTCAGCAGATATCGTGTCAGGTAAATCTATTCTATACTTACATGCTGATGTTGCTATACTAGTTGTTGTATAGAGTGTTGTTCCTGTATTAATAGTTTACTGACATTGTATACATATCATTAGACAGCGTGACACTACCACTGCGTGTGCACAGCGTCTGCTGGATGTGCACAGTCCGTCAAGGTGCCAAAACTGACACCTTGCCATGACGGACTGTGCACGTCCATGGACATTAAGGGGTTAACTAAATTGAGGGGAAAAAAGTGGCACCATTCATTTTCTATACCAATGTACTACAAAATGGCTGCAGTAAAAAGACGAAAAAACGAGATTCCATTTATCTTTGGAGGGAATGTTTGTTTGCCTATCCTTGGTAATTATATTACCCAACTATTCCAAATCATATTGAGATTGTTGGAGGATGCAGTGATTGAGAAATTTAGTGGAAAGGAGAAGTAAACCAGTTGCCTATAGCAGTTCCGCCCACATCTGTTTTCTTGCCTTTGTCATATGCAGCAGGAAAGCTCCTAGCACATACTGATAGTCTTTCTCCTCTACCCCTTGAATTCCAGAAGAAAAGTAGCACCTGATGTATTAATAAGCATCATCATGCCTTTAGTTTTCCTGCATAGGAAAGTGCGGTTTGCTGACTTTCACTATACAGTGTGTTAACTTATAAGATATTTTGCTGTGTGGTCGACAGATGATTTTCTGCATATTTTGAGAAATTACATCACACCAGTTTATACAGAGAACCTAAAAGATAAGAGTTGGTTTGTAAACTAGAACTGTAGTGGTTGACAATTTTTTTTCTCTTTATACAGGTATTGTGAAGGGGAGATACGATTCAATTTGATGGCGATTGTTTCAGACCGAAAGAAGATTTATGAACAGAAAATATCAGAATTACAGAAACAACTTTCAGAGGTCTGTTGGGGAGGTTTTCTAAAGCTCAGTTGCAAATTGCACCAATTATTGAATTTGTGTTATAAACCAAATATGTTTGCTGCACTTTATGCAAGAGTTGTGAAAAGTGCTAAGAGGATGTTGTAAAGTGTGCCAAATTTATATGATTTGGGACTTTTTTCTGTCAAATTTTGGTTTATATGTACCGTTCTTCTGACAAAAGTTATCTATGTCTATATCTTGTTTAAACATTGACTATAGCACTTAAAGCCAGCGTTAACAGAAGAATGACGCTGCCCAAACCTCAGGCATCCTGAATCAGACACGAGCTCTATCATGTAACAGTATGTTTAACTCTGAAATGCTGCAGTGTTTTGGTTTATTTTTGTTTGTTTTTTTAAGAAAATATAATTCTAAAAGACATTAGGAGACTATAGAGCCAATTCATTAAAATTATTGTGCATGCTAGTCCCGAAGGGTTTTTTTGTATTTCTATTTAAAACCCCTTTCCGATGTCAGGCGTAATAGTACGCCGGGCTTCCTCCCTTTGATGTGGGCTCCGGGTTTTGAACAGCTGACATGTGCTCGGAATAGCTGCGGGTGGAATCGCAATCCACCCGCGGTTGTGTGCAAACTGTAAAGCGCTGCAGAATGATATAGATAAAAGATTATTGTTATATTATTATTATTAACCTGTTAAAAGCCACTTGTCAAACGCTGACAGCGACATTAAACTCGCGTTTCGGGCCATCGGGCCGGAAATCCTCCCATCGGTGACCCCCGTCATGTGATTGCGTGTCACCGATTCATATTCATGACAACCAGAGGTCTCGTGGAGACCTCTATGGTTGTCACTAGTGATGAGCGAGCACTAAAATGCTCGGCTGCTCGTTGTTCGGGTCGAGCAGATTGAAATACTCTGGTACTCTGACAGAACAAGGAGCCCAATGTAAGTCTATGGGAGACCCGAGTATTTTCGCCGCGATCCCCCACTGGGGGTCCTTTAAAGGTCTAAAAGCATCTGAAAATGATGGAAACACTGCTGAAATGACACGGGGACATCATGGGGATCACCCCTGGAAGCATTCCTGACTCCTAGTTCACAGCTGTAAACAATGTTGTCAGAGTTTCATGCCTTTTTTCCGATGCACCGAAAAACATACCAAAACGAAACCGAAACTGATTTTGCAGCGAAATCTGTGAAGACACATCCTTTCCAGGTTAATGACTTGTATATAAGGCAAAATAATTAACCCCAGACCAAAATGTTCCTCCACCACTTGGGATATGTTCCGACGCAGCGTTTTAGAAGCGTTTTTGCTACTTTTAACCCCTTAGTGACAGAGCCATTTTGCAGCTTAATGACCAGGCCAATTTTTACAATTCTGACCACTGTCACTTTATGAGGTTATAACTCTGGAACGCTGTAACGAATCCAGCTCATTCTGAGTTTTTTTCGTGACATATTGTACTTCACGTTAGTGGTAAAACATTTTTTATATGACTTACTTTTATTTATGAAAAAACGGAAATATGGCGAAAATTTAGAAAATTTTGCAATTTTCAAACTTTAAATTTTTATACCCTTAAATCAGAGAGATATGTCACACACATTTCTTAATAAATAACATTTCTCACATGTCTACTTTACATCAGCACAATTTTGGGAACAAAATTTTCTTTTGTTACAAAGTTATAAGGCTAAGTGCACACCTTCAGGAATGTGTGCAGAATTTTCCTGAGCAAAACCTTGCTTTCAGCTGCAGATGGAAGGAAGAGAGCCACAGTATTCATTACTGATGGGTAGGCGGAGCCCCAGATCAGGATGTTACCTCAGATCAAAAGAGTGATGACTGGCTGGCCCCTCCAGCTCGGGCTCCTCCTACTCAGCTCCAGTCTAAGATTTGAGGTCCAGAGGATGGTCGCTGCTAATGCAGCTCCTCAGAAGATTTTATTATTTTAATATTCGGACAGGAGACTTGGATCACTAGTTGGTCTAGAGGTCTCAGGGGTACCAGCGCTGCTGTACCCCAACCTCTCCCTTGGCGGATCTGTATTTACTCAAAGTCCCTGCAGAATCCTTGCCGGCCCTGGGGGATGAGGAGAGCTTCTCTGGCGGGAACGCAAACCACACGTGCGGTCACTGCGTTCTTCGCCCTGGGGGGAAGCATGGGCACTGCGCCAGAAACCCCTGAGGGTCCCTGTGGCGCCTTGGCTGGTGAGTACTCCACACAAATTTTAATAATAATTATGTGTGAGTGCTTTAGCGTCTGAATGAGCAGCGCTATTACTAATGTCAGTATGCTTCAGCGCTGCTGTGACAGCGTTACTACATGTATGTCAGTATGCTTCAGCGCTGCTGTGACAGCGCTACTACATGTAATGTCAGTATGCTTCAGCGCTGCTGTGACAGCGCTACTACATGTAATGTCAGTATGCTTCAGCGCTGCTGTGACAGCGCTACTACATGTATGTCAGTATGCTTCAGCGCTGCTGTGACAGCGCTACTACATGTAATGTCAGTATGCTTCAGCGCTGCTGTGACAGCGCTACTACATGTAATGTCAGTATGCTTCAGCGCTGCTGTGACAGCGCTGTTACAAGTAGATGTGGTGATTTTTTGTCCGCAGGCAGATAGCTGCAGGACAGAGAGGGAGCAGGAGCGGGGAGAGTTCGCGCTCATTATTTGAGCTGGCGGGGGGCGTGGCCTATCTATCCCGGTCTTTTGAGCAGGAAGACGCGCGCTCTGGCGTTTCTCCTGCGACCCCCTCACTGTGGCGGCCATTACTCAGGCTCCTGGGCTCCTCGGACCGCTCCTCTCCTCATAAGACACCACGGCCAGCTGGGTGAGTGCGGATTCCTCACCCCGCAGCGCAGCGATCGCTATCCTGCAGCTGCAGTCTCATCAGAGACATAAAAATTGGCTGGGGCTCACAAATATATATATATTTTGGTGAGTTTGCAATATTAACCCCTCTGAGGGTTATTTCTACCAGCTTAATTTGCTGACTGAATACCGCTGGGGTAACCCTGCTTGGTGGAGCGTTAACCCTTCAGCGTTTGAAAAAAAAAAAAAAAAAAACCGCATAGTTTTTTGCTGGTATTACCGCTTTGACCTGCTCATACAGGTGAGACATGTCTGAACAGAGTTCAGATGCCGCGGATCACGTCCCAGTGCCATTGCGGCAATCAGATACGCAGACCTCCACAGCGTCTAGCGCTGCGGTCGACAGCGGTGGAAAATTGGATGATATCGCTCGATCGATTAATAACTTGTCTGACCTTTTAGGTCAATATGTGTCTGCTAATTCCTCTCAGAGGAAGCGACGCAGGCCGTTACCGGCCTCTACACGGAGCGAGTCAGACGTATCTGATATTGGGCAGAGTTCCCCTTTAAATTCGGATGGAGAAATATCCGATTCAGATGCGGACGAGCCGCAGGGGCGTTCCTCTATGACGAAGCGTACGGAGGCATTAATTGAAGCCATGAGAGATATACTACAGTTACCGGAGGAGGTAACTAGTCGTCCTGGTAAATCAGCACGCATGTTCCAGGAGTCCCGTGCTTCGCGCACAACATTGCCAACTCTGGATGAGCTTAATGGTGTAATAGAGGAGGAACGTCTATGTCCAGATAAGCGTTTTCATGGAACGCATTTCTTTGATACACTTTATCCTTGCTCTACGGAGTTAAAGGCTAATTGGACTTCTGCTCCTGAAGTGGATGTGTCTTTGTCTCAGCTTAGTAAATCCTCTCTACTCCCTATTAAGGGAAAAGCGAGCTTACAGGAGCCTTTGGATAGAAAGGCAGAATTGGCGGCAAAAGCAAGCTATGAGGCTGCGGGTCATGGATTTCGAGCAGTGCTAGGATCCATGTGTGCTGCTAGAGCTTCTCTAAGCTGGCTGGCACGTCTGAAGACGGAGTTGCAAAATGAATCTCCGTTATCTGAGATACGGGAAACTTGTGAATGGTTAGAAACGGCAGCCTGTTATATCTTTGATGCCGGTCTGGATACGGCATCTCTGCTGGCCAAAGCGCAAGCTTCAGCGGTCACAGTCAGAAGAGCTTTATGGCTCAGACAGTGGGCCGGGGACGCAGTTTCCAAACAAGGGTTGTTGGCCTTACCTTACAAGGGTGGCCATCTTTTTGGATCCGACCTCACAGAGCTGATTTCCAAGGCTAAGGCGAAGGAATCAGCATTACCACAGCGAAGGGCCATGGCCTCGGTGTCCAGTAAGCCTGTGTGTTTATAGTGGTCGGCGGTCCTTTCGGGGCCGAGGACGATCTAGTCACTCCTCGTGGGGATCGGGTCGTCCTTCTTTCTCAGGAAAGAAATCCTCTCAGAAAACTCGTACTCCCTGGAAGCAGAGTTTCCGCCAGAACAAGCGGGAACTTGACAAGAAACCCGCAAAGTCGGATTGACGCCAGGGGTCCACTCGAGGATTCTCGAGTGGGGGGTCGCCTGCTTCTTTTCAAGGAGACTTGGATGGCTCGCGTTCCAGATTCCTGGGTAACGCGGATAGTGTCGGCAGGCTATTTCATAGAGTTTGCTTCTCAACCCCCAAATGTTTTTTGTCAATCTCGCGTTCCGTCGGAACCCGAGCTTGTTGTCGCTCTACAGCGAGAGGTCGAATCGCTACTACAAAAGGGTGTAGTGATACCGGTTCCGTCAGAGGACCGAGGGAAAGGTTTTTATTCCAACCTTTTTATAGTTCCCAAAAAGGAGAACAAATTTCGCCCGATTCTGGATCTCAAGCGATTAAACCGGCATGTCCATGCCCGGAAATTTCGCATGGAGTCGCTTCGTTCCGTTGTGGCAGCTCTGTCACAGAACGATTTTCTGATGTCAATCGACATTCGCGACGCCTATTTGCATATTCCCATCGGAAAGGCTCATCAGCGCTTTCTTCGATTTGCCATAGGTCAGAATCATTACCAGTTCGTGGCTCTGCCGTTCGGCTTAGCCTCAGCGCCAAGGGTCTTTACAAAAATTCTGGCGCCTCTCATGGCAATCCTTCGAAAACAGGGGATTACGATTCTCCCTTATCTGGACGATCTTTTGATCATGGCTTCCTCGGAGGAGGAGGCGTTGACGGCTCGGGATTTGTCTCTTCAGTTTCTGAAGGACTTCGGTTGGCTGGTCAATTGGGAGAAGTCGTCCCTGGAACCATCGAGGACAATCCTCTTTTTGGGAATGCATCTCGACACGTTTCGGTCGGTAGTTTCCCTACCACCAGACAAACAGTCATGTCTTCTTCGACATGTACAGATTATGAGATCCTCAACGGCAATGTCTCTACGGAAGTGTATGCGTCTTCTAGGACTGATGGTGGCGTCCATGGAGGCAATTCCTTTTGCCCAGTTCCACTCCAGGACTCTTCAAAGGTTCATCTTGAGTCGATGGAATCAGTCGCAATCGCTGGATTGCAGTGTCACCATTTCTCGCGCGGTGCGGGATTCTCTAGAATGGTGGTTACGTCCAGGGGCATTCTCCCTGGGGAAGTCTTTCCTCCCTCTGAAGTGGTCAGTCATAACCACCGATGCCAGCCTGACGGGCTGGGGGGGTTTTGGAACAATCTCTGGATTCAGGGGGTATGGTCATCGGAAGAGTCTGTGCTTCCGATCAACATCCTGGAATTGAGGGCGATTTTCCTTTGCCTCCAACATTGGACGGTCCCTTTGAGCGGTCTGCCAGTCCGTGTGCAGACAGACAATGCGACGGCTGTCGCGTATATCAATCACCAAGGTGGGACAAGGAGTTCCAGACTCATGGTAGAGGTGTCCCGAATTCTGATTTGGGCAGAGGCCAATGTACCAGCCATTTCGGCGATTCACATTCCAGGGGTTCAGAATGTTACAGCGGACTTTCTCAGTCGCAGAAGGATGGATTCCGGGGAATGGAGCCTCCATCCGGATGTGTTTGCACTACTGTGCTCTCGCTGGGGAACCCCCAAGTGGATTTGATGGCATCCAGGTTCAATGCCAAGTTACCGACATTCATGTCCAGGTACAAGGATCCGAAGGCGGTGGCGGTGGATGCTCTAGTGGCTCAGTGGGATCAGTTCGAGCTGATCTATGTATTCCCGCCGATATCCTTACTTCCTCTAGTACTGCGTCGGATCAGACTAGAGAGAATTCCAGCTATTTTGATAGCTCCAGACTGGCCAAGAAGGGTGTGGTTCTCGACAATAATGTCGCTGTTGGCGGCACCTCCTTTTCCACTCCCTCTTCAACCGGACTTGTTGACTCAGGGGCCCGTTTGTCATCCGGACTTGATGTCCCTGCGTTTGACGGCGTGGCTCTTGAGACCGAAATCTTGACCCGTAGAGGTTTCTCAGCCGAGGTCATTGCTACACTTCGTGCTGCAAGATGTCCGGCTACTACTAGGATTTACCACAAGATTTGGGAAACCTTCTTTTCGTGGTGTTTGGGGTCCTCTCGGAACCCGAGAAAATTTTCCATTCCCAACCTGTTGGCTTTTCTACAGCATGGGCTAGACAAGGGTTTGGCAGTAAGCACTCTGAAAGGTCAGATTTCTGCTCTGTCCTTATTGTTTCGGAGAACCATTGCTTCAAATAGAGACGTGCTTTCCTTTTTCCGAGGTATATCTCGTAAGTTTCCGCCGCGGAAGGCACCCGTGTCTCCTTGGCGGCTCAACCTTGTTTTGGAGGCTCTTCAGCATAAACCTTTTGAGCCTATGGTTTCTGCTAGCCTTTCTTTACTTTCTTGGAAGGTGGCTTTCCTTGTTGCAGTCACTTCCTTGAGGAGAGTTTCTGAGTTGGCAGCTCTTTCTTGTTCGCCTCCTTTTTCTGGAGTTTTTTCCGGATCGTGTAGTGCTTCGCACTCGGGGTGATTTTTTGCCTAAAGTGGTGTCACAATTTCATGTCAACCAGGATATTGTGTTGCCTTCATTCTGCCCGGATCCGAAGAATGTGAAAGAGCGAGCTTTACACACATTGGATTTAGTGCGGGCCTTGAAGTTTTATCTATCTATTACTCAAGGTTTTCGTAAGACGGACTCCCTGTTTGTGGTTCCAGCAGGTCGTCGGCGTGGTCAACGAGCTTCCAAGGATTCTATAGCTCGTTGGATCCGGTCAGCTATTTTGGAAGCTTACCGTCTTCGGGGTGAATCTTGCCCGATTAAGATTCGAGCCCATTCTACGAGAGCTGTGGCCTCATCGTGGGCTTTTCATCAAGGTGCCTCGGCAGTGCAGCTCTGCCGAGCGGCAACTTGGCGCTCTGTCCACACGTTTACAAAGTTTTATAAAGTGGACGTCAGTGCTTCCGCTGATGCAGCCCTCGGACGTAGGGTCCTGCAGGCAGCTGTAGTTTAAAGTTCTGGATGGACTTGTGTTTAGCGCTGGTTGCGCTTTGTTGTTAAGGTTGTTGGGTTTCTGCCTTTTATTGGTTTTTCCCACCCTTATTTTTGAACTGCTTTGGGACGTCCCATCAGTAATGAATACTGTGGCTCTCTTCCTTCCATCTGCAGCTGAAACACGGATTTTGGTAAGAACTTACCTGTAAAATCCTTTTCAGCGAAGGAAGGAAGAGAGACACAGCACCCTCCCAAGGCAGAAGTGTGTTGATGTTTTCAGATGCAGCGCGACCCTTATCTGATAGCGATTATCTGGGCTGAGGTCAGCGCGCTAAGGCTCTGTTCCAGCATCGCCAGCTCATCGCAGTAGTCAGGTTCCGTGAGTAGTACCTGGAACTCTGTGGTTTTTGGCTTTCTTTGCATGCATAACCTGTATCCTTGTGTTTTTTCTCTGAAGTTCCTTCAGAAGGGGTTATGTTGCTCCGCTGGTGATCTTGGCTCTTTTCCTAAAAGCTTTGGTACGACTGGAGCTGAGTAGGAGGAGCCCGAGCTGGAGGGGCCAGCCAGTCATCACTCTTTTGATCTGAGGTAACATCCTGATCTGGGGCTCCGCCTACCCATCAGTAATGAATACTGTGTCTCTCTTCCTTCCTTCGCTGAAAAGGATTTTACAGGTAAGTTCTTACCAAAATCCGTGTTTTTTCGTGGTAAAAACGCACGTTTTTTTGCGCGGATTTTACGCGATTTTTCCCTGAACTTTCTAGGTCAATAATATAGCGGGAAAAACGCTAGAATTACGCGAAATTAATGAACATGTTGCTTCTTTTTCCGTGATGCTTTTTTTTCGCCGAAAAAAGCGCACCATGTGCACAAAAATTGCGGAATTCATTCTAAATACTAGGATGCTTTATTCATGCGTTTTTGACGCGTTTTTTGCAGCGAAAAAAGCGCAAATAATCCTGAACGTGTGCACTTAGCCTAAGGGTTAAAAGTTGACCAGCGATTTATCATTTTTACAACACCATTTTTTTCTAGGGACCACGTCACATTTGAAGTCACTTTGAGGGGTCTATATGATAGAAAATACCAAAAAGTGACACCATTCTAAAAACTGCACCCCTCAAGGTGCTCAAAACCACATTCAAGAAGTTTATTAACCTTTCAGGTGCTTCACAGGAGCTGAAGCAATGTGGAAGGAAAAAATTGACATTTAACTTTTTTTGCAAAAGCTTTACTTCGGAACCAATTTTTTTTATTTTCACAAGTGTTAAAAGAAAAAATGAACTACAAAATTTGTTGTGCAATTTCTCCTGAATACGCCGATACCTCATATGTGGGGGTAAACCACTTTTTGGGCGCACGGCAGAGGTTGCAAGGGAAGGAGCGCCGTTTTACTTTTTGATCGCAGAATAGGCTGGATGCCATGTCGCGTTTAGAGAGCCCCTGATGTGCCTAAACAGTGGAAACCCCCAACAAGTGACCCCATTTTGGAAACTAGACCCCTTAAGGAACTTATCTAGATGTGTGGTGAGCACTTTGAACCTCCAAGTGCTTCACACAAGTTTATAACGTAGAGCCGTGAAAATAAAACATCATATTTTTTTCACAAAAATGATCTTTTCACCCCAATTTTTATTTTCCCAAGGGTAACAAGACCCAAAAAGTTTTTGTGCAATTTGTCCTGAGCATGCTGATACCCAATATGTGGGGGTAAACTATTGTTTGGGTGCATGGCAGAGCTTGGAAGGGAAGGAGCACCGTTTGACTTTTTCAACGCAGAATTGACTGGACGCCATGTCGCGTAGAGGCCCTGATGTGTCTAAACAGTGGAAACCCCCCACAAGTGACCCCATTTTGGAAACTAAACCCCATAAGGAACTTATCTAGATGTGTGGTGAGCACTTTGAACCCCCAAGTGCTTCACAGAAGTTTATAACGCAGGGGCGTGAAAATAAAAAATCATATTTTTTCCACAAACCTGATCGTTTAGTCCCCAATTTTTTATTTTCCAAAGGGTAACAGGAGAAATTAGACCACAAAAGTTGTTTTCCAATTTGTCCCGAGTACGCTGATACCCCATATGTGGGGGGGACCACTGTTTTGGCGCACGGCAGGGCTTGGAAGGGAAGCAGCGCCGTTTGACTTTTTCAAACCAAAATTGGCTGGAATTGAGATTGGACACCATGTCGCGTTTGGAGAGCCCCTGATGTGCCTAAATAGTGAAAAACCCCACAAGTAACACCATTTTGGAAACTAGACCCCCTATAGAACTTATCTAGATCTGTTGTGAGCACTTTGAACCCCCAAGTGTTTCACAAAAGTTTATAATGCCTGGGTGTGAAAAAAAAAATTTTTCCACAAAAATTATTTTTTAGTCCCAAATTTTTGATTTTTCACAAGAAAATTGGACCCCAAAAGTTGTTGTCCAATTTGTCCTGAGTACGCTGATACCAAATATTTGGGGGGGGGCAACTGTTTGGGCGCACGGCAGGGCTTGGAAAGGAAGTAATAACGTTTTGGAATGCAGACGTTGATGGGGGTCATGTTCCGTTTGCAGTGCCCCAGATGTGCCTAAACAGTGGAAAATCCCCACAAGTGACCCCATTTTGGAAACTAGACCCCCTAAGGAACTTATCTAGATGTGTGGTGAGCACTTTGAACCCTAAACTGCTTCACAGAAATTTATAAACGCAGAGCCGTGAAAATAAAAAAATATTTTTTTCCTCAAAAATGATTTTTTTAGCCAGCTGTTTTTTATTTTCCCAAGGGTAACAAGAGAAATTAGAACCCCAAAATTGCTGTGCAATTTGTCCTGAGTACGCTGATACCCCATATGTTGGGGTAAACCACTGTTTGGGCGCACGGCAGGGCTTGGAAGGGAGCGCCATTTGACTTTTTGAACGCCACGTCGTGTTTGGAGACCCCATGATGTGCCTAAATAGTGGAAACCCTCCAATTCTAGCTCCAACCCTAACCCCAACACACCCCTAATCCCGACTCTAATCCCAACCCTAATTGTAACCCTAACCCTAATTGTAACCCTAATTATAACCCTAAACCTAATTATAACCCTAAGGCTGAGTTCATTTTGCATTTTACCAGCCGTTCAACACATAGCGATCGCGTTATGCTATACCCGCTAGCGCAGATGAATCAGCAGATGATTCATCTGCGCTAGCGGTGACGGAGCCCAGACTCTGCAGCCCGCGTCTGAGGCTCCGTCACTGAATGACGGCACGTCGCTAAGCATGCCGCTTTACGGCATGCGTCGCAATGCGCCTTCAAATGGGGGTGAATGGCAGCGTTAACGGAGGAAAGAGAAATTAAATGGCACTTTTTTTTGTTGCGATCGCCGTTATAGGGTTAATAACGGCGATCGCAACATCAGGGCTGGTAAAAACCGACCCGATTCATGTTCTCTAGGGTCTCGGCTACCCCCGGCAGCCGAGACCCCGGAGAAAATCTGACTGCAGGGGGCGCTATTCACTTTTTCCACAGCGCCGTTAATTAACGGCGCTGTGGTTTAAGTATCCTTAATGACTGCTGTTAAAAGGCGTATCGGCTGTCGTTAAGGGGTTAATATTGATTTCAACCAAAACAAATGCATTCACTGGGAAATGTAATTGTAGCATTTAACAAGCCTAGCTGGCCATGTGGTGTGTGACACATAAGCAGACCCATCTTGCTTCATTTATGAAGCAGGGACTATTAAAGTCACAGAGCCTATTTTTACTGGTGCAACAGGCGGCATTAATCTTCTTAAAGGGCCATTATTAAACAATGGGTCTCCTAAACTGTTGTAGCCTATGCTGTGAGTTGATGGGCTGCCAAGAATTACGACTCACCCCAATATCCCTTTCACAAGAGGTCCAGGAGGGCCTCCATAAAAAATTCTGCATTGAATGCAAGACCTGCCATGCTACCAATTCATATGCACCCCATTACACCTTGGAACTCACATACTGGATGGGCCCCGTAAAATGTACTTCACCATATTAATTTTGTACTCCCATGCACTTTTGCTTACACAGTGACAGCAATGTCTGCCCTGCTGCAAAGTCATATGCACCCTATTACAGCTTGGAACCCATATACTGGATGGGCCCCGTAAAATCCACGTCACCATATTCCTTTTGTACTCCTGTACTCTTTTGTTTAAAAATTGGCAGCAATTTCTGCCCTGCTGCATAGCCATATGCACCCCATTTACACCTTGGAACCCACATACAGGATGGGCCCCGTGAAAATCCACGTCACCATATTCCTTTGTATTCCTACTCTTTTGGTTAAACATTGGCACAATATCTGCCCTGCTGCATAGCCATATGACCCCATTACACCTGGAACCCACATACTGGATGGGCCTGTAAAATCCACGTCACCATATCTTTGTACTCCTGTACTCTTTGTTTACATATGGGCAGCAAGGCCAGCCTGCTACCTAGTCATATGCACCCATTAGCCTGGAGCCCACATCCTGGATGACCCCGTAAAACACTTAAACATATTCATTTTGTACTCCCGACTCTTTGGTTTATACAGTGACAGCAATGTCTGGCTGCTGCATAGCCATATGCACCCCATTACGCTTGGAGCCCACATCCTGGATGAGCCCCGTAAAACCACTTAAACATATTCATTTTGTACTCCCGTACTCTTTTGTTTATACAGTGACACATGTTGGGCATGCTGCATAGTCATTTGCACCCATTACTCCTTGGAACCACATACTGGATGGGCCAGTAAAAACACTTCACCATATTCTTTTGTACCCGTACTCTTTGATTACACATTTGCGCAATGTTCCGTGCTGCATATCATATGCACCATTACACTGGAACCCAATACTGGATAAGCCATGAAAATCCACTTCACAATATTTGTTTGGTACATCCAGAAGTCCCAGATAGACCTAAAATGTCTATTAATCTACCCAAGTGATGATAATGGGCTTCAGTGCAAGATTTTCAAGATATCAAAGTAAATGGCATTTGCACGCCACAAAAATTAATTACACTCCATGCAAGTGTTCATTTTCTGAACAGAAACACTTGAAGATCTTTTTTTTTTTTTCCAATGTTAGTGTATAGATAAATAAATAATGTGCTTCACTGAAATTGTCTTATGGCAAGAAAGCATTCAATGACTGTGAACTTGTAGCAAAAATCGTACATTGCAAGATGGTGGACGTTACACAAGCATGGTTCCAAAAGATTATTTTCAAATATCAGAAAAGTGCGTTCTTCCCTACCAATTACATTTCTCAATGTTCAAATAAAAATCAATAGAAATCCACAGAGTTAAGGACAACTAACTGCAAGGAAATAATCAGCATCTCTTCACCAAAACTTGATAACACTTTCGAGTTGTGGCTGAGAAAAATCTCACCATTAGTCCAAAAGTGAGTGAAACAGTTACTTAAATCCTGCAAACTATAAAGTTTACTATGTGACACAAAATCATGTATGTTTCAGTTAGCTTTTGAGAATAACCAACAATGCATCTGATGGACGTGATTGGAGACAGGAGACTGTAGTTAAAAAAATAAGTGTACATAAAACCTAAAGCTGACAAACCTTCTGGTTTTCAATGGTAATGGAATCATGACAATATTTGAGAGCAGGATGCACTACATTGAGGACGATCACATTCGTAATTTTAATGGTATGATGGTTTCCCTCGTTGCGTAATTATTTAATGGATAATTTAGCTTTTTGTTTGCCAAGTTTTAACTTTAAGGTTCAAATACGGCTTTAAAGATGGCTAATACTTGCAATATAAGCTTTTTTATTCAAAGTACAAAATTAAAGGAATAGTATGATTGAATAGTTGAGTGCGTACACTTTTATATATTTTAATATACAAGGTTAAGTACATATTGTAAACACGATAATGATTAAGTATATATGAGATTAACTACATACAGTATACTTATATCATCACCAAGAGGCTTTTAACATCATCCGTCTGGAATATCAGAAGCAACACCAAGACAGAGAACCCTGGGAGCTCAATACACTGCATGTGCGTCCCCATTATGCAGGTTGAACCACTGTACATGTACAGGTACCAGTTTTGCATCTGTCTTTGCATGTTTCTCTGGTTTATATATGATTTACACTTTTGTAGTAACTAAAGTTTAACCCAGCCCTTCAAGTGGCCAGCTTTCAAGTCGGATGAAACAGAGATATCATGGTTGTCAGACAAGGCCATAAACCCTTAGCAATAAAAGCCACAAGGATTTAGATAAAACCACCACAGACAGAGGTTAAGTAAACCATAAGTTTTACAATCACAAACCACAAACATATAGAAGTTTAAACTTTTGCCAGAAATGCAGCTATGTAATTGTTTGAATGCATTCTGTATATTTCAATATGGATTCAAAAGCCTTTTGTAAATTCGCACTACACTATTGACAGCAATCATATCTTATTCAGCCATTCTTGAAAAATTTAAGCTTAACCCATAGCTACTATGTATAATCTGACAATCTTCTTGAGCAGTATCTATAGGCAAGTAGTGTTAAAACTAGCTGCTACTATGTATTCCGGAAATAAGAGAGAATTGCAAAAATGTGAAGATGTTCTAAACTAACTGTGGCCAGCTCAATATTCCATAACTGTTCTTTGCTGTGTAGTAAATATTGGAGACACCATAGATGATCACAGAGGGTTTCAACAAAGTAATTTAGAAATAATAAGATAATTTTATTTCCTGTTCCTAATCCAGTAAAGAAGGAACATGCAGTCACTCATAGACGTTATCGCTTCAAAAATCGATTAAGTCCTCAGCATCTACAAGCATTCAGACATCACTGTTTTGTATTGAACTCTTTCCATTTGATGCAGCCAAAGTTATGGCTCTCAAGGAGATAAACAAATATATTGGACAAAGAAATATTTGTAATGAAATACTGAGCCTACATAACAGCATTGCTTGATCAAATTTATATGAAGTATATTGTGTCCAATGTGAGCAACCTGGCAACAAAAAAAAGGAGCTTTTCAAGTGAGCTCTTTAAGGTACATAAATGTTATGAAGGAGCGTGACGAGACCGGCCTATTCAGAGGAATGAACTCGAGGAGAGGACATTATTACCCTGCCGGACGGCACTGGTGGGATTCCTGTTCTAGTACATTGGCAGACCACCATAAGCTCCTCTTACTGGCGGACCAAGAAAGAAAGATACAACATGGATACACGGCTTAGTGTGAATACATCAGAGCCAGATGATCATGATTGTCATAGTCCACTGGGCTTGTTTGAGAAATTCATGGTGGAAATCACTTCAGATCCTGCATCTTTTCCTGATCGTGATGTACCAAGAGTTTCAGAATCTCCTTCCACATGGAAGTCGAAACATTCCATGGTCACCCCAAATTCTCAAGATGTCAGTGCATCCACCAGGGATAAAAGTGGCTTATTAGAGAGAATGCGCTTGGCAGGCTCTGCTGTCAGGAGTAGAGCAGAAGATGAATCTTGCATTCTGTTGGGATCCTGGAATGTAAATTCCAAGAAGGTGGAGATGCTGGATGAGTTAGAGAGACTGTTATGATTTGGTAGCCGAGGAGGACATGAGCAAAAACAGCCAAGGCAGCCGAACACCCAGAGAGGTTGGGAACTAATGGATTGCAGACCCCTAAACTAACCGCACAACTAGAAGCAGCCGTGGGACGTACCTACAGTGACCTAGACGCCTCAACACAGCGGAGAGTTAGCTACGCCTAAAGATAGAAAGGGTAAAGCTAACTGCCCTGGAGTAGCACCCCAAAGGAATAGGTAGACCCCCCCACATATAATGGCGGTTAGACAAGATGAAATACAAACGCAGGTAGAAAATAGAGTAAACAAACGCTGGGGCCAAAAACTATCTAGATAGGATAGGAAAGAATACTGTCTGCAACCCAGCAAAACCCTAGGAAAAATTCCAACACTTCTGATTCCAAAAATGCTTAGACCACACGATCTCACCCCTGCTAAATCAGAACTCTGGTGTGAACACGCAGCTACCCAGCAGCCACTGAAATAGCAGGACAGCAAATGAACAGAAATAAATGAGAAACAGACAAGCGCAGGCCCCAGCAGGGGGACCCGGCTGACCACACTCAGAAGGGCAGCAAAAGCAAAGAAAAGCAAAACCACAGAAGCAAGGAGAAAATAGCTTATCTGAATTTTCGCAGGAGACAGCAGAAAACCAGCTGACTTCCAAACTGGACCAGGAAGAGAAACTAATCACCGGCGAGGATCATGGGAAGGCAGCTCACTTATATCTACCCAGTCCGTCCCCCCTGATTGCCACTCCTCGCTCCCAGGTGATGGACCTCTGTCATTCAATACAGCTTCAGTACCATCAGCAACCACCAGAGGGAGCCCCAGCTCAGAAGTCATCTCCAAAGTGTTCACAACAAGAGACCTTCTGACCAGCCAGAATCAGACCTTCAGATAATATTACAGGATGTGTCTGATAATGACGATGTTGTGATTTGCGGAGAAGACACACGTTATAAAGGTAAAAAATCTAGTTCACTCAGAAAGGTCAACTGACAATCTGCTGGAATCTGTTCCTCCAACAAATTCAAAGGTGAAACTGGGAAAAAGAAAGTCCAAAAGGCAGACATTTGATATAGAAAATCCACATGATTCTCTTATCCTGTTTTCAGCAAAGTCCCCTATAACTGTTTGCGGAAGCACAGTACAGGCATTGTATGAAGTCCTGATGAGAAGCTCGTTGACTAGAATACCGACCACCACTTCTGTCTGCCTTGGTTAAGGAGACAAAGAATCTTGTGTTGCCTGAGTAAACATTGGAAAAACTGGCAGAAAATGTTGAAGAAGAAATATTTCGCTTGTATCGTGATACTAGTATAAGATACAAAACTAAGTACAGAAGTCTTCTTTTCAATCTGAAGGACCCCAAAAATAAGGGTTTCTGTTATGATTCGGTAACCGAGGAGGATAATAGGGAAAGACTCAAGGAAACCAGATACCCAGAGAGGTTGGTAGCTTAGCGGATTGCAGACCAATAAACTGACAACACAACTAGAATTAGCCGTGGGACGTACCTACGATGCCCTAGATGCCTCGACACGGTCAAAGCATTAACTAAGCCTACAGAGAGAAAAGGGGAAAACTAAACTGCCCCGGAGAAGAGCCCCAAAGGAATAGATAGCCCCCAAACATATATTGCCGGTGAGACAGATGAGGCACCAAAAGCAGAAAATAGAGTAAGCAAATGCTGGGGCCCAAACTGTCCGGATAGAACAGGATAGGAAAGGATACTGTCTGCAATCACAAAAAACCCTAAGAAAAATTCCAACATGTCTGATGTGCAAAAATACTGAGGCCTCACGACCTCTCCCCCACTAAATCAGAACTCTGGTGTGAACTGGATGCAAAACAACAGATACTGAAATAACAGGGGACTAGAAATACAGAAAAGACTGACATAAACTGTGGCAAATGAAAACGGAGTCCAGCACAGGTCCCAGCAGGGAACCCGGCTGAACTCACACCAACAAGGAGAAAACAGAAAAACAAAAAGGGAACAAATGCCACAGATTAAAACAGACAAATAACTTATCTGAAAGAAGCAGGACAAAGCAGGGAGCAAGCAGACTTCCAAAAGGCTCAGGAAGAAAACCAAATCACCGGCAACAACTAAGGGAAGGTTGCTCACTTAAATCTCTCCAGTCTGTAGCACCTGACCTGCAATCATCCTCTTCAGGTGATTGACTTCTGTCAGCCAGACCAGCTCCATTACCAGCAGCAACCACCAGGGGGAGCCCGAACTCAGAAGCCAGATCATAAGTGTTCACAACAGGTTTCTTTCAACGTGTGTTATTAGGTGACATCACCCCCCACGTCTGGTTCTGATGAGTCCTGCAGAAATGGCTAGCCAGGAGCTAACTGACTGGAGAAACCAGGAGAGGCAGCACACATTGGAGATGATTCAGAAAGCAGAGAGGAAATAAATCAAAAACCGCAAATGATAAAGCTCACACACAAGGGGTTGATTGAAATCGATACATCAACAGATCAAATGTTTAGTTTGGAGGATCTGTCTCATGCACCTTGGAAAACCAATAATTCACTGAGTTCATATAATAATAACATAAATGAGATCACAACAGATACAACAGCTCATCACAAAACTCACCTTCTGGACCTCAATCGCCAAGTTTAGGGATATAGTGCCCACCTTTGTCAGAAATTAACAAAGAAGATCACAAGTAAAGAACATCTCTAGAATAAAGAACCTCTCTAGAATCCGCCCTTTTCTCACCATGAAAGCAACAAAAACCCTCACTCTAGCATTAATACACTCCCGCCTGAACTACTGCAACGCTCTATTAATTGGCCTCCCCGCTACTTGACTATCCCCTCTCCAGTCCATACTGAATGCAGCAGCCAGGGTCATCCATCTGGCTAATCGGTACTCGGACGCGTCCGCTTTTCGCCAGTCCTTACATTGGCTGCCCATTCATTATAGGATCCAATTCAGAGTACTTGTTCTCACCCACAAAGCTCTCCACAGTGCAGCACCCCACTTCATCTCCTCCCTCATTTCTATCCATCGGCCTAACCGACTGCTGCACTCTGCAAATGACTTTCGAGTAACCTCTGCACTAATCCGTACCTCCCGACTCCAAGACTTCTCCCGCGCTGCGCCAATCCTCTGGAATGCTCTTTCTCAAGAAATTAAAACTATCCACAATTTGCATGGTTTCGGGCGCTCCCTCAAAACACATTTGTTCAGAGCGGCCTATCACGTTCACTAATCAAAGTCATTCTATGTGTGTGTGTAGCCCATTCACTATCTCCATCCTTTCCTCCCTCACTCCCTCAAGATAGCTGGACCATAATTGTAAATACTCCATTGTATATACACACCTGTTCTTTGTATCTCCCCCACCTCATTGTAGATTGTAAGCTCTCATGAGCAGGGTCGCCTTATTTTTCTTTAATTATTGTATTGTTAACGTTGCTACTTATGACTTGTGTTTTGAAACTGTTAAACTGTAAAGCGCTGTGGAATATGTTTGTGCTATATAAAGATTATTATTATTATTATAACTAAAGGCGTCATCTCTCAGGAATCAGTCTGGGAATATGTGGATCTTATCTGGCCTGCATGTACCAAGGATATGTGCCTCCTGCGTTTCTGCCCCCAGACCTGCAGTCATGCAGTGTTCTACAGTCGGCTCTATTCCTACCTCATCCGCAAAGTAAGATATGCAATTATCAATGCCAACAACATGGAGGCCTTTATAATTCCACTTCTAGCATGCCAGTCAATACCTGTCAAATTTCGCCCCTCAGGGGGGCCAGGTCTTGAGGATGAACATCCTCATCTTTTACTGGCTCTACTTTTTCCAAATCATACATTCTGGTCTTCATGTCCCAGAAAGGTCCCCAAAATTCAGAGAGAGGAGGATCAGGATATTCCTGATGACATATTGACATCTATATTAGAAGATGTCGAAAGGGAGGAGAATTTGATGGCGGAATAAGGACACCCACCTGTAGGGCAGTAGATACCTGATATGGGAGAAGTGGGCATGCCAGAGTTGATAAATATTCTGACTTTTGTCAAATAACCTGCAGAAAATTGCTGACCGAAACGACAACAATTTTCAGTCTACGCCCCCAACTAACCAGCCGAACCCCATACCAGCAGCAGCCCCTGTTTGGCCATCATGTCTTATGGCACCCACTTTTCAGGCTCCTGTTTCTTTTGGCAATGATACAGCTGCCATGTTTGGTCCTTCGACCTTGTATGGTCCATCGGGCAGTAATCCTTATACTTTCTAAAAGCAACGTGCCAATAGGTTTCTAACACAATTCTTAAGGTTTTAGACTAGTTATATAGAAAACTTTGTTCATGTTTTGAAGAACATTTATGCCTATAGTTTTAAAAATCAAAACTTTATTCTGATCACAGAGCTATTAAACATTTCTAAAAATGTTTTTTATATTTTTCCGTTGGTTAAGGTTTGTATTGTTCACAAAGCATATTAAAATATAAATCTCATAAATGTTATGAAGTCTTTGCCAACAAGGATGTGGTTTCACCAATGGGGGGTACCTTTTTGAAAAATATACTATTGCCATCACAGCCCCCCTTGCCCAAAATTCACTGGCCTATAATAGTATAGAACATGTTCACCCAGGTCATCTAGTGGCAGGTAAGGAAGAGACATTGCAGGAAACAGAGTTAAGAAGAAGGCCCAAATGTAGGGGTGTGTGTCTCTGACACTTGTAATGGAGTGCATAGGCTGTCAAGCATTTCACCAATGGGGGTACCTTTTTTAATGAACTATGGCTTCATTGCCCCCCTTGGCCAAAATTCTGCAGCCTATAATAGTATAGAACACGTTCACCCTGGTCATCTAGTGGCAGGTAAGGAAGAGACATTGCAGGAAACAGAGTTAAGAAGAAGGCCCAATGTAGGGTGTGTGGTCTCTGAGACTAGTAATGGAGTGCATAGGTTGACAAGCATTTTACCAATGGGGGTACCTTTTTGAATAAATAAACTATGGCCATCACAGCCCCAATTGGCCAAAATTATTCGGCCTATAATAGTACAGAACACGCTAACCCTGGTCATGTAGCTGTGGGCAATGAGGAGACATAATGAGAAATCATACTTAATTTAAACAGCTAAATTACAAATGTGAATTCACGTATGAAAGAAAATAACAAAAGGGAGGGGCGAACACAGGTTCATAGATATGAAGCCAGAATGTGTTCGACGAGATATGTTTGTCCCTAGCAACAGCTCAGAGACAGTGATATAAATAGAAATATTATATAATACCCTTGCCAAAAATTGAGTTACTTTTGCATCACGCAATCTCTTCGGCCTGTTGTTCTATTGGTTGTGGATGATGAGGATAAGGAGGAGGCTAACAGCAAACAGACCAACTCAGGAAGCTGATACCCATGTGTGGTTGTGAAGAAGTGCCTGAGAATACACCTCCCCAAAAAAGACAATTCATTTAAGGTTCTATTTCTGTGTTTTCATTTGGCTGTGTACTGAAGTCTTGGCCAATCCAGCCCTTGTTCATTTTGATAAGAGTCAGCCTCTCAGCATTGTCAGTTGACAGGCGGATGCGTTTATATGTTATAATTCCCCCAGCAACACTGAAAACACGCACTGACAGAACGCTAGCAGCAGGGCAGGCCCAGACCTCCAAGGCGTAGAGAGCCAGTTTATCCCACGTGTCCAGCTTGGATACCCAATAATTAAAAGGCACAGAGGAATCCCAATGGACGTTTGTACGATCCGCAAGGTACTCCCTCACCATTTTCCCAAACATTGAACTTCTTGTAACCGCACCCCTTGCCTCTGTGGCGGCACGATGGGAGAATGTGAAAAAATTTTCCAGGACTTTGCTATTGTTCCCCTGCCTTACCTGGATTGTACTTCTGTCTCTCTCGCTTGGACTCCTTGGCTGTACGACAAACTCTGACGTCTGCTGCCAGCGTTCTCACATGGGAATTTTTTCACTAATTCCGATACAAGGTCCCTATGGCAATGCACCATTTTAGACCCCTGTCTGACTCTGGAATAAGAGATTGAAAACTTTCCTTGTAGCGTGGGTCTAAAAGTGTCACCAACCAGTAATGAGTGTCACCAAAAATTGTTCTATTGCGAGGGTCACGGGAAATGCAGCTCGACATAGTCAGCCATGCGTGTCAGAATACTAACAGGCATGCCTTCCATGTCCTCACCAATAGTACAACTGACCATGGTGTCCTCCTCATCCTCCTCCTCCCTGTCCTCATACCATCCCCGGTGAACAGACGGTATGACAGCTGTGCTTGTAGTACCGTCTACAGCTCATGAAAGTAGCTCCTGTTCTTCCTCCTCCTCTCTACCAATCCACCTTGCGACGACATGAGGCTGGGCTGAGTGTAATGACCCGGTATGTTTCCTGGCTCAGTGTCCTCGTACTCTTCCTGCAATGCATCCTCTTTTATTGTGAGCAGAGAGGTTTTCAGAATGCTGAGAAGCGGGATTGTGACGCTAATTATGGCATCATCGCCGCTCACCATCTTGGTGCAGTCCTCAAAGTTCTGGAGGATGATACATATGTCTGACATCCATGTCCACTCCTGAGGTTTTATATGTGTAGTCTGACCTGAATATCAACGGCCTTGTTGATGCTGGTGCTCAACAACTGCCCTCTTCTGCTCATAAATCCTTTGCAACATATGCAGTGTAAAGTTCCAACGCATGGGGACATCACACATCAGTCGGTGAGCCGGAAGCTGCAAGGGCGGCTGAAGCTGTCGCTGACTTTCGAAAATGGGCAGACATACGGCGTACTTTCAACAGCAGATCCTGCAGCTCCAAGTAGCTTTTGAGAAAACGTTGAACCACGAGGTTAAGCACATGGGCCAGACAAGGTACGTGTGTGAGCTGACCTTGCCTCAGGGCCGCCACCAGGTTCCGGCCATTGTCACACACGACCATGCCTGGCTGTAGGTTCAGTAGTGTCAGCCAAATATCTGACTGCTTCTTCAGCGCTGTCCACAACTCTTCTGCATTGTTCGGTTTGTCACTTATGCAGATTAGCTTCAGCACAGCCTGTTGCCGTTTGACTGAGGCAGTGCTTCCAGCTTCTGACTGATGAGTTAATTTCAGAGATGGAGGCTGAAGACGAGGAGGAGGACAAGGAGGTGCAGGAGCTGCAGACTGTGGGGGCAACCCTGATTGACATAGGCCCCGCAATCCTCGGCTTGGGGAGGATGTGTTCCATCCTAAGATCCGACTGGGTCCCGGCTTCCACTATGTTAACCCAGTGTGCCGTCAGTGAGATGTACCGTCCCTGCCCACAGGCACTTGTCCACGTGTCCGTGGTTAGGTGAACTTTCCCAGTAACAGCATTGTTGAGGGCACGGGTAATGTTGTGGGACACATGCTGGTGTAATGCCGGTACGACACAACGGGAGAAATAGTGGCGACTGGGGTCCGAGTACCTTGGGACGGCCGTCGCCATCAGGTTGCGGAAAGCTTCCGTCTCATAGAGTTGAAAAGGCAACATTTCGAGTGCAAGCAGATAAGAAATGTGCGAATTAAGTACTGTGGCCTGTGGGGCATTGGCTGGGTATTTCTGCTTGCGTTCCAATGACTGGGATATAGACAACTGAAGGTTGCGCTGGGACAAGGACGTGGACGGGCTTGATGATGGTGCTGGTTGACTGTGGGCAACAACAGCTGCATGGCCCTAGCCATCTTAACAGTCACGCTGAACTGGGGATTGGCTTTTACGCAAAACAGTGGAAGAAGCAGTGTTGTCACCTGCAGACAGTGTTCCTGGAGCCTGGGGTTCGGCCCACAAAGTCGGGTGCTTTGCTGCCATATGCCTAATCATGCTAGTGGTGATCAGGCTGGTAGTTTTGCTTCCCCTGCTGATGCGGGCATGGCAAGTGCTGCAAATGGCCTGTTTGGGGTTCTCGGCAGGGTCTTTAAAAAATAACCAGACTCGGGTAGATCTAACAGTTGGAATGGCAACTTCCGTCCTGTTGGTGTTCTGGGGAAAAGATGCACGCCTTCTGTCTGCGGCCAACACACTGCTTCTTTTTGCCTGTTGGGGTGATATGCCTCCTTCCCCATGTGTGCTGCTGTCCTCGCTCTGCATGTCCTCCTGCCAGGTTGGGTCAGTCACTGTCATCCACCACTTCGTCTTCCACATCCGCACCCTGCTCCTCCTCCTGACTTTCCGGCAATTGCGTCTCATCATCGTCCACCTCTTGTGGCCGTAGCTACTCAAAGATTTGTGCATCTCTACATGGAATATCATCTTTCCCCGCTTCAAGTGGAGCAGCCGAGAGGCACGAATCTCCAAATAGAAAACTGAACAGCTCTTCGGAGTGTCAGAGTGTGGATCTGGTGTCTCAGGGCGCTCGGCATGGTAGGAGGAAGAAGGATCAGGATGAGTAATAGCCGGTCCACACTCACGGTTCTTCAGACTTGACCGTGTGGAAGACATGGTAGTGGTGGTGGTGGTGGCTAAGTGACTTGAAGCATTATCCGCTATCTAACCAACTACCGTTTCACACTGCTCGGGCTTCAATAGTGGTGTGCTGCGGTCCCCTAGAAACTGGGACAGAAAGGTTGAGCGAGAAAATGTGGGTCTTTGCTGCGGCCCACTTTCAGCTTAGCCTCGGCCTCTGCATGCACCATCAGCATCACATCCACTTCCCCGTCCCTTGCCCATTTTAAATGGACTTCTGAAATATTTGAAAAGCTCAATACAAATGGATTGATTTGGAGAAAAATTATGTGATCAGTATACCTGCAAAGCGATTTTGACACCACTGATACACCAGGCATCAGCATGAGATAACAGACTGTCTTAATTTTTTGGTTTATGTTTTTGTTTATTGTTTGAACACAATAAAAAAGGGGTAAAAGAAGGCTAGCAGACAGAACTATGCAATGTATGCCTGCCAAGAAAAGATGTTTCCACCACACATACACCATGCCTTAGCTTGAGATCACAGACTGTATTAATTTTCAGCAGCAGATGAGAAGGAAGGGAGACACACTAGTCATTACTAGTGGGTAGGCGGAGCCCAGATGGGATAGACACCTCAGATTAAAAAGTGTTGACCGGCCCCTCCAGCTCGGGCTCCTCCTACTCCAGCTCTCCAGTCTAAAATTTGAGGTCTCAGAGGATAGTCGCTGCTGAAGCAGCTCCTCAGAAGATTTTTTTATTTTTATCGGACAGAGACTTGGACTCAGGGTCTAGAGGTCTCAGGGGTCTCAGCGCTGCTGGACCCCCACCTCTCCCTTGGCGGATCTGTATTACCCTTTATGGTGGTCCCTGCAGAACCCTGCCGGCCCGGGGGGATGAGGGTGGCTTCCCTGGTGGGGACGCAAACCGCGCTTCTGGGGTCACTGCGTTCCCCGCCCTGGGGGGAAGCGATGGGCACAGCGCCACAAATCCCTGGGGGTCCCTGTGGCGCTCGGCTGGGTGAGTACTCTGCATTTTTTGATGTGTATGAGTGCTTCAGCGACTGCTGCGGCAGCCGCTGCTACATGTACATGACTGGTGACTGTGTTTTTTTGTCCGCAGGTGGATGCCTGCAGGACATGGGAACGGGGCAGGAACGGAGAACGGAGGAGTCCCGCGCCTTTTTTTTGAAGCCGGCGGGGGGCGTGGCTCCACGCTTTCCCGGGCAGGAAGCGCTCTGAGCGCGGGATTTCCTCTGCCTCTTCTCTTCCGGCTCTCTCCTTCAGCGCGGCGGCCATTGCTAGCCTCGGGCTCCTCACTCTCCGCTCCTCCCGTACTAACGAAGAGAACAGCACCGCGGCCAGCTGAGTGAGTCGCTTCTGCCTCTCAGGGCAGAAGCTTAACCCCCTTACCCCCACAGCGCAGGGCACCTTCCTGGGGTACTGCCACACGGAACGCCCGCTAAAGATCACGATAGCGACGCAATTACTGCGATCGTTTTTGTGATCGTTGTAATGTCGCTAGTAACTGCCACACTGGACGATCTCTTTAACGTCGCATAAGCGGTTAGCGATCTCCTTGCAACTTTGGCGGTCATTGCGATGTGCAAGACAGCGCAATATTTTAGCGATCCCGTTGGCGTTTTTGTTTAGTGTGGCATACCTTGAGGACTGTACTGTTCTACACCTGCTACCTCATAAGAGGCACCCGGGGCTCGCACACCTTTTACATTAACAGAGGTTGTGGGGAGTCTGTGACATTAACCCCTTCTTAGGCGGTTAACCCTTAATTGGGGGACAGCTGGGGTAGCTCTCTCTTTAAGAGCTTTAACCCTTCAGCGTTCGTTTTCTGCTTTAAGAAACCACACTGTTCTAGTTACTGACAGGTTTAACCTGACATATACGGTGTGAGGACATGTCAGATCAGGGTCCAGGTGGTGCAGACCGTCTCCCAGATCCGCTACAGGATCAGTCTCGCGTATCTGACACACAGATCTCGATGGCGTCAAGCGCAGCAGTCGGAGGTCTCAGTGATGCCAAAATGGAGGCCCTCACTCGTTCTATTGATGGCCTGTCTGACTTATAGGTTATTGGGTGTCAGCCAGATCTTCTCATGGCAGGAAGCGACACAGGCCGGTGCCTTCCTTCCCGCGTAGTGACTCGGAGATCTCTGGTATGGAGGGTTCCCCTTCAAGTTCGGATGGAGATATGTCCGATTCGGATAAGGAGGATCGGCAGGGACAATCTGCCTCTTTTTCGGGCCGTGCAGAAGCTTTTATTGAAGCTATGAGGGAGGCGTTACAGTTGCCGGAGGAGGTAACTAGACGTCCTGGTAAGTCGGCCCGGATGTTTCAGGAGTCGCATAGGTCGCGTTTGACCTTACCATCCCTGGATGAGCTTAATGGGGCAGTGGAGAAGGAGCGTCTGTGTCCGGACAAACGTTTTCAGGGGACACGGCTTTTTGAGACACTGTAT
>JARQOD010000009.1:27005455-27043465 GCA_033576555.1 Oophaga sylvatica | reverse complement strand
ATACCTAACATGTGTATGTTTTTTGTTTTTTATTTTTTTTATTACATAAAAATGTGTATTTTTTAGGGGATTTTTTTATACTTATTTTTTAATATTTTTTTTTACAATTTTTAAAAAAAAATGATTTTTTTTTAACTTGTCCCTTTATGGGACTTTCACTTTTTTTACTTTTTATTGCAGTTACAATGCATTGCAATGCTCTGGCATTGCAATGCATTGCAACTATAGTGGAAGCTGCTGTGACAATGATCACAGCAGCTTCCCGTAGCTAAATGACCCGGAGGTTGTCATGACAACCCCCGGGTCATCAAGGTAGAAATCGGCCCCTGCAAATACATTGCAGGGTGCCGATCTGAGGCAGAGGGAGCTCCCGACCCTCTGCCTCCCCCCCTGAGCTCTGCGATCGTTCTCGATCGCAGCAGTCAGGGGTTAACAGCCAGGGCGGTGGGGGCTCCGCTCCTGGCTGTCAGTGCAGGAAGCCTGGCCACTGCAGCGCCGGCTCCTGCACTGATCGCGCTGGAGAAGCTGAAATTTCAGCTTCTCCTGCACGATCGCTGCTGTGTTTGGTCAGTCAGATTGACTGACCAAGCACAGCGCTGTAGGTGCGGGGACCGACGGCAAAGGTCCCCACACCGCTTGCCGTGCCTGTCAGCTGTCTGTGACAGCTGTCGGCACTGATCTACCACTGCGTGTTTACGCGCAGTGGTAGATCAAAGCCATGACGTGCAGAGTCCGTCCTGGTGCCGGAACTGACACCTTGCCATGACGGACTCTGCACGTCAGTGGACATTAAGGGGTTAAGGGATCGGTAATGAAAAGTATAGCCAGAGTGCCTATATATAAATTAGGTAAGTTTAAGCGAAGTGTGAAGCCCTGTATGTTATATTGCAATAGATGCTAATCAAGATGAAGCAAATTGTCATCAGGCAGTTAATCAATGTATATATGCAGAGCGACAATGGGAGGCCAAAGTCGGCACAGAGTCATAGTTAGGTCTGGCACCCACTCATAATACATGAATACATGTGTCGCAGTGGAATAAATTGCGTGCTGTGCAAGACAGGTGTTATAAAGTGCATTTGTTAGGCTAATACTTGCAAGGTAAATAATTAAGGGGTTCCCGGCCTACCGTCCCTACGCGCAATTTGCTGTGTCTTCATCAGAAAGCATGACGAATTTGACTTATTTATGTAAGTATTGGCCTAATACATGCCCCCCAGAAGAAGGCAAGCACCGAAACGCTGGTAAATGTATACTATTGTTTCTATCTTTACCTCTTTCTATTGCACATGCACTTTACCGCAAATCTAACTATGGTTATATAGCCAGCAGTTATCTGGCACTCCCAGACATACAAGAAATGTATTAACTCTACTGTATTTGCACTTTATTTAACCCCTTAGTGACCACCAATACATCATTTTACTGACCTGCGATATAAGAGACTAGCATCCCCCAATGAGTGACAATCCTGTAGCTGTCAGCTATGCATCAGCCACAATCAGTGTTGGCATCGACTATGGCTGTTTAACCCTTGAAAGTTATCATATTTAAGTGGTAAAAATAAAACTTTTTCATTCCTGTTAAGCCACTTTGCATTAATTTCTGAAAAGCACCTGAAGGGTTAATGAACTACCTGAAAGCAATTTTGAATATGTTGAGGGGTGCTGTTTTAAAATGGTATTACCTTTGGCTTGTTTTTTTTTTTCAATATATAGGGCCCCCAACGTCACTTCAAAACTGAACAGGTCCCTAAAAAAATAAGTTTTGTAAATTTTCTTGAAAAAATACTATTTTATACTATAAAATTACTTTTTTAAACCTCCCAAAATTCTAACAAAATAAAGCATTTTACAAATGGTGCTGATGTAAAACAGACAGGAGGGAAATGTTATTTATTAATGTTTTTGTGTGATATAACTATCTGGATTAAAGGAATAATCATTCAAAGTTTGAAAATTGCAAGTTTTTTACATATTTTGTCAAATTTATGATATTTTTATAAATCAATGCAAAATATTTCAACCTAAATTTAGCATTAGCATAAAATATGATGTGCCACGAAAAAAACAGTCTCAAAATCAGTGGGATATGTTGAAGCAGTCTAGAGTTATTACCACATAAAGTGACTCTGGTCAAATTTAAGCCCTTTCTGACATCTGACGTAATGATCCGTACATGTGACCTGGGCCTGTTTGACTATGGACGGATCAGTACGTCATATATTTAATACGACACTGCGACCGAAGTCGCCACCCCTCCCGCACCCACGATCGCTGTGATTGGCTGTTCAATTCTGAACAGCCAATCGCAGCATTTCTCATTGTTTCAGTCAAATTGCCTGAAACAGTGATGTCCCAGCCTAGGATCGAGCACCGATCTTAGGCTGGTGCCAGCGTCACCAGGGCCAGTTCTGATTGGTGTGATCGATATCATCGATCACTAAAATGACAGGGCACATCAGCGGTATGACCGCTCTGTGACCGCACTGCAGGTCCTCAGACTAGTTGAGGATTCCTTCAGAGCGGTCACACTACAGAATCTCCTGCTATGCTGGGCCTTGTGGTGCCACAGAAGCCTGTGACACCACAATCCCTGCTGAAGATAGAAGACAAGACAGAAGAAAGAAGAGCAACAACTGTGTTTTGATCCCGGCCCGATCTCTCTTCATCCACCCCAATTCCCCCTTCCCTTTTCTCCTCTTTTTTGCTCCCTCCACCCCCCTTTGCGCCGATTCCGTGCGCACATTTAGCAGCGGCCGAGTTGATTGGTGACGCAGTTCACAGATCAACACTCGTGCTCGCTGTTTTCCATTTTCCTGTCTCACCTCCCCTTGCGCCACCCCAGTGCGCACATCCAGCAGCTGCTGAGCTTTGATTAGTAACGCAGTTCATTCATCAGAGCTCGTGTCTGCTGTTTTAGACACTTTTTTTTGCTATCTCCGTACGCACATCCAGCAGCCGCCGAACTTTGATAAGTGACACAGTTGACTCCTCAGAGCTCGTGCCTGCTGTTATACACTTTTCTTTTCACTTACATTTTTCTCTACCTGGTTGCTATTTTGTTTTTTTTTTTAGCTTTTTCTTTTCAGACAAAAGTTTACACCAAGCACTATCTCTCACACACACACAGTTAAAAATAAAGTACTGACACAATCACCATATTCATAAAAAAGTTGTCCCGTTCGTCCCAACAATGCTTTCCTTGCCTCCGACACTGATAGCAAGGGAGAGGATTCCACATATCTTTACTGTTCAGATTTGTCATCCTCTTCCTCCTCCTCATCTTCCTTCTCAGGTTCTGCTGAACCGCCACGCAGACGTCCCAGGACAGAAGATGAAGCAGCGCCCACTATTCCAGAAGATGAACCAGCGCATCCCATTACCGACCCTGTATGGACCTCGCCCCCAAAAAATTATGAGCCACTGATTCCTGATTTTGTAGCATAATCAGGAATCAAGTTTGACACCACCGGCCTCACAGAACTAGACTTTGAAAAAGTCTTTTTCTCTGAGGATTTTGTTAACCTCATGGTGGGCCAAACTAATTTGTATGACCATCAGTTTTTGGAACAAAACCCCGTTTCATCATTTTCTAACTGGTCTCCTGTAGACGCAGTTGAAATGATGCCGTTTTGGGGCCTGGTCCTTCACATGGGGATCATGAAGAAGCCAGAACTTTGGCAATATTAGAGTGTTGATGTTTTATACAACACTCCAGTGTTCCAAATGGTCATGGTCTGGACGCGTTTTGAGGCCATCCACAAATTCCTGCATTATACCGATAATGCACAGTGTCCCCTATGAGTTGACACCAACTTTGACCGTCTGTTCAAAGTTCGGCCAGTAATCGAACACTTCAACAAAAAGGATAATAGAAAAAATTGGAGTCCGGCTCAACAGGACTGGATTTTCCTTTTTTTAATTTCCAAATGAAATTATAGTTCATAGAAAAGAAAATTTTCGTGGTCGACATGACCCAGTCGACGTGTTTTGACTGCACTAAGCAGTCTTACTCATGAGTGAGACTATTCATGGTCATGAGTAAGACTGGGTCATGTCGACCATGAAAATTTTCTTTTGTATGCACTATAATTTCTTTTGAAAAAGAAAAGGAAAATCCAGTCCTGTTGAGCCGGACTCCAATTTTTTCTATTATCTTTGATGCGAGGCCAGGGCGAGACCGGTGTCTGAGCCCCAGGTGGATGAGCATAGAGCAACTGGGTGAGCTGGAATTAAGTTTTTATATTTCAACAAAAAGTTTGCTGAAGTGTACGTGCCCCAAAGGGACATCTGCGTGGATGAGTCCTTTTTAAGGTAAGGCTCAGATTCCATAAGTACCTGCCCAGCAAGAGGGACAGGTACGGAATTAAACTCTATAAGCTGTGTGAGAGTACCTCAGAGTACACCCACAGGTTTAGAGTTTACGAAGTGAAGGACACCTGGATTGAACCCCCTGAATGCCCCCCTGTCCTGGGAGTAAAGGCACTGCCACACTTAGCGATCGCACTAGCGATCACGACAACGACTTAACCTGGTGAGATCGCTAGTGCGATCGCTATGTGATCGCTAGTTAGATTCCAAACACAACTCATCAGCGATCTGTGATTCCAAACACATCTCATCAGCGATCTGTACAGTATAACGACCTCTGCGGTCGTTGGGAAAACCTAGTCCCACCTGCAATGCTGGTGAAGTCTTTCATAAAGGGTGTCACACTCAGCGATTCAGGCTCACCAGCGGGACACCAACGACCAAAAAACGGCTCAGAACGTTCATTAGCGATCAACGACATCTCAGCAGGGGCCACATCGCTGCTACATGTCACACACAGTTAAGTCGCTAACGAGATCGCTACTGCGTCATAAATGGTGATGCAGTAGCGATCTCGCTTAGTGTGGCATACCCTTAAGTGGGAAAATTGTGTGGGATTTGGCACACCCACTGCTGGATAAAGTTTATGACCTCTACATGGATAACTTTTATACCAGCATCCCACTCTTCAAAACCCTCTCTTCGCCAGGTACCGCAGTCTGTGGTACTGTCTGCAAAAATCAGAGAGGCCTCCCAAAAACGCTATTTGGGAAGATGCTTTGAAGGGGTGACAGCAGAGCCCAATGTAGCGATCACCTACTGGTGGTCAAGTACAAGGACAAGAGGGATGTCTTTTTCTTGACCATCATACACGGTGATGGCAGCACCCTCAGCACTGTACAAGGTTCCTCTGCACAGGTCAGCAAACCGAACTGTGTACTGGGGTACGACAAAAACATGAGGGGCGTTGATCTCTAAGCAACTCCTCCAGCTGTACAGTGCTTCGAGAAAGGCCAAGGTGTGGTACAAAAAGCTGGCCATACCCACCATACAAATGGCAATGCTTAACGCTTTCCTGCGGTTATGATGTGCAGGCCAGACTGCTATGTCGTACCTTCAGTTCCATGAGGTAGTGATTAAGACCCTGATATTTGGCACTCAGGAAGGAGCGGGCCACAGTACTTCCGGAAGTGATGGTGCTCGTATCTTACCAGGCAGCATTTCCCGGGGAGGTCCCTCAAACTGGGATAAAAAGGAAGGTTGCAAAAGAGGTGCTGAGTGTGTTACCAAAGGGGAATATGCTAAATCACCCAGCCAAACCACATCTCCGCTTTGCACTGACGAGGGGCAGTACCCCGAAACACAGTGTCTGCAAATTGAGATTCTGGTTTGGCTATTTTCCTAGGTCATGTGACAAGGCTCGTTAAAGGGTCAACATTGACTTGTAGGATTGCTACCTTCCAATAGGTGGCACTACAATTCTAGCTCTCTTCCTCTCTGAAGAAACAATTTGCATAATTAGCATATTTCCCAGAGGAGCATTGCGGCTTTGTCTCCTCATCTTGGCATGCTTAGCTTGTCAATCTCCACAAGGAGAAACGATACTTCTTGGATAACAAAAGGGGAATACGCAAGGACTCCATTTATCAATGCGACACCTGCACCGACAAACCTGACCTGTGTATGAAAGATTGCTTCAATCTGTACCACACCTCCATGCACTATTAAAATAATTTCTGAGTTAAACAACTGACGTATGACAATCTGGCAAACACTACACAACTCACGTATGCCACTCGATTATAAAATTCATATACCAGGCAACAGTAGATTAGTTACAAAAAGGGGGTACTTGTTGAACATTGCCACTGTTTAGGCACATCTAGACAAGTTCCTTAAGGGGTCTAGTTTCCAAAAGGAGGTCACTTGTGGGTTTTTTATTTTTTTTACTGTTTAGTCACATCAGGGGCACTACAAACGCGACATGGCGTCCAATCTCAATTCCATCCAATTTTGGTTTGAAAAAGTCAAACGTCACTCTTTCCAAGCTCTGCCATGCACCCAAACAGTGGTTCCCCCCACATATGGGGTATCAGCGTACTCAAGACAAATTGGACATCAACTGTTGGGGTCCAATATCTCTTGTTACCCTTGGGAAAATAAAAATTTGGGGGCGAAAATATCATTTTTTTGGAAAAAATGACTTCTTATTTTCACAGCTCTACGTTATAAACTTCTGTGAAGCACTTGGGGGTTCCAAGTGCTCACCACACATCTAGATAAGTTCCTTGGGGGTCTAGTTTTCAAAATGGGTTCACTTGTGGGGGGTTTCCACTGTTTAGGCACATCAGGTGCTCTCCAAACGTGACATGGCGTCCGATCTCAATTCCAGACAATTTTGCGTTGAAAAAGTCAAACGGCGCTCCTTCACTTCGGAGCTCTGCCATGTGCGTAAACAGTGGTTTTTCCCCATATATTGAGTATGCATGTTCAGGAGAAATTGCATTATAAATTTTGGGGTTTATTTTTTCCTGTTACCCTTGTGAAATGAACAAAAAAAATAGGTTACATTTTAGTGAAAAAAAGTTAAATGTTCATTTTTTCCTTTCACATTTCTTCAGCTCCTGTGAAGCACGTAAAGGGTTAATATACTTCTTGAATGTGGTTTTGAGCACTTTGAGGGGTGTAGGTTTTAGAATGGTGTCACTTTTGGGTATTTTCTGTCATGTACACCCCTCAAAGTGACTTCAAATGTGAGGTGGTCCCTAAAAAAATGGTTTTGTAAATTTTGTTGTAAAAATGAGAAATCGCTGGTCAACTTTTAACCCTTATAACTTCCTAACAAAAATAAATTTTGTTTCCAAAATTGTGCTGATGTAAAGTAGACATGTGGGAAATGTTATTTATTAAGTATTTTGTTTGACATATCTCTCTGATTTAAGGGCATAAAAATTAAGTTTTAAAATTGTAAAATTTTAAAGTTTTTCGCCAAATTTCCGTTTTTTTCATAAATAAAACGAACATCATATCGAAGAAATTTTACCACTAACATGAACTACAATATGTCATGAAAAACATTCTCAGAATCAGCTGGATCCGTTAAAGCATTCCATAGCTGTAACCTCATAAAGTGACAGTGGTTAGAATTGTAAAAATTGGTTTGGTCATTAAGTAGCAAATTGCCTCTGTCACTAAGGAGTTAAAAAATGACCCAGTCACTAAGGGGTTAATAGTATGATGTTTCCTTGGTTTAAAAGGACATATGTAGTCTACCTTGTTTACCCCTTGGGAGACAGTGCATTACTTCTTTAGGTTTGCACACCTTTTATTTCTAGTGTGTCTGCCAAAAATACTATCATGTGCATGTGATCACTTACCTTTGTTTTAGTTTGTGTCCTACCAATTGGTTCAGTCTGTGTTTTTTAACTCTTAATTATTGATTGTTGAATAAATGCTTAAATAAAATGTACATATTTATTATATACTTTTCTCGTATGGTCTTTTTGTGCACCAATCCTTTATATGATCCGCATATCTTTTTGTGCTTGACCTATGGTCCTATACCATTGTGATGTTCCACAATTTGTTCATTATTTGCCACTGTTATTGTTTTCCTAGTTTATATTGTTTAATTTTTTTTTCTGATTAACAGGTGGTTGAACCCATGGAAACTGATCACAGCAGTCTCATAAACTCTGTTCAGTCTGAAATTGCTAAAAATCAACTCCTGCTAGAGGAAGAAGTACAAAAGACAAAAAGATACAAGGTTACTTTATATTAGTGTTCTGGTGCTATCAAAGTGGATATCCATTGTTGAACATTAGTTTTTCATCCCATATGTACTGCATTTCAAACTCAAGAGATATAACATATACAGACATATACAGTACAGACCAAAAGTTTGGACACACCTTCTCATTCAAAGATTCTTCTGTATTTTCATGACTATGAAAATTGTAGAATCACACTGAAGGCATCAAAACTATGAATTAACACATGTGGAATTCTACATTACACTTTACAAAAAAGTGTGAAACAACTGAAAATATGTCTTATATTCTAGGTTCTTCAAAGTAGCCATCTTTTGCTTTAATTACTGCTTTGCATGCATAAAAGGTGAACGGATAGACTCTACATGCCTATTTCCCACAGTGAAGCATGGAGGAGGTGGTGTGATGGTGTGGGGGTGCTTTGCTGGTGACACTGTTGGGGATTATTCAAAATTGAAGCATTGAGCGGTCCAGCTCACCCCAAACCATCTCAGTTGGGTTCAGGTCTGGTGACTGTGGAGGCCAGGTCATCTGGCATAGCACCCCAACACTCTCCTTCTTGGTCAAATAGCCCTTACACAGCCTGGAGGAGTGTTTGGGGTCATTGCCCTGTTGAAAAATAAATGATGGTCCAACTTAACGCAAACCGGATGGAATAGCATGCCGCTGCAAGATGCTGTGGTAGCCATGCTGGCTCAGTATGCCTTCAATTTTTAATAAATCCCCAAGTGTCACCAGCAAATCACCCCCACATCATCACACCACCTCCTCCATGCTTCACGGTGGGAACCAAGCATGTAGAGTCCATCCGTTCACCTTTTCTGCGTGCAAAGCAGTAATCAAAGCAAAAGGTGGCTACTTTGTAGAACCTAGGATATAAGACATATTTTCAGTTGTTTCACACTTTTTTGTAAAGTGTAATGTATAATTCCACATGTGTTAATTCATAGTTTTGATGCCTTCAGTGTGATTCTACAATTTTCACAGTCATGAAAATACAGAAAAATCGTTGAATGAGAAGGTGTGTCCAAACTTTTGGTCTGTACTGTACATCACCCCAGAAAACATTTTGATTGTCATTGTTTTTTTTGTAATTTGTTTTATGCATTCACCATGTGGTATAAATGATATACAGATGCTTCTCATAGAATTTGAATATCATCAAAAAGTTCATGTATTTCGGTTCTTCAATACAAAAAGTGAAACTCCTATATTATATGGAGTCATTACAGAGTGATCTATTTCAAGTGTTTAGTTTTGTTAATGTTGATGATTATGGCTTACAGCCAATGAAAAGCCAAAAGTCATTATTTCAGTAAAATAGAATACTTTATAACACCAGCTTGAAAAATGATTTTGAAATCTGATATGTTGGCCTACTGAAATGCATATTCAGTAAATGCACGCAATACTTGGTCAGCGCTCCTTTTGCTTCAATTACTGCATCAATGCGGTGTGGCATGGAGGCGATCAGCCTGTGGCACTGCTGAGGTGTTATAGAAGCCCAGGTTGCTTTGATAGCAGCCTTCAGCTCGTCTGCATTGTTGGGTCTGATGTTTCTCATCTTTCTCTTGACAATACCCCATAGATTCTCTATGGGGCTAAGGTCAGGCGAGTTTGCTGGCCAATGAAGCACCATGATACTGTTGTTTTTAAACCAGGTATTGGTACTCTTGGCAATGTGGACAGGTGCCAAGTCCTGCTGGAGAATTAAATTTCCATCTCCAAAAGGCTTGTCGGCAGAGGGAATCATGAAGTGCTCTACAATTTCCTGGCAGATGGCTGCGCTGACTTTGGTCTCGATAAGGCCGGTTTCACACGTCAGTGGCTCAGGTATGTGTAGTGACAGTTTTCTCACATACCGGAGACAATGACACACGTAGACACATTCAAATGAATGGGTCTATGCACATGTCAGCTTGTTTTCACGGTCCGTGTGCAAAACACGCTGACATGTCAGCGTTTGTAGGAGCACACGGACCCATACAAGTCAATGGGTGCGTGTAAACGTATTGCATACGGATGGCACCTGTCACGGGTGTGTCGCCACGAAGATCGTCGCGATTGCACAGCCTGACTTCTCGCAGCTGAGTTTTTGGTGCTTGGTGTTTTTCGGCAGTGAGGGAGTTAATTCTCTCTCTCTGTGCTAGACGAGACCCAGCCTCACCCAGCTGCAGTTAATTCTGCAGTATTGGGACTCTTCAAATACCTGACGGTCTGATAGGGTAGTTGTCGGTGAAAGCATTTCATACAGACCATCAGAGCGGATCGTGGTATTGAAGAGTTTGGAGTGAAGTGTACTTGGTGTGGTTTTTTCCCTTCCTCGCTTTATCATTTATCTCCTTACCCGTTTGTGTTCCCTCTGTTATTGTGGTGTGAGTTTTTGTATGCAAGGTGGTTTTTGGTTTTCCCCTTGTACTGTCTCGTTTGTCTAGTACTGTGTATAAGCATTTACTACCCTGTCCCCTACTGTTGTGATCGGGGTCCTTCTCAGGACTAGATTACTGAGGTTCAGGGATTCTCAGGAGGTAGGGTTACGCTGGCGGCCTGGACCTCTGTACCTGGAGGTACTGTTAATGGTAGAGGGATTAGTCAGGGCCCAGCTTAGGGTCAGCATAGGACCCTGACCTCCTGTACGCAGTGACAGCGTGACATTTTCACCGACCGACAAAAGATTCTCTCCAGCCTCCATGGATCCAGTAGCCAGTCTAGCTCGGCAGTTGCAGAGTTTGTCCATGAAGCTGGCGGACGTTAAGTCCAAGGTTTTGTATCCCCCGGAGCAAGCCGGACCAGAACCTAAAGTAGCTCTCCCTGACAGGTTTACTGGGGGGCGGGACAAGTTTTTTGTTTTCCGGGAGGCATGTAAGTTGTACTTTCGGCTGCGGTCACGGTCATCGGGGAGTGAAGATCAAAGGGTGGGAATTGTCATCTCGCTCCTACAAGGGGACCCACAATCATGGGCGTTCTCTCTTCCCCCGGGCTCCCCGGCTCTCCAGTCAGTGGATAGGTTTTTCGCAGCTCTGGGTCTCGTATATGATGACCCGGATCGGATCTCCCTTGCTGAATCTAAGTTAGGTAGGATCCAGCAGGGAGATTGTCCGGCGGAGGAATTCTGTTCGGAGTTCCGTAGGTGGGCCACGGACACCCAGTGGAATGACCCGGCTCTTAGGAGCCAGTTTTCTCAAGGTTTATCTGACAAATTAAAGGATGTATTGGCACAGTATGACCCTCCCGCGTCACTGGAAGCCGCTATGGCCCTTGCTATTCGCATTGACAGATGGCTTCGGGAGAGGTGCAGGGTAACTCTGCCCCCTGTGATGACTTCACCTTCTACAAGGGCCCCTTATATGGAGGTTCCCCTGGTCAGTCCAGAGGAGCCTATGCAGTTAGGAGGGACATCATTTCGGGGGAGGGGACCGGCGGTGCACCACAAGACAGGAAGGTGTTTCTTCTGCGGGAGAAAGGGACATTTAATTGGGGGGTGTCCATCCCGTCCTTTGCAGAGTAAAGGGTCGTCGGAAAACTATTGATCCCAGGTTGTGTGGTGGACGGCAATCTGGGAGTAGGTATTTCGTCCCTAGGTTCGTCTCAGTTTCTCGTACCGGCGGAGGTGGTGGTGGGTACGAGAACTGAGAGGATATCTGTTCTTCTGGATAGTGGGTCCGGGGCTAATCTGGTGGACGCTCGGTTTGCCCGGGTTCAAGGTATGCGATTGAGTGTGTTGGCTAAACCCGTCCCCATATTCTCGATCGACGCCAGGCCTCTCGGTCAGGGAAGTTTTTTGCAAGCAGTGCATAACGTAAATCTTCAAGTGGGGGCGATACATAAAGAACTGTTGTCTTGTTACGTGTTGGAGGGTCTTCCCACTCCTATAGTGTTGGGCCTTCCTTGGTTAACTAAGCATAACCCGGTTATTAATTGGCAATCCAGAGAGATAAGCCAATGGAGTGAATTCTGTAATAAAAACTGCATGAATACGGTCATCAGTGCGGTCGCTCCTAGAGTCTTACCTCCATTTCTGGCGGATTTTGAGGATGTATTCTCGGAGAAAGGGTGTCAGGAACTACCTCCTCATCGCGTGTATGACTGTTCTGTAAAACTGCTTCCTGGGGCCAAGTTACCTAAATCTAGGTTGTATAACCTATCTGGTCCTGAGAGGCAGGCCATGAAGGATTATATTTCAGAGAGTTTGGCTAACGGGCATATTAGACCTTCATCTTCCCCGGTGGCCGCGGGGTTCTTCTTTGTGAATAAGAAAGATAGAGGCCTACGCCCTTGCCTGGATTTCCGTGAACTTAATCGAATTACCGTCCGAGATCCGTATCCGCTCCCACTTATCCCCGATCTCTTCAATCAGATCATGGGTGCCAAGTGGTTCTCTAAGTTGGATCTCAGGGGGGCATACAATCTGATTAGGATGAAGGAGGGGGATGAGTGGAAGACGGCGTTTAACACTCCGGAGGGGCATTATGAGAACCTTGTCATACCATTCGGTCTGACTAATGCTCCGGCGGTGTTCCAACACTTTAATGACATTTTTCGCCGCCTGGTGGGACAGTTTGTTGTCATATATCTGGATGATATCTTAATTTACTCGCCAGATCTTGTGTCTTATCAGGAGCATGTTAGGCAGGTGTTACAGATCTTGCGGGATAATAAACTGTACGCCAAATGGGAAAAGTGTGTGTTCGCCGTACAGGAACTCCAGTTTTTAGGCTTCCTGGTGTCAGCATCTGGTTTTCGTATGGACCCTGGGAAAGTGCGGGCAGTTCTTGAGTGGGATCTGCCAGAGAATCTTAAGGCACTGCAACGTTTCCTGGGGTTTGCTAATTATTACCGTAAATTCATTCGTAATTTCTCGTCCATGGTTAAACCTCTCACAGACATGACAAAAAAAGGGACGGATTTTTCTAGGTGATCTGACAAGGCTTGTCAAGCATTCTCCTCCTTGAAAAAATGTTTTGCCTCGGCACCCATACTCATTCAACCTGATGCGTCACATCCGTTCATTGTAGAGGTAGACGCTTCTGAGGTTGGGGTGGGAGCAGTATTATCACAAGGTTCGTCCCCTGGTAAGTGGCATCCGTGCGCTTTTTTCTCTAAAAAAAATTGTCGTCCGCTGAGAGGAATTACGATGTCGGCAATAGGGAACTCTTGGCCATTAAGTTAGCTTTTGAGGAGTGGCGCCATTTTTTGGAGGGGGCAGTCCATCCGGTCACCGTCATCACCGATCACAAGAACCTGCTATATCTTGAGTCCGCAAAACGTCTGAATCCCAGACAAGCTAGGTGGTCGTTGTTTTTTACCAGATTTAATTTTGTCGTCACATATCGTCCGGGGTTAAAAAATGTAAAGGCGATGCCTTATCTCGTAGTTTCCCTGGGGCCGGGAATACGGATGACCCGGTTCCTATCCTTCAGGAGGGGGTGGTGGTGTCGGCAGTATGCTCTGAGCTTGAGGAGGAGGTATTGGAGGCTCAGGGGGACGCCCCTGTTGGACCTCCAGGGAGACTGTTTGTTCCAGATCAGTTGCGACAAAAGGTGATCGAGGCACACCATAACTCAGCTTTGGCAGGACACCCAGAGAGTAAAGCAACTGTGGATCTCCTCTCGCGTCGGTTTTGGTGGCCTAACTTACATAGGGAGGTGGTAACTTTTGTTGCGTCCTGTGGGGTTTGTGCGCGCTCTAAGACCCCACATACCCGTCCGTCTGGGGCCCTCTTACCTTTGAAGATCCCGGAGCGTCCTTGGACTCATCTGTCTATGGACTTTATTACGGACCTCCCGCCATCTTCGGGTAAAATGGTTATACTCGTTGTAGTGGACAGGTTCAGCAAGATGGCACATTTTATCGCTCTTCCTGCTCTTCCTAATGCTAAAACTCTTGCGCAGGTTCATTGGGGAGATTGTGAGGCTTCACTGGGTACCCTCCGATGTGGTGTCGGATCGGGGGTCTCGGTTTGTGTCCAAATTCTGGAAGGCATTTTGTACACGGCGGGGGATGCATTTATCGTTTTCATCGGCTTTTCATCCTCAGACCAATGGTCAGACGGAACGTCTGAACCAGAGCTTGGAGACATATCTCTGGTGTTTTGTGTCAGAGAACCAGGAGGACTGGGCTTCTTTCTTGCCTCTGGCGGAGTTTGCTCTTAATAATAGGCGGAGCGAGTCCACTGGTAAGTCCCCGTTTTTTGGGGCATATGGTTTTCACCCCCAGTTTTGTACTTTTAGTAGGGGGGGCTCTTTGGGGGTTCCTGAGGAGGAACGATTTTCGTCATCACTCGCTTCAGTGTGGAGAGGGGTGCTGAATAATCTGAGTACTATGGGGAACCGATACAAACGTATGGCTGATAGGTCCGGACCAGACACTCTCCTCCTAAGTGTGAACGATCGGTATGGTTGTCTACTAAGAATATAAAACTTAAGGTTCCCTCCTGGAAACTGGGTCCCAGGTTCATCGGGCCGTACAGGATCAGTTCTATAATTAATCCGGTGGCATTCCGTCTTGACCTCCCCCTACGTTTAAAATTCACAACGTGTTCCACAGATCTTTGCTTAAGAGGTATGTGGCGCCGGTGATACCGTCACCTTTACCTCCTCCTCCAGTGGTGGTCAATGGTAACTTGGAGTTTCAGGTATCGAAAGTCGTCGATTCACGTTTTAATCGTCGGTCCCTTCAGTACCTGGTTCATTGGAAGGGGTATGGTCCTGAGGAGAGGATGTGGGTTCCTGCGTCGGATATTAACGCAGACCGATTAATTCGGGCCTTCCACACGACTCACCCGGATAAACCTGGCCCTGAGGGTCTGGAGGCCCCTCGTAGAGGGGGGGTACTGTCACGGGTGTGTCGCCACGAAGATCGTCGCGATTGCACAGCCTGACTTCTCGCAGCTGAGTTTTTTGTGCTTGGTGTTTTTCGGCAGTGAGGGAGTTAATTCTCTCTCTCTGTGCTAGACGAGGCCCAGCCTCACCCAGCTGCAGTTAATTCTGCAGTATTGGGACTCCTTCAAATACCTGCCGGTCTGATAGGGTAGTTGTCGGTGAAAGCATTTCATACTGACCATCAGAGCGGATCGTGGTATTGAAGAGTTTGGAGTGAAGTGTACTCGGTGTGGTTTTTTCCCTTCCTCGCTTTATCATTTATCTCCTTACCCGTTTGTGTTCCCTCTGTTATTGTGGTGTGAGTTTTTGTATGCAAGGTGGTTTTTGGTTTTCCCCTTGTACTGTCTCGTTCGTCTAGTACTGTGTATAAGCATTTACTACCCTGTCCCCTACTGTTGTGATCGGGGTCCTTCTCAGGACTAGATTACTGAGGTTCAGGGATTCTCAGGAGGTAGGGTTACGCTGGCGGCCTGGACCTCTGTATCATTAACAGTACCTCCAGGTAGAGGGATTAGTCAGGGCCCCAGCTTAGGGTCAGCATAGCACCCTGACCTCCTGTACGCAGTGACAGCACCCGTGTGCGTTTTTAACCCCTTAAGCCCCAAGGGTGGTTTGCACGTTATTGACCGGGCCAATTTTTACAATTCTGACCACTGTCTTTTTATGAGGTTATAACTCTGGAACGCTTCAACGGATCTTCGCGATTCTGAGATTGTTTTCTCGTGACATATTGTGCTTCATGGTAGTGGTAAAATTTCTTCAATATAACTTGCGTTTATTTATGAAAAAAATGGAAATATGGCGAAAATTTTGCAATTTTCAAACTTTGAATTTTTATTCCCTCAAAACAGAGAAATATGTCACACAAAATAGTTACTAAATAACATTTCCCACATGTCTACTTTACATCCGCACAATTTTTTTAACCAAAATTTTTTTTTATGAAATTATAAGGGTTAAAAGTTGACCAGTGGTTTCTCATTTTACAACAAATTGTATAAAACCTTTTTTTTAGGGACCACCTCACATTTGAAGTCACTTTGAGGGGTCTATATGGCAGAAAATACCCAAAAGTGACACCATTCTAAATACTGTACCCCTCAAGGTACTCAAAACCACATTCATGAAGTTTATTAACCCTTCAGGTGCTTCACAAGAGCTGAAGCAACTTGGAAGGAAAAAATGAACATATAACTTTTTAGTCACAAAAATCATTTTAACAAACATTTTTTTTTATTTTAACAAGGGTAAAAGGAGAAAATGGACAGAAAAAGTTGTTGTGCAATGTCTCCTGAGTACGCCGATAACCACTGTCTGGGTGCTCGGAAGGGAAGGAGCGCCGTTTGACGTTTTCAAACCAAAATTGTCTGGGATTGCGATTGGACGCCATGTCGCGTTTGTAGAGCCCCTCATGTGCCTAAACAGTGGAAACCCCCCATAAGTGACTCCGTTTTGGAAACTAGACCCGCTAAGGAACTTATCTAGATCTGTTTTGAGCACTTTGAACTCCCAAGTATTTCACTAAAGTTTATAATGCCTGGGTGTGAAAAAAAAAACATTTCCACAAAAATGATTTTTTTTTGTCCCCAATTTTTGATTTTACCCTAGAAAATTGGACCCCAAAAGTTGTTGTCCAATCTGTCCTGAGTGCGCTGATACTCCATATGTGGGGGGGAAACTGGGCGCACTGCAGGGCTTGGAAAGGAAGTAATGACGTTTTGGAATGCAGACTGATGGGTGTCATGTTCAGTTTGCAGAGCCCCTGATGTGCCTAAACAGTGGAAACCCCCCACAAGTGACCCCATTTTGGAAACTAGACCCCCTAAGGAACTTATCTAGATCTGTTGTGAGCACGTTCAACCCCAAAGTGTTTCACTAAAATTTATAATGCCTGGGCATGAAAATAAAAACTATTTTTTTTCCCACAAAAATGACATTTTAGTCACCAATTTTTTATTTTCCCAAGGGTAACAGGAGAAATTGGACCCCAAAAGTTGTTGTCCAATTTGTCCTGAGTATGCTGATACCCCATATGTGGGGGGGAACCACTGTTTGGGCTCACGGCAGAGCTCGGAAGGGAAGGAGCGCCAATTGACTTTCAAACCAAAGTTGGTTGGAATGGAGATTGGACGCCATGTTGCATTTGGATAGCCCCTGATTTGCCTAAACAGTGGGAACCCCCCACAAGTGACCCCATTTTAGAAACTAGACCCCCTAAGGAACTTATGTAGATCTGTGGTGAGCACTTTGAACCCCCAAGTGCTTCACACAGGTTTATAACGTAGAGCTGTAAAATTTAAAATTCATATTTTTTCCACAAAAATGATCTTTTCACCCAATTTTTATTTTCCCAAGGGTAACAAGACCTCATAAGTTGTGCAATTTGTCCTCAGTACGCTGATACCCCATTTGTGGGGGTAAACTACTGGTTGGGTGCATGGCAGAACTCAGAAGGAAGGAGCACCGTTTGACTTTTTGAACGCAGAATTGGCTGGACGCCATGTCGCATTTGAGGCGCCCCTGATGTGCCTAAACAGTCGAAACCCCCCACAAGAGCCACCACTTTTGAAACTAGACCCCCTAAGGAACTTATCTAGATCTGTTGTGAGCACGTTCAACTCCAAAGTGTTTCACTAAAATTTATAATGCCTGGGCATGAAAATAAAAAAAACAATTTTTTTTTCCCACAAAAATGACATTTTAGTCACCAATTTTTTATTTTCCCAAGGGTAACAGGAGAAATTGGACCCCAAAAGTTGTTGTCCAATTTGTCCTGAGTATGCTGATATCCCATATGTGGGAGAAAACTACTGTGTGGACATATGTCGGGGCTCAGAATAGAAGTAGTGACGTTTAGTAATGCAGACTTTGATGGAATGGTCTGCGGGTGTCATGTCGCGTTTGGAGAGCCCCTGATGTGCCTAAACAGTAGAAACCCCCCATAACTGACCCCAATTTGGAAACTAGACTCCCAAAGGAACTTATCTAGATGTGTGGTGAGAACTTTGAACACCAAGTGCTTCACAGAAGTTTATAACGTAGAGCTGTGAAAATATGAAATCATATTTTTTCCACAAAAATGATCTTTTCGATTTTCCCAAGGGTAACAGAAGAAATTGGACCCAAGGTTATTGTGCAATTTGTCCGGAGTACGGAGATACCCCATATGTGGGGGTAAACTACTGTTTGGGCTCATGGCAGAGCTCAGAAGGGAAGGAACACCGTTTGACTTTTTCTACGCAGAATTGGCTGGAATTGAGATCAGATGCCATGCCACGTTTGGAGAGCCCCTGATGTGCCTAAACAGTGGAAACCCCCCAATTCTAACGCCAACCCTAACCCAACACATCCCTTACCCTAATCCCAACCCTAAACATAACCCTAACCACAAACCTAACCTTAACACACCCCTAATCCTAACTTTAGCCCAACCCTAACTTTAGCCCAAACCCTAATGGGAAAATGGAAATAGATACATTTTTTTAATTTTATTATTTTTCCCTAACTAAGGGGGTGATAAAGGGGGGTTTGATTTACTATTTATAGAATTTTTTTATATCTGGTTTTTATGATTGGCATCTGTCACACACTAAAAGACGCTTTTTATTGCCAAAAATAGTTTTTGCATCATCACATTTTTAGAGCTATAATTTTTTCTTATTTCGGCCCACAGAGTCATGTGAGGTCTTATTTTTTGCGGGACGAGTTGACGTTTTTATTAGTACCATTTTCGGGCACATTATATTTTTTTGATCGCTTTTTATTACAATTTTTGGGAGGCGGAATGAACAAAAAACAGCAATTCATGAATTTCTTTGGGGGGAAGTGGGGGCGTTTATATCGTTCCGCATGTGGTAAAATTGATAAAGCAGTTTTATTCTTCGGGTTAGTACGATTACAGCGATACCTCATTTATATCATTTTTTTATGTTTTGGCGCTTTTATACAATAAACACAATTATATATTAAAAATAATTGTTTTTGCATCGTTTTATTCTGCGAGCTATAACTTTTTTTTTTTCACTGATGATGATGTATGGCAGCTCATTTTTTGCGGGACAAGATGACGTTTTCAGCGGTACGGCCTCTTTCACACATCAGTTTTTCGGCGTCAGGCGCGATGCGGCGTCTCGCCTGATCGCCGGATCCGGTTTTTGATATCTAAAACCGGATAAAACGGATGCATTTTTTTGCCGGATTATTCTAACGGATCCGGCGGAAAACCGGATCCGTCTCATCCGGTGTATCCGTTTTTTTGACGGATTACACCGGATCCGGTATTTAAAAACGCCCTTTTTGGGGTTAAAAACAAGATTGGCTACTGAAAACCTATATATACACTGTTCCTATAGCTCATCTTGTTGTATAGGAGAAAGTGCCGGTTGGAGAGAAGAGCAAGTTTCTGCTGAAGATGGACGTTGTGATAGGAAACATTCTGAAGAATTTGGTGGATTTCACGGCGGAGGCGAATCGTCTGAAAGTGATTGTTCTGGAGCAGGAGAGAAAGAGACTGCAGCGACAACGTCGACGACGCAGTTTCTGAATCCACCCCATCACAGCCCAGAGATTGACACTTGGGGTGTTTTTTACACTGTACATAGAGCTACGAGGAAACCCTCAGAAATTTTTTGCGTATCTTCGCATGAAAATGGAGAACTTTGATTTGTTGGTGGAGCGTGTTGGAGACCTCATAATAAGATCGGACACCTATTGCCGCTTCTCCATTTCACCGGAGGAGCGTCTGATGGTGACTCTTCGGTAAGCCATATTTATTGCATCTGCTTGATTCAGAGCACACTTGTCCTGGAATGTTATTGCTGGTAGTTTGTATACGTCTGTATCTGTTTGTATCTGACTCAGCTTGAACAATTGGAGATACTATAAAATAAATTTATTTTTATAGTATCTCCAATTGTTAAAGCTGATGTGTGGTATGTAATGCTGTGATTTTAACCCCTCTCTGACATTAGACGTACTATCCCGTCCATGAAACCCGTGCCAATCTGACCATGGACGGGAAGGTGATTATCACAGCTGACACCCGTGACTGTGTGTCAGGAGCGGTCACGTACCGCTCCCGGCACATTAACCCCTAGCACACCGCGATCAAACATGATCTCGGTGTACTGGGGGCACAGGGAAGCATCGCGCAGGGAGGGGGCTCCCTGCACGCCCCCCTGAGACCCTCAGACCAGCGCGATGTGATCGCGCTGTTCTGAGGGATTCCTCCCTCACAGAACCCGGATCCAAGATGGCGCCGGGGTCCTGGAGGGAGGCGGCTTCCTCAGTGCCTGCTGAGAGCAGGCACTGAGAAGCCTGCAGCTATGCCTGTGCGATCGCTGGTGTGACAGAGTGCTGTGCACACTGTCACACCAGCGATCTGATAAAATACAGTGATGTCCCACCCTGGGACAAAGTAAAAAAAATAAAAATAAACATGTTTTAAAAAAAAAAATCCAAAATAAATAAAAAAAAAAAAATATTCACCAATAAATTCATTTCTTCCTGTAAATAAAAAAAACAAAACAATAAAAGTACACATATTTGGTATCGCCGCGTCCGTAACGACCCCCCCTATAAAACTGTCCCACTAGTTAACCCTTTAGTAAACCCCTTAAAAAAAAAAAACAAAGCAAAAATCAATGCTTTATCATCATACCGCCGAACAAAAAGTGGAATAACACGCGATCAAAAAGACCGATATAAATAAATATGGTACCGCTGAAAACGTCATCTTGTCCTGCAAAAAACGAGCCGCCATACAGCATCATCAGCGAAAAAATAAAAAAGTTATAGATCGCAGAATAAAGCAATGCAAAAATAATTATTTTTCATATAAAATTGTTTTTATTCTATAAAAGCGCCAAAACATAAAAAAATGATATAAATGAGATATCGCCATAATCGTACTGACCCGAAGAATAAAACTGCTTTATCAATTTTACCACACGCGGAACGATAAAAACGCCTCCCCCAAAAGAAATTCATGAATTGCTGATTTTTGTTCATTCTAGCCTCCCAAAAATCGAAATAAAAAGCGATCAAAAAATGTCACGTGCTCAAAAATGGTACCAATAAAAACGTCAACTCGTACCGCAAAAAATAAGACCTCACATGACTCTGTGGACCAAAATATGCAAAAATTATAGCTCTCAAAATGTGGCGATGCAAAAAACTATTTTTTGCAATAAAAAGCGTATTTTAGCGTGACAGCTGCCAATCATAAAAACCCGCTATAAATGGTAAATCAAACCCCCCTTTATCACCCCCTTAGTTAGGGAAAAAAAATGTATTTATTTCCATTTTCCCATTAGGGTTAGGGTTAGGGTTGCGGCTAAAGTTAGGGTTAGGGTTGGCGCTAAAGTTAGGATTAGGGTTAGGGTTGGGATAAGGGGTGTGTTAGGGTTATGTTTGTGGTTAGGGTTGGGACTAGGGTTAGGGTGTGTTGGGGTTAGGGTTGGAGTTAGAATTGGGGGGTTTCCGCTGTTTAGGCACATCATGGGCTCTCCAAATGTGACATGGAGTCTGATCTCAATTCCAGCCAATTCTGCGTTGAAAAAGTCAAACGGTGCTCCTTCACTTCTGAGCTCTGCCATGCGTCCAAACAGTAGTTTACCCCCGCATATGGGGTATCAGCGTACTCTGGACCCCAAGCGTTATTGTGCAATTTGTCCTATTTCTTCTGTTACCCTTGGGAAAATAAAAAACTGGGGGCGAAAACATAATTTTTGTAAAAAAAAAAATAATTGAGTTTTTTGTTTTTACGGCTGTACATTATAAACTTCTGTGAAGCACTTGGGGCTTCATAGCGCTCACCACACATCTAGATAAGTTCCTTGTGGGGTCTATTTTCCAAAATGGGGTCACTTGTTGGGGATTTCCACTGTTTAGGCGCATCAGGGGCTCTCCAAATGCGACATGACGCCCCCAGACCATTCCATCAAAGTCTGCAATCCAAAACGCCACTACTTCCCTTCCGAGCCCCAACGTGTACCCATACAGTAGTTTTCTCCCACATATTGGGTATCAGCGTACTCAGGACAAATTGGACAACAACTTTTGGGGTCCAATTTCTTCTGTTACCCTTGTGAAAATAAAATATTGGGGCGAAAAAATCATTTTTGCACAAAAAAATAAAGATTTTTTATTTTTACGGCTGTGCGTTATAAACTTCTGTGAAGCACTTCGGGGTTCAAAGTGCTCACCACACATCTAGATAAGTTCCTTGTGGGGTCTATTTTCCAAAATGGGGTCACTTGTGGGGGGTTTCCACTGTTTAGGCGCATCAGGGGCTCTCCAAATGCGACATGACGCCCTCAGACCATTCCATCAAAGTCTGCAATCCAAAACGTCACTACTTCCGTTCCGAGCCCTGACGTGCGCCCATACAGTAGTTTTCTCCCAATATCAGGTATCAGCGTACTCAGGACAAATTGGACAACAACTTTTGGGGTCCAATTTCTCCTGTTACCCTTGTGAAAATAAAATATTGGGGGCAAAAAAATCATTTTTGTAAAAAAAAAAAGGATTTTTTATTTTTACGGCTGTACGTTATAAACTTCTGTGAAGCACTTCGGGGTTCAAAGTGCTCACCACACATCTAGATAAGTTCCTTTTGGGGTCTATTTGCCAAAATGGGGTCACTTGTGGGGGTTTCCACTGTTTAGGTGCATCAGGGGCTCTCCAAATGCGACATGACGCCCCCAGACCATTCCATCAAAGTCTGCAATCCAAAACGTCACTACTTCCCTTCCGAGCCCCGACGTGTGCCCATACAGTAGTTTTCGCCCACATATTGGGTATCAGCGTACTCAGCACAAATTGGACAACAACTTTTGGGTTCCAATTTCTTCTGTTACCCTTGTGAAATAAAATATTGGGGGCGAAAAAAATCATTTTTGTAAAAAAAAAAAAAAAAAAAAAAGATTTTTTATTTTACGGCTGTACGTTATAAACTTTAGTGAAACACCTGGGGGTTCAAAGTTCTCACCACACATCTAGATAAGTTCCTTGAGGGGTCTAGTTTCCAAAATGGTGTCATTTATGGTGGTTTCCACTGTTTAGGCAGATCAGGAGCTCTCCAAACACAACATGGCGTCCAGCCAATTCTGCGTTGAAAAAGTCAGACGGCGCTCCTTCCCTTCCAAACTCTGCCATGCACCCAAACAGTGGTTTACTCCCACATATGGGGTATCAGCGCACTCAGGACAAATTGCACAATAACTTTTGGAGTCTTGTTACCCTTGGAAAAATAAAAATTGGGGTGAAAAGATCATTTTTGTGGAAAATATATGATTTTTAAATTTTACGGCTCTACGTTATAAACTTGTGTGAAGCACTTGTGGGTTCAAATTGCTCACCAAAGATCTAGATAAGTTCCTTAGGGGGTCTAGTTTCCCAAATGGGGTCATTTGTGGGGGGTTTCCACTGTTTAGGCACATCAGGGGCTCTCCAAATGCAACATGGCATCCAATCTCAATTCCAGCCAATTTTGGTTGGAAAAAGTCAAATGGTGCTCCTTCCCTTCCAAGCTCTGCCGTGCGCCCAAACAGTGGTTCCCCCCCACATATGGGGTATCAGCGTACTCAGGACAAATTGGACAATAACTTATGTGGTCCAATTTCTCCTGTTACCCTTGGGAAAATAAAAAATTAGTGACTAAAAGATAATTTTTGTGGGAAAAAAATAGGATTTTTTATTTTCATGCCCGGGCATTATAAACTTGTGTGAAGCACTTGGGGGTTCAAAGTGCTCACCAAAGATCTAGATAAGTTCCTTAGGGGGTCTAGCTTCCAAAATGGGTTCACTTGTGGGGGGTTTCCACTGTTTAGGCTCATCTGGGGTACTGCAAACGGAACATGACCCCCATCAACGTCTGCATTCCAAAACGTTACTACTTCCTTTCCAAGCCCTGCCGTGCACCCAAACAGTTTCCCCCCCCCCCTACATATGGGGTATCAGCGTACTCAAAACAAATTGGACAACAACTTTTGGGGTCCAATTTCCTTGGGAAAATTCAAAAATTTGGGACTAAAAAATCATTTTTGTGGAAAATTGTTTTTTGTTTTTTTTCACACCCAGGCATTATAAACTTTTGTGAAACACTTGGGGGTTCAAAGTGCTCACAACAGATCTAGATAAGTACCTTAGGGGGTCTAGTTTCCAAAATGGTGTCACTTGTGGGGGTTTCCACTGTTTAGGCGCATCAGAGGTTCTCCAAACGCGACATGGCGTCCAATCTCAATTCCAGCCAATTTTAGTTTGAAAAAGTCAAACGGCGCTCCTTCCCCTTACGAGCTCTGCCGTGTGCCCAAACAGTGGTTTTCCCCCACATATTGGGTATTGGCGTACTCAGGAGAAATTGCATAACAACATTATCTGTCCATTTTCTCCTTTTACCCTTGTGAAAATAAAAAAAAAAGTTTGTAAAAGATAATTTTTGTGGCTAAAAAGTTAAATATTCATTTTTTCCTTCCACGTTGCTTTAGTTCCTGTGAAGCACCTGAAGGGTTAATAAACTTCTTGAATGTGGTTTTGAGTACCTTGAGGGGTGCAGTTTTTAGAATGGTGTCACTTTTGGGTATTTTCTGCCATATAGACCCCTCAAAGTGACTTCAAATGTGAGGTGGTCCCTAAAAAAAATGGCTTTGTAAATTTTGTTGTAAAAATGAGAAATCGCTGGTCAACTTTTAACCCTTATAACTTCCTAACAAAAATAAATTTTGGTTCCAAAATTGTGCTGATGTAAAGTAGACATGTGGGAAATGTTATTTCTTAACTATTGTGTGTGATATATTTCTCTGTTTTAAGGGAATAAAAATTCAAAGTTTGAAAATTGCAAAATTTTAAAATTTTTTGCCATATTTGCGTTTTTTTCAAAAATAAACGCAAGTTATATCGAAGAAATTTTACTTCTAACGTGAAGTACAATATGTCACGAGAAAACAATCTCAGAATCGCGAATATCCGTTCCAGAGTTATAACCTCATAAAGAGACAGTGGTCAGGCTACTTTCACATTTGCGCTCGGGCGACCTGCACCTATCTGCGCACGGCCGCCGCTAAGCTCCGCCCCCGGCCGCGCCTCCTCCCGGCGGCTCCGCCTATGGGCGCATGACGGCGCATGCGACCTGTGTACCCTATCTTTATCATTGGGTACGCAGGCCGTGCGCAGTATGCGATTGACTGCGCATGCGTCCTTTTGACGCTGCGCCGAGCGCACCAAAGCGCACAATGTTGCATTTTAGTGCGCTCGGCGCACCGTCAAAAAGGGCGCATGCGCAGTCAATCGCATACTGCGCACGGCCTGCGTACCCAATGATAAAGATAGGGTACACAGGTCGCATGCGCCGTCATGCGCCCATAGGCGGAGCCGCCGGGAGGAGGCGCGGCCGGCGGCGGAGCTTAGCGGCGGCCATGCGCAGATAGGCGCAGGTCGCCCGAGCGCAAATGTGAAAGTAGCCTTAGAATTGTAAAAATTTGCCCGGTCATTAACGTGCAAACCACCCTTGGGGGTGAAGGGGTTAAACTTTTTTTTTGTTTATACACAGATTCCTGGCAACTGGAGAATCTCTTTCCTCACTGCATTTTCAATACAGACTTGGGATTTCCACCATCTCTGGAATTGTGAAGCACACATGCCGTGCATTGTGGGACTCTCTAGTTGCAGAATTTCTACCAGAGCCCACAACAGACAATTGGATTGCAATTGCAGAAAAGTTTCTTCAAATATGTCAGTTTCCTAATTGCCTGGGCACTGTGGACGGGGAACATATCAGGATTGTAAAGCCAGCAGGATCTGGATCCGAATATTTTAATTACAAGAAATATTTCTCCATTGTCCTCATGGCAATCGCTGACGCAGAATACAAATTTATTGCCGTAGATATTGGTGCCTATGGCCGCTCCAATGACTCAAGTTTTCAAACTTTCAGCAATGGGCCGTCAGCTGTATGGAAACAACTACCATTTCACCCCCCCTAGACCGCTGCCTCAAACTTCTGGCCCACCAATGCCGTTTGTGTAGGGGATGAAGCCTTCCTGCTGTCAGAACACCTGCTAAAACAGTACTCCAGCAGAGGATTGAAACACACCAAAATAATTTTTTAATTAGCGCCTCACAAGAGCCAGAAGAATGGTGGAGTGCGCTTTTGGGATTCTGACAGCAAAATGGCGTGTTCTATTGACCGCTATCAACCTAAATACTGAAACTGTGAACGAGGTAATCAAAGCTTGTGTGGTTCTACACAATTTTGTCATCAGCAAGGAGCAGATTTCCATTGAGGAACACTTTGAAGAAACAACCTTGCATGATTACCAGAACATTACCAATAGAACTTCTGTGACTGTTTCCCGAATGAGGGACAAATTTGCCGAATACTTTGTCCCCTGAAGGAAGAGTAGACTGGCAGGATGACAGAGTTTAATAAACTGCTCTGTGACCTTTGTACCTTCTGTACCCACATTTTAGCTTTGACAACCTAATTTGTCTACCTTCTAGTGTATTATGTACAGTATGTTACCTTTTGTCCAAAGTTGTGTGCTGGTTGTGTATTAGCAAAGTATTTCACCTTTTAAACAGAGTTCTGTACTTTGTTAGGTAATCCCCAACAAGGTACAGAACTCTGTTTGAAAGGTGAAATACTTTACACAACCAGGGACACAACTTTGGACAAAAGGTAAAAATGTTTTACCTTTTACCCAAAGTTATGTGCCTGCTTTTGTATAACAAATAAATTTTACATTTATTTTACCTTTGACAACCAAAGTTGTCTACCTTCTAGTGTATTATGTACAGTATGTTACCTTTTGTCCAAAGTTGTGTCCCTGATTGTGTATTAGCAAAGTATTTCACCTTTTAAACAGAGTTCTGGACTTTGTTAGGTAATCACCAACAAGGTACAGAACTCTGTTTGAAAGGTGAAATACTTTACACAAAATACTTTACACAACCAGGGACACAACTTTGGACAAAAGGTAAAAATATTTTACCTTTTACCCAAAGTTATGTGTCTGCTTTTGTATAACCAATAAATTTTACCTTTAATTTACCTTAGAAATAAATGACAGACAACCATTTTAATCAACCAAATAAACTTTTATTTTTTGAAAATGTTTAACAATGTCAAAAATGTTTAACTTCTTTGTTTTCAATGAGAAAAAGCTTAATTTTTTTCAATGTGAAAAGAATTTTTTTTTTTTTAATAAAAATTTTTATTAAACACAAAATCACAGGTTTGTGTAATGTGGGGTGGAGATACTACTGGAGGGGCTGTGGGACCCTTCAACAGTGGGAGTGTGGAGAGCAGCCTGGGATGGTGTTGGGGAAGGATCAGGTAAGATGTGAAGGGGTTGAAAAAGAAATGGAATGGGTGGAGAGGTGGGAGCCAGAACAGGTAGTGTTATGTTTTGGTAGCTGAGGAGAGTAAGCAAAAACAACAATACACCAGAGAGGCTGGAACCTATTGGATTGCAGTAACCTGAACTAACCACACAACTAGAGGTAGCCGTGGAGCGTTCCTACGTTGATCCTAGACGCCTCGTCACAGCCTGAGAGATAACTACACCTAAAGGCAGAAAGATGAAAGCTATCTGCCCCGGAGCAGATCCCCAAAGTAAATAGGAAGCCCCAAACATGTAATGGCGGTTAGACAAGAGGAAGCACGGACACAGACAGAAAATAGAATGAGCAAACGCTGGGGCCCAATCTGTCTAAACAGAAAAGTACAGAAAAGGATACTCACTGCAATCCAAAAAAAATCCTAAAAAAAATCAACACTACTGATTGCAAAAACACCTGAGATCACACGACCTCTACCACCTAAATCAGTTCTCTGGTGTAACAAAATTAAGACGCAGCCACTGAAAAAACAGGAAAAAGCAAATGAACAAACAACAGTGGCTCCAGATAAACTGAGAGGAGCACAAGCCCCCCGGAGAGGACCCGGCTGACCTCCACAGAAGTGCAGGGAACAATGCAAAAAGCAAGCACAAAAATAAAAGCAGAAAATATCTTATCTTATAGCAGAAGATGCAGGCAAGACTCAGCAAGCTTCCAAATGAACCAGGAACCACAATTGAGACAAGAACAATTGATCACCGGCAACCATCATGGGAGAGAACCTCCCTTATATCAGACCAATCCGTGATCCCAGATTGCCACTCCTCGCTGAAAGGTTCAGTACTGTCAGTAACCACCAGAGGGAGCCTCTGCTCAGAAACCATTTTTAGCACATTCACAACAAGGTAGGTGGTGGAGAGGAGGATTGGGCAGGTAGTACAGGAGCAGATGTGGTTGGGAACTGGTATTGGGCAGGTTGTTGGTATGGGGCAGGTTTTTGGAAGTGGGGAGGTTGCTGGAAGTGGGAAGGTTGTTGGTACTGGGGAGGTGGTTGGTATTGAATGGGAGGGGGAGGAGGGACGGTGGCTGGAGGGGGGCAGGTGTGGGAGGAACGACTGGGGTGGGTGTAGGTTGGGAGATAACCTGCTCTAGAGCACCGTGGCACGTATGCATTACATACATCTGCTGGCTAGGAGATAGCGTATCCATGCGCTCGGCTACAGACCGGAAAAAAACTGTGGTTTGGCGAACTTCTTGCTTCTGAATGCATCGTTTGCAGAAGTGTCTTAAGCTCCAGAATTTTGGAGCTGAGCTGATTAAAGCCTTCAGCCATTTGCTCTGACAAGACTTTAAGACAGTTCTGAAATGATGCATTAAGATGCAAGAATTCGGGCACGTAGTTCTTTTCCTGACCCCTCTGCCGCAGCGCCCAGTAGCTACAGGTGTACTAGAGATGGCTTTAGAAGGGTGGTGTAAAGGAAATCTATCTCCTGACCAGCAGCCTCATGCAATGCACTCCGCCACGATGCTGCAGTGCTGGTGGAGGGGACAGAGGGCTCACGTGTCTGGGAAGGTGCGGATCGGCCGGGGCTGTCAAAGGGTCCCTCGGTGCCGGTCTCCTGAGGGATCGCCCCAGAAGGGTACAACTCTGCGGGCGCCCGAATGCTGGTCACCGTTCTGTGGAATAAAGAGAAAAAATACAATTAATATACTGTTATTGAATGGCCCTGGCTGAAAAAAAAATTTAGTTAGACATGTTATCATTTTGTAAAACTTGGGGTGGGTAATATTTACCTTCTGGTGACCATTGTAACCCAAAGGAACGACAGGGCTTCAGCATACTTGTATGTGCTCCTGCGTCCTCGAGATCCACTCGGGGCCCGCATCTTTGTTGAACTCCTTCTTGAAGCGATCCCTCACAGACCGCCACCGCTTCACAATTCTGTCCCCTGAAACGAGATAGCAAACATTAGTTAATATACAACATCAGTGTTTCCCAAACTCCAGTCTTCACAGACTACACCTGTTATGTTCTCAGGATTTCCAGTGTTGCACAAAAGTAAATCATGAAAGCATGACCCGTGGGGGCCACGAGGACTGGAGTTTGGGAAACACAGCTTTGAGTCCAGCAACCTGAATTGTATATACTTACGGTGTTCAAGCTTGGCCCGAGCGTCGAGGTCCTCCCAGCGGTCCACAAGTTGTGAAAAGATCTCCTCCCAGAGCCGCTGGGTCACTATCACATCAGCATGGCTGCGGTCCCCCATGTTCCACAGTGGCTCCCTTTCTCGGACCAGATCAATGAGGAGGTCCACGTTGAGAATCCCCTCGTCACCGTCCGAGGCGGGAGCAGGCTGTGAAGCCTGTTAAAGAAAAAGAGAAAAAATATACATTAGTCTCCAAACTACCAAGGAAAAAAAAAACATGTAAATAAAAAAGTTTACCAAAACAAATTTAAAAAAAAATTACTTACATGATGGTGACCGCCACGTTGCTCACGCTGACGACCCTGGGAGGCACTGCGATGACCTCTTTGCCGAGCACCATTTCCGGAACACTATAAGAAAAAAAAATTATGTGCCTGGATGTAGGCATATGTGTTTGGGTGCAGTGTGATGTCTGTACTAAATTGTTTTTTATGTGTTGTGTGTAGTGTGATGTTATGTTTGAGCGATGCATGCAGGAAACTTACGAATTGCAAGCCCACTCCGGGTATCTCTCCACCCCTTCGTTCTTCTCCTGGGAGCTCCTCTTCAGGTTCCATTTCCTGTTATAAATAAAAAGTAATGCCATTAATATATAAATAAGAGATGCGATTGTGCAATAAAAAAAAAAAACCTCTAAATGCTGACGATGCGTCGGAGGGCTCCCAGAAGAAGACTTGTCCTGTGCTGGTGGCGTTGATGGCCGTCTTCTGCTGTGGAATAAAGATAAACAAAGGCCATGCAATATCAAGTGATATTGCATGGCCCTGGCTGGAAGGGGTAGTGTGTGATATTTACCGTCTGCTGCTGTGGTCTCCTCACTGGCTGAACTGTCCTGTGCTGGCGTTGAGGGCCGTCTTCTGCTGTGGAATAAAGACAAACAAAGGCCATGCAATATCAAGTGATATTGCATGGCCCTGGCTGGAAGGGGTAGTGTGTGATATTTACCGTCTGCTGCTGTGCTCTCCTCAATGCCTGAACTGTCGTGTGCTGGCGTTGAGGGCCGTCTTCTGCTGTGGAATAAAGACAAACAAAGGCCATGCAATATCAAGTGATATTGCATGGCCCTGGCTCGAAGGGGTAGTGTGTGATATTTACCGTCTGCTGACGTGCTCTCCTGCCTTCTTGGGCTGGTGGTGGTACTGCTGGCGTCGGCGTTGTTGGTCGGCTTGTTCTGTGGAATAAGGAGAAAAAAAGGCCATGCAATATCAATTGATATTGCATGGCCCTGGTTGGAAGTGGTAGTGTGTTATATTTACCGTCTGGCCTCTGCTCCCATGCTCTCCATCAGCAGCCGCATCTGTTGGAGTCCTGCGGGTGTAGGTGCTCCTGGTGACCGGCTTGTGCTGTTGAATAAAGAGGAAAAAAAAGGGCCATGAATATATTGATATTGCATACCCCTCGCTGAAAGTACTTGTCTGTGATATTTACCGTCTTGCATCTGGTCCCGGCTGCATCATGGCCACAGATTCTTGGGGTCGTGCTGTTGGTGGTGGTGCTGGTCTGGCCTCCTGTCCTCCTCTCCTGCGGCTGGCTCCATATCGTCCTCCTGCTTTCTTTGCTGGCTGCATGGTTATGGCTGAGGGTGGTCCCACAAACATTGTTTATATAGGTTGGCTGTGGGCTGGGCTACAAAACCCAAACCAGATAAAAAAAAAACGGCGCTCATAGACTTTCATTTAAAAACTAACCAGAAGCGCCGGATCCTGCAGGGAGGAGGCCCTCGGAACAGCGCGATCACATTGCACTGTTCTGAGGGTCTCCGGGAAGCACGCAGGGAGCCCCCTCCCTGCGCGATGCTTCCCTGTGCCCCCGGTACACTGCGATCATGTTTGATCGTAGTGTGCCGGGAACTGTCTGTGACCGCTCCTGGCACATAGTGCCGGGTGTCAGCTGTGATAATCAGTTGACACCTGGCCGCAATCAGCTGCGCTCCCCATGGGAGCGCAGCTGATCGCATATGACGTACTATTCCGTCCTTGGGAATTAAGTCCCAGGGCACATGGACGGAATAGTACGTCTGATGGCAGAAAGGGGTTAAAGTCATAGGGTTAAAATTGAAGCAAATTATTTCAAGACACGGACAGCACACGGATCATACACGGATGGTACACACGGACTTACGGACAGCTCACTGATGACACACGGATGTGCCACGTGCACACACAGACGTGGAAATCTCCGGTACCGTTTCTTCCTGTACTGGAATTATCTGGACGTGTGAGACTGGCCTAAAACACAGTGGACCTACACAAGCAGATGGCATGGCTCCCCAAACCATCACTGGTAGGGATGGGCGGACACGTGGATGTTTGCGTCCGGCTGAACAGATAAAAAAAGTTGTGTTTGGGTGCCAGAACAGTACCCGAACATGAACCTGGACCCCATTCACTTGAATGGGGGGCCCAAACATCCAGTGCTTGCCACGCTGTCATGTGCATGACAGCGCAGCACACACCGCTTCTGATCGGCGGTGAAATCATCCCCGCCGGTCAGAGTCGCAGTTCCCATGCTGTCAAAAGACAGTGTGAGCGCTCAGCTGTGATCGGAGGTATAAAGCTTACCTCCGGTCACTGGTGTCAGCTGATGGGACTACTGATCCCATCATCCGACACCTGCTACCGCTAATTACAGTGAGAGCAGGAACTGCGGATGGGAGTATTCATCAGCTGCTGCTGCACTGTAAATAAATAATTAAAAAAAAACAACAGCGCGGGTTCCCCTGTATTTTTGCTACGCAGCCAGGCAATACTCACAACTGGGGGCTGCAACCCTCAGCTGTCAGCTTCAGCAAGGCTAGTTATCAAGAATATTGGGGACCCCATACTGTTTTTTTAATTATTTAAATAAATTGAAAAAGCTGCATGGGGATTCCCCATCATTTTTGACAACCAATTTTGCTAAAGCAGACAGCAGGAGGCTGGTAGTCTCAGGGTGGTAAGGGGCCATGGATATAGGCTCCGCAGCCTAAAAATAGCAGCCCCCAGCTGACCAGAAGAGGCACATGTATCAGATGCGCCAATTCTGGTGCTTTGCCCAGCTCCTCCCACTTTCCTGTAGCGGGGGCAAGTGGGTTCATATTTGTGGGGTTGATGTCACCTTTGAGGGGTTGATGTCAGGTGACATCAAGCCCCGAGGTTAATAATGGATATGTGTCTATAAGGCACCTATCCATTACTAATCCTATAGTTATATGGTGAATAAAGACACAGCTAGAATAAAGTCCTTTATTTTAAATAAGACTAAACACAGTTTTCCATTTTTATTTAAATGCATAATTCCACCGAAGCCCTCGTTCTACTGTAATAAAAGTAAAATAAAAAAACAACAATATATATACCTGTCTTTTGTTCTGTCCCACGCTGTAATCCATGTCTGGGGGATAATTAGTGTTCAACCTGGTGTGAGACAGTGAAGGGGTGTGTGCTGGACGGCGTGTATATCTCGCCCAGGTTTCTTAGCTGGGGCGCATAAAATAGGTTGTCAGTGCGGTGTTCATTCCATTCCTATCTGGGACAGGTTTGCAGTGCAACCCGGAGTGAACACAGCTGCTTAATTAGGCAGCCATAAGTACCTGCTTGAGAAGTTCAGAGGGGGCTCTATCTCTCAGTCTGGATCTGACTTCAGACGCCATTGGAGCCTCATGTGAGCTGCACGCTGGTAACTACTGAACATATGTGTTGTTTTGGGCACAGGCTATTAGAGTCTGGACCCGGATAGAAAGGGTAATCTATCTAAGTGTAATTAGTGGCGGGACACGCCTAGGCTTTATGTTTATGATTTTGTTTTAATTTATGTTCTGTTTGCTGTGGACTTTAATAAAACTGGTTGCGGCCAGTTTTTAACAGAACCACTGTCTGTGAATGGTCTCTTTATGCCACTCCATCTCCCCAAGACGGCGATCCCAGAGCTAAATCCCCTGAAAAGCTTACAATTGGTGGAGAATGCGGGCAGCACAGTGGCTGAAGACTTTGAAAAAAAAAAAAGGTGTCTGCACCGCAAAACTGAACTTATTGTGGAGAAGACTGTGGAGTGTATACAGTGCCTACAAGTAGTATTCAACCCCCTGCAGATTTAGCTGGTTTGATAAGATGCAAATAAGTTAGAGCCTTCAAACTGCAAACGAGAGTAGGATTTATTAACAGAAGCATAAATCTTACAAACCAAAAAGTTATGTTGCTCAGTTGAATTTTAATAAATTTTAAACATAAAAGTGTGGGTCAATTATTATACAACCCCTATGTTTAATATTTTGTGGAATAACCCTTGTTTGCAATTACAGCTAATAATCGTCTTTTATAAGACCTGATCAGGCCGGCACAGGTCTGTGGATTATCTTGGCCCACTCCTTCATGCAGATCTTCTCCAAGTTATCTAGGTTCTTTGGGTGTCTCATGTGGACATTAATCTTGAGCTCCTTCCACAAGTTTTCAATTGGGTTAAGGTCAGGAGACTGACTCGGCCACTCCAACACCTTGACTTTTTCCCTCTTGAACCAGGCCTTGGTTTTCTTGGCTGTGTGCTTTGGGTCGTTGTCTTGTTGGAAGATGAAATTATGACCCATCTTAAGATCCTTGATGGAGGAGCAGAGGTTCTTGGCCAAAATCTCCAGGTAGGCCGTGCTATCCATCCTCCCATGGATGCGGACCAGATGGCCAGGCCCCTTGGCTGAGAAACAGCCCCACAGCATGATGCTGCCACCACCATGCTGGACTGTAGGGATGGTATTCTTGGGGTCGTATGCAGTGCCATCCAGTCTCCAAACGTCACGTGTGTGGTTGGCACCAAAGATCTCGATCTTGGTCTCATCAGACCATAGAACCTTGAACCAGTCTGTCTCAGAGTCCTCCAAGTGATCATGAGCAAACTGTAGACGAGCCTTGACATGACGCTTTGAAAGTAAAGGTACTTTACGGGCTCGTCTGGAACGGAGACCATTGCGGTGGAGTACGTTACTTATGGTATTGACTGAAACCAATGTCCCCACTGCCATGAGATCTTCCCAGAGCTCCTTCCTTGTTGTCCTTGGGTTAGCCTTGACTCTTCGGACAAGCCTGGCCTCGGCACGGGAGGAAACTTTCAAAGGCTGTCCAGGCCTTGGAAGGCTAACAGTAGTTCCATAAGCCTTCCACTTACGGATGATGCTCCCAACAGTGGAGACAGGTAGGCCCAATTCCTTGGAAAGGGTTTTGTACCCCTTGCCAGTCTTGTGACCCTCCACAATCTTGTCTCTGATGGCCTTGGAATGCTCCTTTGTCTTTCCCATGTTGACCATGTATGAGTGCTGTTCACAAGTTTGGGGAGGGTCTTAAATAGTCAGAAAAGGCTGGCAAAAAGATCATTAATCCACACATGTGAAGCTCATTATTCTTGGTGCCTGAACTACTTCTTAATACTTTCGGGGGACCAAACAGAATTCTTGTGGTTTGAGGGGTTGAATAATAAATGACACTCTGAATTAACTTTTAACGTTTTTTAAAAAAAAATAAAAAAATTACAAAAAATTTTTTTGCTGCAGTGCATTTCCCACTTCCAGGCTGATCTACAGTACAAATGTCACAATGCCAAGTTAATTCCGCATGTGTCAACCAGCTAAATCTGCAGGGGGTTGAATACTACTTGTAGGCACTGTATGTCTTGGGTGAAGGCTGTCAGCCAGCCCAAGATGTCCGGCAGTATGGAGGAGCTCGTTAAGCAGCTGGCCCAGAACCAGCAGGCCATGCAGCAGCAACATCAGCAGGCCATGCAGCAACAACAGCAGGCCATGCAGCAACAACACCTAGAGGCCCAGCGGAGCCAGCAGCAACAGCAGGAAACCAACCGGTTGTTACTGGAGCAGGTTGCAGCACTAAAAAAACTCCTAGCACCTCGTCCCCGAATGAAGACGCCGGGTTACCGGCATTATCCGCTGTAAAGAAGGCGGTAAAACAGACTCTGCAGAAGATGACACCTCATGACGATGTGGAGGCATATCTGGCTATATTTGAGAGACTGGCAGAGAAGGAGAATCTGCCACAATCTGAATGGGCTATGGTGGTCGCGCCCTATCTGACTGGGGAACCCCAAAAAGCCTATTTTGACCTCAGCGAGCAGGACAGCAAAAACTATACTAAGTTGAAAGCGGAGATTCTTGCCCGCCTGGGTGTGACGAGGGCAGTCCGTGCCAGGAGAGTCCATAACTGGAGATACAGGCGAGACAAGCCTGCTCGCTCACAAATGTATGACTTGATTTCTTTGGTAAAAAAGTGGTTGGAACCTGACGTCAGCACCCCTGCCCAAATGGTTGAAAAGGTGGTGCTGGACCGGTACATCTGGGCCCTTCCCCCTGAGGTCCAGCTCTGGGTCGGACAGGGAGACCCCAAACATGCCGATCAACTGGTCAGCCTAATAGAAAGACTATCTACGTGACCAGCCATCCGAGCGATCATCAGTTCGGAATACCCGGCCTCCGTCATCTTCCGGTAAGAGGGTTCCAGCTGTGGGGGCAAGGGGGGCTGTTGATAGTCCGGGTCAGCCCCGAGGGGACATGTATGAGCGGAAGGGTGATACTTACCTACCAGGAGAACCCAGACCTAGGAAGGTCTCCCCGTCTGAACACCCTGACCTGAGACAGTGTTGGAGATGCCGTGAACAAGGTCATATTTCAGCCAATTGTCCACTAGTGGGGGAACCTATGGACTGTGACGCTGGACAGTCTCTCTCGTTCCTCGCCGAGCCCGTGTGCGTGGCCACCCTAGTCGAGGAGACTGGCCCACAGCTGTGTCAGGTCGTGATAAATGGGTGCCCAGTACAGGCCCTACTCGACTCAGGAAGTCGAGTGACTCTGATACATGCTAGTCTGGCTGATGGGAACTTCGTCACAGATAGGTACCTAAGCGTGGTGTGCATACATGGAGACGTCAAAGTCTACCCAGTAACCTCCTCAGACTTCGTCACAAAACTCGGGGAGATCTCATATGAAGTGGGGGTAGTGAAGAACTTGATGCATCCCGCCATATTGGATCGTGACTTTCCCCTGTTTTGGGGTCTTTGAAAAAAAAATGTTTCTGCTGGACAGTGTGATGAAGCTCCTACTGAGGGTGCGCAGTCCCGAGGGGCGGAACACAAGGCTAGTGGGCCGTTAAACTTATGTGATGACCATGATAATGATGATGACCATGATAATGATGATGATCATGATAATGATGATGACCATGATAATGATGCTGATGCTGATAGTAATCATGATAATGATATTGATAATGATGATGACTGTAAAAAAAATGATGAATTTCCATTTCAGGTGATGTTGGGGGAGGGGGAGGATGTTTCTCTAGAACAGAATGTCCCTGACCTACCGGTGTCCCGTGGCAATTTTGGGAGTGAGCAATTGCAAGACCCCACTCTTAAACATGCCAGGGAGAATATAACTGTTCTGAATGAGATCCCACAAGAGCCCGGCTCTGATGAAAAATTTCCCCATTTTGCCATGAACAATGACCTGCTGTATAGGGTCACTAAAGTAAAGGGAGAGGCCGTGAGTCAGCTCCTGGTACCTAAGTCATATAGAAGTATGGTGTTAGGTTTGTCCCATAACCACGTGCTGGGTGGGCACCTGGGGATGGACAAAACCCAGGAAAGAATTCTTCAGAGGTTTTACTGGCCCGGGGTTTATCGAGATGTGGAGGATTATTGTAAAACCTGCCCCTCGTGTCAGATAAATGCTCCGGTGTCTCACTTCCGGAGTCCATTAATCCCGCTGCCGGTTATAGAAATCCCCTTTGAAAGGGTAGCAATGGACTTGGTAGGTCCTATTGTAAAATCAGCCAGGGGACACCAATACATCTTAGTTGTCCTTGATTATGCAACCCGGTACCCCGAGGCGGTCCCTTTAAGAAATATGGCATCTAAAAATATTGCACGGGAACTTTTTCATATGTTTTCCAGGACAGGAATTCCTAAAGAGATCCTCACGGACCAAGGCACACCTTTTATGTCCAAAGTGATGAAGGAACTGTGTAAGTTGCTTAAAATCTCGCACATTCGGACATCTGTGTATCACCCCCAGACGGATGGGTTGGTTGAACGTTTTAATAAAACATTAAAACATATGTTAAAGAAAGCAGTAGAGAAAGATGGGAGGGACTGGGACTACCTGTTACCCTACTTATTGTTTTCGGTCAGAGAGGTTCCCCAGGCCTCTACGGGATTTTCTCCCTTTGAGTTGGTGTATGGTCGGCATCCGCGGGGCTTGCTGGACATAGCCAAGGAGGTTTGGGAAACCGAGACAACTCCATACAAGAGTGTTATAGAGCATATTGCCCAGATGCAAGAGAGGATGGCTAAAATTATTCCATTGGTGAAGAATCATCTGCAGAGAGCCCAAGAAGCTCAAAGCAGAGTCTATAATCGGTCAGCAAAAATTAGGTCTTTCAATCCCGGGGATCGAGTCCTAATTCTAATTCCCACGGTGGAAAGTAAGTTTTTGGCCAAGTGGCATGGTCCATACGAGGTCGTACAAAAA
>JARQOD010000009.1:26948897-27005355 GCA_033576555.1 Oophaga sylvatica | reverse complement strand
CCGAGCGATCATCAGTTCGGAATACCGGCCTCCGTCATCTTCGGTAAGAGGGTTCCAGCTGTGGGGGCAAGGGGGGCTGTTGATAGTCCGGGTCAGCCCCGAGGGGACATGTATGAGCGGAAGGGTGATACTTCCCTCCAGGAGAACCCAGACCTAGGAAGGTCTCCCCGTCTGAACACCCTGACCTGAGACAGTGTTGGAGATTGCGTGAACAAGGTCATATTTCAGCAATTGTCCATAGTGGGGGAACCTATGGACTGTGAGCTGGACAGTCTCTCTCGTTCCTCGCCGAGCCCGTGTGCGTGGCCACCCTAGTCGAGGAGACTGGCCCACAGCTGTGTCAGGTCGTGATAATGGGTGCCCAGTACAGGCCCTACTCGACTCAGGAAGTCGAGTGACTCTGATACATGCTAGTTGCTGATGGGAACTTCGTCACAGATAGGTACCTAAGCGTGGTGTGCATACATGGAGACGTCAAAGTCTACCCAGTAACCTCCTCAGACTTCGTCACAAAACTCGGGGAGATCTCATATGAAGTGGGGGTGTGAAGAACTTGATGCATCCCGCCTATTGGATCGTGACTTTCCCCTGTTTTGGGGTCTTTGAAAAAAAAATGTTTCTGCTGGACAGTGTGATGAAGCTCCTACTGAGGGTGCGCAGTCCCGAGGGGCGGAACACAAGGCTAGTGGGCCGTTAAACTTATGGGATGACCATGAAAATGATGATGACCATGATAATGATGATGATCATGATAATGATGATGACCATGATAATGATGTGATGCTGATAGTAATCATGATAATGATATTGATAATGATGATGACTGTAAAAAAAAATGATGAATTTCCATTTCAGGTGATGTTGGGGGAGGGGGAGGATGTTTCTCTAGAACAGAATGTCCCTGACCTACCGGTGTCCCGTGGCAATTTTTGGGAGTGAGCAATTGCAAGACCCCACTCTTAAACATGCCAGGGAAAAATATAAATGTTCTGAATGAGATCCACAAGAGCCGGCTCTGATGAAAAATTTCCCCATTTTGCCATGAACAATGACCTGCTGTATAGGGTCACTAAAGTAAAGGGAGAGGCCGTGAGTCAGCTCCTGGTACCTAAGTCATATAGAATTTATGGTGTTAGGTTTGTCCCATAAACCACGTGCTGGGTGGGCACCTGGGGATGGACAAAACCCAGGAAAGAATTCTTCAGAGGTTTTTACTGGCCCGGGGTTTATCGAGATGTGGAGGATTATTGTAAAACCTGCCCCTCGTGTCAGATAAATGCTCCGGTGTCTCATTCCGGAGTCCATTAATCCCGCTGCCGGTTATAGAAATCCCCTTTGAAAGGGTAGCAATGGACTTGGTAGGTCCTATTGTAAAATCAGCCAGGGGACACCAATACATCTTAGTTGTCCTTGATTATGAAACCCCGGTACCCCGAGGCGGTCCCTTTAAGAAATATGGCATCTAAAAATATTGCACGGGAACTTTTTCATATGTTTTCCAGGACAGGAATTCCTAAAGAGATCCTCACGGACCAAGGCACACCTTTTATGTCCAAAGTGATGAAGGAACTGTGTAAGTTGCTTAAAATCTCGCACATTCGGACATCTGTGTATCACCCCCAGACGGATGGGTTGGTTGAACGTTTTATAAAACATTTAAACATATGTTAAAGAAAGCAGTAGAGAAAGATGGGAGGGATGGGACTACCTGTTACCCTACTTATTGTTTTCGGTCAGAGAGGTTCCCCAGGCCTCTACGGGTTTTCTCCCTTTGAGTTGGTGTATGGTCGGCATCCGCGGGGCTTGCTGGACATAGCCAAGGAGGTTTGGGAAACCGAGACAACTCCATACAAGTGTGTTATAGAGCATATTGCCCAGATGCAAGAGAGGATGGCTAAAATTATGCCATTGGTGAAGAATCATCTGCAGAGAGCCCAAGAAGCTCAAAGCAGAGTCTATAATCGGTCAGCAAAAATTAGGTCTTTCAATCCCGGGGATCGAGTCCTAATTCTAATTCCCACGGTGGAAAGTAAGTTTTTGGCCCAAATGGCATGGTCCATCGAGGTCGTACAAAAAGTGAGGAGGTTACTTACAAAGTACACCAACCCGGGAGACGGAAGCCCTACCAGATATATCATATCAATCTGATCAAGCCCTGGAGGGACAGAGAGGCATTGTTGGCCTCGGGTGAAGTAGAGAAAGGGGTAAAACCATCTCTACCTCCTGTGACCATTGGTGAGACATTGTCGTGCACCAAAAACAGGAAGTACGGGAGTTTCTGCAGAAAAATCGGCAGAGGTTTTCTGACTTGCCCGGCCGGACTTCTCTCGTAAAACACCATGTCGAGACTGAGCCCGGTACTAAGGTCAAAAATAAAACCGTACAGAATTCCAGAAGCCCGCAGAAAGATAGTCTTACTGAAATCAAAACGTATGCTAGACCTCGGGGTCATTGAGGAGGCCCAAAGCGAGTGGTGTAGCCCGATTGTTCTGATCCCAAAACTAATGGAACCTGGAGGTTCTGTAATGATTTCAGAAAGTTGAACGAAGTGTCAAAGTTTGACGCATACCCGATGCCACGGGTAGATGAGCTAATCGAGAGGTTAGGGGGTGCCCGTTATATTACAACCCTCGATCTGACAAAAGGGTACTGGCAGATACCCCTATTGAGGAGGCAAAAGAAAAAACGGCCTTTGCAACCCCGGAAGGTTTGTTTCAGATCTGGTGATGCCATTCGGGTTGCATGGAGCCCAGCTACCTTTCAGAGGCTTATGGACAGATCCTACGCCCGCATCAAGCTTATGCAGCTGCCTACCTGGATGATGTGGTAATTTTCAGTTCTGATTGGGAGAGCCACCTCGCTAAGGTACAAGCTGTCTTAGACTCGATAGGCGGAGCTGGGCTGAACATAAACCCAGAGAAATGTGCAATTGGCCTAGAAGAGGCCAAGTACTTGGGCTATGTGATTGGCAGAGGGCTGATCAAGCCACAAATCGATAAAGTAGAGGCAATTTAAACTGGCCTGTACCCCTCACAAAACGACAGGTCAAAGCATTTTTGGGCATCACTGGGTACTATCGCAGATTCGTACCAAATTATGCCTCCATTGCTGCCCCATTGACTGACCTGACAAAAGGGGGGAAGTCCAAAATGATAAATTGGAATCGGAGGCAGAAAAAGCATTTCTGTCGTTGAAAATGGCTTTGTGTCAAAGACCAGTTCTGGTCACCCCTAATTTCAGGGAAAGAGTTTCTTGTTCAAACTGATGCCTCTAATGTGGGGTTAGGGGCGGTGTTATCACAGGTCGTGAAGGGTGAAGAACACCCAGTCCTGTATCTAAGTCGAAAAATGACCCCGGCTGAAACAAAATTATGCCATTGTGGAGCGAGAGTGCTCGCAATCAAATGGGCGCTGGACTCCCTACGGTATTACCTCTTGGGTAGGAGATTTAAATTGCAATCAGACCATGCTCCTCTGACATGGATGAAGCAGAACAAGGAAAGGAATGCCAGGGTGACAAGGTGGTTCCTTTCACTTCAAGAGTTCAATTTCTGGGTTTTGAGCATAGACCTGGGAAATTACAGGGTAATGCTGATGCCTTGTCCAGAGTTCACTGTCTCTTCGGAATTTCTGACCAGTCCTCCGGTCTGGAAAAAGAGGGGGGGGATATGTGAGACAGTGAAGGGGTGTGTGCTGGACGGCGTGTATATCTCGCCCAGGTTTCTTAGCTGGGGCGCATAAAATAGGTTGTCAGTGCGGTGTTCATTCATTCTATCTGGGACAGGTTTGCAGTGCAACCCGGAGTGAACACAGCTGCTTAATTAGGCAGCCATAAGTACCTGCTTGAGAAGTTCAGAGGGGGCTCTATCTCTCAGTCTGGATCTGACTTCAGACGCCATTGGAGCCTCATGTGAGCTGCACGCTGGTAACTACTGAACATATGTGTTGTTTTGGGCACAGGCTATTAGAGTCTGGGCCGGATAGAAAGGGTAATCTATCTAAGTGTAATTAGTGGCGGGACACGCCTAGGCTTTATGTTTATGATTTTGTTTTAATTTATGTTCTGTTTGCTGTGGACTTTAAAAAAACTGGTTGCGGCCAGTTTTTAACAGAACCATGTCTGTGAATGGTCTCTTTATGCCACTCCATTCCCCAAGACGGCGATCCCAGAGCTAAATCCCCTGAAAAGCTTACAATGGACAGTGCCAAAAGCGGGGCTGTCCCGCTTAAAGCCACTGGTGACTGAACTGCTGCGAGTGCCTTCTCAGAGACCGGTTGTGATGTCATCAAGGTTACCTCCGTTCAGTGACGCTCCATTCCCAGCCGGGCTGAACTGCTGTTACCACGGTGTCATCTCCGCTAGCAGAGTGAAAGTTTTTCTTTACGGTGCTAGCGACGATCTCACCAAGGTCACCGCAGTTCACCCGGCTGGGAACGCAGCCTGAGTGACCGGACGTTAACCTCTATGACGTCACCACCGGTCTTGAGGCCGCGCTCGCAGCCGCTCAGACACCCGTGGTTTTTTAGCCTGGACTGTCGCATCTTGGCACCGTCCAGGTTGAAAACTGTTTATCCGCCAGACATGGATTAAGGCGTGGGACAGAACAATGGACAGGTATGGTATATTAGGGGTTGGGTAGAATTAGGCATTTAAATAAAAATGGGGAAAAATGTGTTTAGTCTTATTAAATATAGGACTTTATTCTGACTGTGTGTTTATTTACCATTACAACTATGGGATTAGTAATGGATTGGTGGGCTTATAGACGCCTCTCCATTACTAAGCCGTCAGCTTGATGTCACTTGTCAATACAAAGGTGACATTCAACCCACAAATATGAACCCCACTTGCTACCACTACAGGGCAAGTGGGAAGAACCGGACAAAGCGCCAGAATTGGTGCATCTAATAGATGCCCCTTTTTCTGGGCAGCTGCGGGATGCTATTTTTAGGCTGGGGGGCCAATGTTCATGGTCCGTTACCAGCCTGAGAATACCAGCACCCAGCTGTCGCTGTTTTTTTTTAAATTTTTAAATGATTAAAAATACAGCGTGGGGACCCCTCTATTCTTAATAACTAGCCTTGCTGAACTGACAGCTGAGGGTTGCCTGGCTGGTTATCAAAAATACAGGGGAACTCGCGCCTTTTTTTTTTTTATTATTTATTTACAGCGCAGTGGCGGCTGAGAATACTCCCATCAACCACTCCTGCTCTCACAGGTATTGGCGGCGCAGGTGTCGGATGATGGGATCAGTAGTCCCATCGGCTGACACCAGTGACCGTAGGTAAAGTTTATACCTCCCGATTACAGCTGAGCGCTCTCGCTGACTTTTGATAGCGTGGGAACCGTGGCTCTCTGACCGGCGGGGATGATTTCACTGCCGATCAGAATTGGTGTTTGCCGCGCTGCCATGCACATGAGAGTGCAACAAAACACCCGGTGTTCAGGCAGCCGAACCCGAACTGTAACACGGACTTCTTGGTGAAGTCCGTGTTCGGTGTCCGTGCCCGAACAGTAGGTGTTTGGTACGGATCCCGAAACTTTACTGTTTGGGTTCGCCCATCTCTAATCACTAATTGTGGAATCTTCACACTAGACCTCAAGCAGATTGGATTGTGTGCCTCTCCACTCTTCCTCCAGACTCTGAGACTTTGGTTTCCAAATGAAATGAAAATTTACTTTCATCTGAAAGCCACACCCTTGGAGAACTGAGCAACAGTCCAGTTCTTTTTCTCCTTGTCCCAGGTATGACACTTCTGGCGGTCTCTATTGGTCATGAGTGGCTTGACACAAGGAATGCGGCACTTGTATCCATGTCCTGGATATGTCTGTGTGGTGGCTCTTGAAGCAATGACTCCAGCAGCAGTCCACTCCTTGTGAATCTCCCCAAATTTTTATATGGCCTTTTCTTATCAATCCTTTCAAGGCTGCGGTTATCCCGGTTGCTTGTACACCTTTTTCTACCACACTTTGTACTTCCACTCAACCTTTTATTAATATGCTTGGATACAGCACTCTGTGAACAGCCAGCTACTTTAGCAATTACCTTTTGTGGCATACCCTTCTTGTGGAAGTGTGTCAATGACTGCCTTCTGGACATCTGTCAAGTCAGCAGTTTTCCCCCATGATTATGGAGCCTACTGAAACAGACTAAGGGACCTTTTTAAATGCTTAAGGAGCCTTTGCTGGTATTTTTTGTCGTCTTCTGCCTTTGCACAATGAAACACTTTGTCCCTGATTTATTGAAATGATTACTCTAGGATTCTGGCAAAATTACTTTTAAAAAGTCACAATTTTTCCGCAGCAAAGACTTGCCAAATATTAGTGACACTTTGGCATTTTTGTGAAACTGGATTGTGACACCACCACAGCCATCTAATTCATGACCGTGACTGGCGTAAGACTTGTAGCGGGTGTGAGACAGTGAGAGTATGTGTATTGAATGGGGTGTATATTTCACCTAGGTACTTTGCTGACTGGTATAAGGGAGGTGTATGGCTTTGTAAACTAGTGGTAGAGAAAGGTCACTACACCTTACATTCAGTACACACTTGCAGCTCAGGCCTGAAACCACTCAGGTGTTAATTAGGAGACCAGAAGTAGGTGTCTGCGAACACAGACAGAGAGCTCGCTTAGTCTGGACAAGGAGTCCAGGCACAAGAAGGAGTCTCCAGGAGTTTGAGCTGTCTCAGTCTGGGTGCTCGATGTACCCCGGACACAGGAGTAGTCTCTGTGAGAATCCATGCGGATAGCTGCTGAATAGGAGGGGAGCTCTCTCAAGTCTGGACGTTGAAGGTGCCTTCAGACACAAGGAGGAGACTCTGTGAAACTCCATGCTGGTAAATGCTGAACATATGTGTTGTTTTGGCCAGGCTGTTAGAGTCTGTCCCAGATAGATAGGGAAATCTATCTAAGTGTAGTAAGTGGCTGGACAAGCCCAGGTCTTATGTTTATGATTTGGTTTTGATTATGTTCTGTTTGCTGTAGACTTTAATAAAACTGGTTGCGGCCAGTTTTTACCAGAACTGCTGTCTGTGAATGAACTGTTTCCGTGCCACTCCGTCTACCCGGACGGCGATCCCAGAGCTATATCCCCTGAAAAGCTTACACGGGATACACACAACTTCTCAGATGCTCTGGATTCATTAAGAAGCGTGCGTCTCTTGATGTAACAGTAGCGTCTGACTCCAACATGCCCCCTCAAGACCAGCATCATTTACTCTGCTCTTCATGAATTGGGGCCTTTTTTTTATTATTATTATTTGTGGTGCTGCATTCAGACTTTTTTTTTCATTTAGTAATGCTGATTTGGATTACTTGTAACCATAAAACTGTTTGACTACTTTTTTTTGTATTGTTTGTCGTAGGTGGGATAATGGGAAAAAATCACAGCAGTTTTGGTATTATGATGACATTTGGTGTTTATAGAATACTTAATGAAATTATTTTATTTTTACTTTTTTGGTTGGTATGAGTTTATATCAGTTAATTTAATTTTTTTTTTGCCTTCTAAGTGAAAAAGGCAATTTTTTTTTCTTTAAACATTTGGTGTTATTATTATTTATTTATATAGCACCATTGATTCTATGGTGCTCACATGAGAAGGGGTTACATACAAATTACAGATATCACTTACAGTAAACAAACTCACAATCACAAACTGATACAGAGGGGAGATGACCCTACCCTTGCGGGCTTACATTCCACAGGATGGTGGGGAAGGAGACAGTAGGTTGGGGGGTTGCAGCAGCTCTGGTGTTGGTGAGGCGGTAGCTCCGGTAGTGGTGAGGTGGTAGCGGGGTCATTGCAGACTGTAAGCTTTCCTGAAGAGGTAGGTTTTCAGGTTCCGTCTAAAGGATCCGAATGTGATTGGTAGTCGGACGTGTTGGGGCAAAGAATTCCAGAGGATGGGGGATATTCAGGAGAAGTCTTGGAGGCGGTTGGGTGAGGAGCAAATAAGTGTGGAGGAGAGAAGGAGGTCTTGGGAGGACCGGAGATTACGTGAGGGGAGATTAGTTCAGAGATATATGGAGGGGACAGGTTATGGATGGCCTTGTAGGTCAGTATTATTAATTTGAACTGGATACGCTGAGGGAATGGGAGCAAGTGAAGAGATTTGCTGAGGGGAGAAGCAGAGGAGTAGTGAGGAGAGAGATGGATTAGTCGGGCAGCAGAGTTAAGGATGGACTGGAGAGGTGCGAGGGTGTTAGCAGGGAGGCCACAGAAAAGGATGTTGCAGTAGTCTAGGCGGGGAGATGATGAGGCCATGCACAAGCATTTTAGTAGATTGAGGGTTGAGGAAAGGAAATATTCTGGAAATAATTTTGAGCTGGAGGCGACAGGAGGTGGAAAGAGCTTGGATGTGCGGTTTGGTAGGTCTGTTGCAATAAATCTGACAGCCAGCCTTTGGCTGTGCTAGCTAGGCACAGCCATTTTTACACTTGACTGCAATGGCAATCCAATAATTTATTTATATAGCGCCTACATATTATGTAGCACTTTACAATTAAGCAGATATATCTACAGACATTAAGACACATTACAAAGTAACACCTAGTTCAACAGTTGCAAGAGGAGTGAGGGCCCTACTCACAAGCTTACAAACTATATGAGGTGACTGGTCACTTCTTGCCTCTAACCACTTAGATGCTGTGACATGCAAGGGGGGTTCAATGGTTATCATTCCTTTTCTCAATATTAACATGAAGGAGGTACGGTAATCTGTTTTTGTCATTTTGTATTAATTGTAAATGTTGATGGATCACTTACTGTGAAGGAAACAAGTTAAAAATGTTTTGCAACAATAAAAATGGAAGTCTTGAAAAATATTTTGAGACAGGCTGTTTAATAAGAAGTGTAAAAAATCAATTTGAATTGACTAGACTTTGTTTTATAGTTTGTGAATACATGATTAAAGTTTAATTTTATATAAAAAAATATCCATGCTATTCTTTGTAGACTATAGATAATCATATTAAATGTATGTTGTCTTTAACCAGACTGAGAATATCAGAAGGAAGCACAACTACCTTCCATTCATCATGGAATTGTTGAAAACATTAGCAGAACATCAGCAGTTAATACCACTAGTAGAAAAGGTAAATACTTTTATTTCCATTGGATCTATGTTCATACGGTTTTATTGGCCCAATGTATGTCAAATTTTTATCTTTTGGTATTTTTGCAGGTCATGTGTGTCAACATCTATTTTTTACTTTATTTAATTGGGGAGTTTAACCATGTATTTTTATGAATTGTCTATTAAATCATTGGTGATAATAGAAGGTTGGTTAGAAGTGTACATAAGACTGTACACTTTTGTAATATATGGTTTTTTTTTGTTTTTCTTTGTATTGTATTGCTTCATATGTTTTATTTTGTTAGGCATTTTTCTAGTTGGTTATATTTTTTCCCATTTATCTTATGCAGCTTGCAGTTGTTTCCAAATACTGCAAGCTGCTCTATCCACTTACTGCCCAAATCTGTCCTGTTACCCAATGGAGACCTCCCCTCTGAGCTTGTGGCATGCCCAGATCTCTGCGTGTGGTAGGTTTTTTGGGGTAAACCTATGCAAACAGTAAGAATATTAGGTGACAAATGAGCCTCCTGACCCCCTTCATTTCCATTTCTTCATCATGCAGGGAGCACCTCAGCCTTTCTCCGCATTTCCCCACCAACTCCCCCTAGTGAGTGCTATTTTTTTTTGATCTGTCAGTTCATATTTGGAGCAGCTCAGTGGAAAGGAGTTTGTCATAAGCTGCTGTACACTGCATAGGAAAATGAATAGGACTTTGTGATCTTGATTAGAGATGAACAAATATTTCAATATTCGATTTAGCCGGAGTGTGTTGTTTCTGGTTCTAGCACTGTCTCCCTCCACCCCAATGCACATTTCGTGTTCACTACTTCAGAGGGCGTGTAGAAATTTTTGCAAATTTATTTAAAAAGAAAAACGAATTATCACGTGGTCATAAGTAATTCAGACTCCATATTTAAGTCACATGCTGTCCATTTCCTTGTGATCTTCCTTGAGATGGTTCTACTCCTTCATTGGAGTCCAGTTCTGTTTAATTAAACTGATAGGACTTGATTTGGAAAGGCACTCACCTGTCTAAATAAGATGTAACACTCGTGCCCTGACTGGTTGGCGTGAGCGTGGGGGTGTGACCCCACTGTGCCACAAACCAGACTACACTGGAAGGGCCATGACTAAGCAGCTACCTTGGTGTTCATTGGAGCCTCTAATAGTGAGGTCAGGCTTGTGCGGCAGGTAGCTGCCAGGTACCACTCCAGGGTGATGTCTGGCTGTGGCTGCTGATCCCACTGGGGAGCAAAACACTATAGAAAGTGCAGACGAGTACAGACGGGCACGGCTGGGACACTGGCAGGCTGGCATGGCTGAGACACTGGCAGGCGGGCACGGCTGAGACACTGGCAGGCGGGCGGGCACAGTACACACGGAAGAGGTAGGGACAGGAACACGGACAGACATAAGTGGTATATGGAAACAGGTAGAGACCTGTTCAGACTGGAGAAACTGGGGCAGATTCCGGACGAACAGAAACACAGACTGGAATAAGAGGTATATGGGAACAGGTAGGGACCTATTCAGACTGGAGGAGCAGGGACAGAAAGAACCGCAGGAACGGGAGCGGAGCAGAACAGCAAGTTTATGGAGCGGAGAGCAGAACAGAGTCGCTGGTTGCAGTGCACCGAGCTGAACAGCAAGGAGTGCGAAGCAAAGGCAGAACCGCAAGGAGTGCGGAGCAAAGGCAGAACCGCAAGGAGTGCGGAGCAAAGGCAGAACCGCAAGGAGTGCGGAGCAAAGGCAGAGCCGCAAGGAGTGCGGAGCCCAAGGCAGAACCGCAGGAGTGCAGAGCCCAAGGCAGAACCGCAGGAGTGCGGAGCCAAAGGCAGAACCGCAGGAGTGAACACAAGGATACACACAGCAGGATAGGGAAGGCTACAGACAAGGATACAACAGACACAGAAATAGGACTGAATACAGACAGGCTCAGGTACGGATAGTGTACAGGAACTAGGATACTGTCCTGGATATGCAGCCTCCTGGAGGGCAGAACAAGTAAGGCACATAGCACAGAAACAGATCTGGGTACAAAGCCCCAGAGATGGCGGAAAACAGAACAGGACCTGGCAGCTCAGCAGCAAGATACTGACTGAGAGAAGTGATTGCTCAGGCAGCCTCCCAAGGGGTGGGGCTGCCTTAGGTACCAGAGGCTTCTTGGCAATTGGCTGGGGACACCTTAGGAAGGTGCACACTGACTCTATAAGAACCAGGAAGTGCCGGCACCACCCCCCTATGCACATAGCCAGGAAGCATGCACAGATCAGGCAGGAGACATGCGGCACGCAGCACGGAACCGGCAACAGACAACTCACAGCATGGCCCGGAATAGTGAGTAAGTTGGTGTGTAAGGCAGGTGGGGATAGAAGGCCATACAGTGATGCCGGCAGAGTTGTTACATAAGACCTCTCAGCTCACAGTGCATGTCAGACCAAATGAGAATCATGAGGTCAAAGGAACTGGCCAAGGAGCTCAGAGACTGAATTGTGGCAAGGCACAGATCCGGCCAAGGTTGTGTCGTCACTGTTATCTCGTTAACCCTTTCCTCGATATGTGGTATCAGAGAGAATAAGACACAGACAAAAGTATGCGTCAATAAACTCTACTCTTTATTGCTAACGAAGGGGTTTATATACACCCCATAAGCAGGAAGCGGAATTACCATATATGGTGTTTATACAACTTATCACTAAATACATAGAATACTGGTTTTAACTGGAAAACTCCGTTCTTCCCCTTAGCTCCCAGAACAGGGTGCCTTTTCATAACTCAGGCGGGCGGGGGTGTATTGTCTCAAAATAAGGAACATCTTATCTCGACTTCTGGTATGCATCAGCCTGTCTGACAGAAACCAAGGCCTTCTGAAAAAATACTGGTTTAGCTCTAACATTCCCTCCTTTTGTTCCTTCAGTTGATCAATACACATCTTCATACCTCCTCTGTGTCCTAGTACATCGTTTAATCACATCAAACAGATTTTAAAAACTAAATAGATAGCAAGACATATCAATAAAACCTGTAGGCCAGCTTGTATTATCCCAGTCAGCCATCCCCCTATGAAGGAAAAAGGGATCCAGCTTCAATAAAATCTTCATCTTTATTGATTCATAAAAACATGAATAATGGCATGCTCCTGGACAAGCTCAGGACAAGGCTACGCGTTTCGATCACAGGGATCTTTATCACAGCTGACATATTCAGACAAGGGCACATATTAAGACAAAGGAAGACCAATCACGATCAGAAAAAATGTCATGTGATTTTTGACAAGTCCTTAAACAATTTTCACATAACGAATAAAGAAAAGAAAAAAAAAAAAAAAAAAACAAAACACAATATTTGCACAAATAAAATCAATGCAAAGAAATAAAATTAATAATGGAACATCAATTCGTTTCTTTTGTTGAGACCAAATGGATGTCTGGTATGTAGATTAAAGATCCAGAAAGCTTCACGTGTGAGGAGTCGCTGACGTGCATCTCCACCTCGGGAAGACAGGTTAACACTTTCAATACCTGTGACTTGGAAGGAAGAAACATTGCGAGCATGCTGAAAAATAAAATGTTTAGCAGCAGCAGAAATATTGCGATTCGAAGAAACATTCTTTACATCCTGCAAATGTTCAGCAATCCTGATTTTAGTTTCCTAGTAGTGCAGCCTATATAAGATAAATTGCAAGTAGTGCACATAATTTTATATACCACATAGCATGAATTACAATTGATATATTTGTTAATGGTATAAATCGCAGTGCTGTCATTATTTTCAAAGGTTTTCGTTACACAAACATATTTGCAAAGTGCACATCTATTGTGGCCACATTTATAAAAACCTTTATGTTCTAACCACGATGTTTTATGAGAAGAGAAATTATTACTGAACATGCTTGGAGAAACTTTGTTACCAATAGATGGCGCTTTCCTTGAAACAACATTAATACCTGATGAAAGAATGTCAGCAAGAGAGGGATCTTCATATAAAATAGGCAGCGATCTCAAAATGATTTTTTTGATGTCCCCAATTGAGGACTATATTGAGCACAAAAATATGGTTTCACTGCAAGATCATTTTTTTGTTGTCGCCCTCCACTAATGAGATCCTCTCTGTTTTTATTACTTACAATTGTTCGTGCTCTTTTTAATGACCATTTAGGATAATTTCTGTTTTTTAATTTTGTATCCACACAATTAAATTCCGTTTCCAAAGCTGTAGGATCGCTGCAGTTTCTCAAAATTCTGGTATATTCACCTAAAGGAATCGATTTAATAGTATGTTTGGGGTGACTGCTTGCTGCATGCAAGATAGAATTACCAGCACAAGGTTTGCTGAACGTTTTAGTAATAATAACAGAGTCATGTACCCCATATAAATCAAGATCTAAAAAAGAAATTTTGTTATGATGAAATTTATGAGTAAAATGTATATTGAATGAATTAGAATTGATATAATCAATAAATCGGATATGGCAGATACATCACCACTCCAAATGATGAGTAAATCATCATATATCTACCATACCAAGCAATCGAGTCAATAAATGGATTAGTAGCTGAAAAAATAAAAAAATATTCCCAATATGACATAACAAGATTAGCTAGGGATGGCGCAAATTTCGCACCCATCGCCACGCCAGATTTTTGTAAAAAAAATTTATTGTCAAATGAGAAAAAATTGTGGGTTAATAAAAATTGAATAACTTGTAAAATATAATTAATGAGATCCTGGGAATAATTACTGAATTTCGTTAAGACAAACTGCAGCGCTGTCATGGCAACATTGTAAGGTATACAGGTATATAAAGAAGTCACATCACAACATAACCAAGTATTTTCTTTAGACCAGATTTTCTTGGAAAACATTCTCAGCACTTCTTTAGAATCTTTAATATAACCAGGAGTGATTTGTACTAGTGGTTGAAGTAGTGAGTCAACCCATTCACCCAGATGTTCATTTAAAGATCCAATCCCTGAGACAATAGGTCTCATGGGGGGGATTTTCATATCCTTGTGAATTTTTGGGAGACCATGCATGATAGGGATAATAGGATGAGACACTGTGAGATAATCAATTTGTTTTTTGGTTAGAATGCCAAGGCTGAAACCCTCATTGATAATTTGGATAATCTCACTTTTAAATTTATCAGTGGGATTTGTATGGAGTTTTTCATATACATCACTGTCAGACAAGAGAGACATAATTTGAGAATGATAATCCTCTTTATTCAGGATAACTACCATGCCACTCTTGTCCGACATTTTAATTATTATATCTGACATACTTTTGATCTCATCTAGTGCAGTTTTCTGGGCTTTTGTTAAATTGGAATGATTTCTGCTGCTGCCCATTTTAACCCTATCATGAAGGATTTTTTAAATCCCTCTCTATCACCTCCTGGTATTTAGTCATGCAATCAGGCCTGGATTGAATGGGATAAAAAGAGGGATTTTTTGTTTTAAACACAGGTGCATGAATGGTATCAGATTCATTATCATAGGAATGAGTAGACAAACTAAACAAAGTGTTGAGAGATACCTGTTCTCTGAAAGACAAGTCAGTAAATTCATTATTATATGTCAGCGACTCCTGCAAAGGGGTCTCATCAGAATGTTTTAAAAAATGCTTTTTGATGGTAAGGTCTCGCATAAACTTATTGACGTCCAAAATAGTAGAAAAAAGATTGAAATTCTGATCGGGCACAAAATTCAGACCTAAGGACAAAACATCTAATTGCGTTTTGGTAAAGTCTCGTGCAGATAAATTCAAGACATTATCATGGTTTATTATTTGCGATAATTCTTCCTGCGGCGTGTAATCATGACATGATCTTTGTCTGTGTTTTCTGCCACCCCGCCTTTTACGTTTTTTGAATGACGAAAAAACTTTGTGGTGTGAACACTGTCATTAGAGGAAACACTCAGATTATTGTCAGATGAATCCAACTCAGAGGATGTAAAACAAACATGTGGTTTAGATACCGGTTCATTGAGAGCATGGTTGCGTTTTAAAATAGATTTAGGAGTTCTATGACCCCGCTCCCAATGGCCCCAGTCATAGACTTTCTTGGTTGAATAGTCTCTTAGATCACGAGAAAATTTTCTTTTTTTTCGGTCCATGATATCCTTTTCTAGGCTAGAGACATTATCTTGCATTTTAGCCACAAGTGAGTCATACTGAGTCAACGATTTAAATTCAGTGAGCGCAGTATCTGCATCATTCATTTGTTTCTGAATATCCTCCAATTTATTACTCTCATATTTGACTATGAGTTGCATTAGTTTGGAAGAACAATTACTGAGTATCTGATTCCACTCTTCAATGAAAATGTCAGAAAAAATTGTAGTGGGGATTTTTTTAATACGAAGCCCCCTTGGAATCATATCCTTAGCTAGATAATTTTGGAGGGTAGTATGATCCCACCACAACTTTGTTTCTTGAAGCAAAAGTTTTTCCATTTTGTTGATATTTTCATTCAGATCAGGCATGTCTGGAATTTCGTTAATATCACCAGAAAACACTTGTGCCGCTTTGACAGATCTGTCTTGAACAAAAATAGATGCCATAATAAAGCTGGTGCCTGAGCTTAATGACTGAGTCCACTTTCAAAATACTTGAAAATATTGAGCATGAAACCGGGGGCACGGTAATCAAAAGTACAAATATAAGAACGCTAACCAGCTCACCGGTTTGTAGAAGCACGGATCCTCCGCTTGATCAAACGTGAAGATACATGAGAAAATGAAGGAAAAAGGGATCCAGCTTCAATAAAATCTTCATCTTTATTGATTCATAAAAACATGAATAATGGCATGCTCCTGGACAAGCTCAGGACAAGGCTACGCGTTTCGATCACAGGGATCTTTATCACAGCTGACATATTCAGACAAGGGCACATATTTAAGACAAAGGAAGACCAATCACGATCAGAAAAAATGTCATGTGATTTTTGACAAGTCCTTAAACAATTTTCACATAACGAATAAAGAAAAGAAAAAAAAAAAAAAAAAAACAAAACACAATATTTGCACAAATAAAATCAATGCAAAGAAATAAAATTAATAATGGAACATCAATTCGTTTCTTTTGTTGAGACCAAATGGATGTCTGGTATGTAGATTAAAGATCCAGAAAGCTTCACGTGTGAGGAGTCGCTGACGTGCATCTCCACCTCGGGAAGACAGGTTAACACTTTCAATACCTGTGACTTGGAAGGAAGAAACATTGCGAGCATGCTGAAAATAAAATGTTTAGCAGCAGCAGAAATATTGCGATTCGAAGAAACATTCTTTACATCCTGCAAATGTTCAGCAATCCTGATTTTTAGTTTCCTAGTAGTGCAGCCTATATAAGATAAATTGCAAGTAGTGCACATAATTTTATATACCACATAGCATGAATTACAATTGATATATTTGTTAATGGTATAAATCGCAGTGCTGTCATTATTTTCAAAGGTTTTCGTTACACAAACATATTTGCAAAGTGCACATCCCCTATGCCTTTGAACCAATTTGCGGGGTTAAGAAAGGAATAAGTATTTGCCCACCATGAAACTTGATTCTTCAGATTTGCCTCATCATATAGTTTCCTTAACTTTATGACATCCTCTAGCTTATGTTTAAGGGTTAAAACACTAGAATTATCAATATAATGACAACATGCAGGTCCGATAATCTGGCACATCCCTCCTTGTGCTGCTGTCAGGTAATCTAACACGAGGGTATGTTGGTTAGTAACAATAATTAGCTGGTTCTGTACTGCAAGGGACCCATTCATGATATCTAAAATATCCCATATTTGATCATCTAGGTAGTCTGTGGATTCTACCAACTTATCCCATGTCTGAGTTATCATAGGGTAGATAAATAATGCACTGAAAAATTTATTTGCTATCCCCATCTCCACTATGTGTGGTCTCCCATTTGGGCGAGGTCTATTGTCTGCAGATCGTTTATGTAGTGTATGATTTGGAATAGACAATGGATTTAATCTATCTGGAGTGATGAGATAGGTGGCTGGTGTCAATCTAGCTAGGGTGCATTTCCCGGTGACTCCTACTGGAAGCCACGTAAATGCCTTGTCCCCACATACCCAATACATTGATGGTGGAAGGTTCCATATAGCTGAATGCTGTAATACTAATCGGTGTGCCAAATCTATAAACTTTGAAATATTACTCATCATGCACCATCCGGGCTTTTGTCCTAGTGGGGAGCAGTATCCTGCGATAGGTTCTCCGCAGGTGGGAGTGTTCTTCTGATATCCTTCATCTTCATTACACCTCAGGTTACCTGGTTTGTTAGCACAAGTTTCATCATTCCCATTCTCAAAGAAAACATTATTTTCCCATTTATCAGTGTGTAGGTATCGTTCTAATAGGGTTTGAAAGCATCTAAGCTTCCTGTAGTGACCCCAAAACTTATCTTTAACCCCTGTGTCGGTATTTCTCCCAAAGAGGTTATACTAGTTCTATTTCTGAGTACCCATGCCCCACCTTTAAAAGATAGATACAGTCTTGGAATTATCTGTCCTGTTAGATTTCCCTGCCACCATGGAAAATCAGTCCAACCCACTACCGGTATTCCTACCGTAGTGTTCCAAAGTTTTTGAGTGGCATTGCTACTTAATGTGTCTGAACAGTTACCCCAAGAGTTAATTTCTTCCCACGAGACTGGGACTGCAAGAAATGGTAGACTGGTGGATGTCACCGGCACGTGTGTACAAATCCAACAGTTTGGTTTTGTTCTTTCAGTCCATCCACTAAAGCTAAGTGGTGTCTAATGAACCTGTTATCATCCCCATCTACACGGCTAAGTCTGTTCCAAGCATCCGTTACTGCAAGGATGCAACCAAATGTCATTAGTAGCGTCATTCCTCTTCTGGGGGCTCTCCAAGGATCTTCTTACAATGGGATGCGTGAATCCAAGTTTCCTTGCCTTGTAGCTTGACTGCGGTACTTGTCGTCAGTAGAACTTGAAAAGGTCCATCAAATCTCGGATCCAGACTTTCTCACGTGTCTTTTAATGACTACCCAGTCTCCGGGCTGCAGGCAGTGACTCCCAGGATCCTATTTGGAGTGTACCTTACTGAGTATAGGGCTAATGGTAAACATTCAGGCCAAGATTTCCCTGTTTCAGCCATGGCCTTTTGGATTTTTAACTTCAATGTCCCATTTAGTCTTTCTACTTTCCCACTGCTTTGTGGATGATATGGGGTGTGGAAAGCTTGTTGAATTCCTAGAGCTGTCAAGACTTCATTCATTATTTCACCTGTGAAATGTGTACCTCTGTCACTTTCGATCACCTCTGGTACTCCATACCTGCACACCACCTCCGCAAGCAGCTTCTTTGCGGTTGCTGCAGCCGTAGCCTTGGCAATCGGGAAAGCCTCCGGCCATCCTGAGAATAAATCAATACAGACCAACACGTACTCCCATGACCCTGATTTTGGCAGCTGAATATAATCAATCTGCAGTCTCTGGAAAGGATAGAGGGGCCGAGGGGCGTGTTTGGGTGGTGTCTTGACTACCCTTCCCTGATTATGTGTAGCACATACCATGCTTCCCTGGATCAAACCTTCTATACAGGTGGAAAAGCCTGGTGCTACCCAATGCTTCTGCATCACGCTCATTACAGCAGTTTTGGACTGGTGGGTTGGCCCATGTAACATCTGGGCGACTGCAGGGTACAACGCCCTTGGAAGGCATCGACGCATCCCTCTTTCCCATACCCCATTTGCTTCATTCAGACATGCACCTTCTTTTTCCCACTTTTCTACTTCCTCCTGGTGCACCTGAGCCTGCATCTGAGATAAGGCATCCTCCGACACAAAGGGATTTTTGGGAGCGCTTACCTGGTGCATCGTTACCCCTTGGAGTGGTCTACTGGCTGCTGTTTTTGCTGCTGCATCAGCCATTGCGTTTCCTTTACTCACCTGACCAGTGCGTCTGGTATGTGCTTTAACTTTTATGACAGCTACCTCTTTTGGTAATTGTAATGCATCAATTAACTGCTGGACTGCGTCAGCATTTTTAATGGGATGTCCTGCTGCCGTCAGGAATCCTCTAGATTTCCAAATTGGACCAAAATCATGAGCTATACCGAATGCGTATCTAGAATCTGTGTAGATGTTAACAATTCTACCTTCAGCTATCTTACAGGCCTCGGTCAGAGCCTTAAGTTCAGCCTCCTGGGCCGACTGATGTGGGAGGATTGGTTCTGCTTTGATTACTGCATTCAGGGAGACGATGGCATACCCAGTGTGGAAGGTACCTGAGTCATCTTGGTGGCGTGATCCATCTACAAAAAATTCAAAATCAGCATTAAGTCTTTCAGTTTCAAACATTGTGGGTAGGCCTGCTGTTTCCTGTGCCATAAGCTGAACACAATCATGAGGAATCTCCTCTCTTGGATCTTCTTTGTACAATACCGTACCTGACCCCTTCTTTAGATCCGAGAGAGGTAACAATGTGGCAGGATTAAGTGTGGTACATCTCTGCAAAGAAACATTTCGAGGCATTAAAAGTGCACATTGCAATCGAAGGTGACGTGCAGCTGAAAGATGTGCCGGCTGCACCTGGTTCAGTATGGTATATACATCATGGAGGTGTAAGTACTGTAAGTGGGTGATCAAGAACAATGTCTGACGATTTGTGGAGCAATAGTCCTACAGCATGTACTGCCCGTACACAGGACGGGGCACCTCTAGCCACTGCATCAAGTCTTCCACTGAAATAGGCTACAGGCCTTTGATTGTCACCATGTAACTGAGTTAATACTCCTGCCGCGTGTCCCTGCTGTTCGTGGAGATACAGGGTAAATGGTAGTTCATAGTTGGGGGTTCCTAGCGCTGGAGCTGCCACAATCCTGTTTTTGAGAGAATAAAAACAGTCTATACCTTCAGGAGTTAGTTTAAAAGGCACAATGGTGATACAGTCATAGAGAGGCTGCATGAGGATTGATACAGCATGTATCCACTGTCTGCAGTAGCAAACCAGTCCAAGAAATGTCCTAAGAGCGGCAACATTAACAGGAATAGGAAAATTCTGTACAGCTTCTTTGCGAGCGCTGGTCAGATGTCGCGCCCCGGTGTAATGCAATGTCCCAAAAAGATAACTGAAGATTTACAAAATTGGAGTTTATCCTTCGACGCTTTACATTCAGCTTGGTATAGAAACAACATGAGTGATATTGTTGCAGTGTGACACTGTTTCCTGGAGGGGGCACAAATCAGTAAATCATCAACATATTGCAGAACAACTACTTTTGGCATTTTCCATTTTTCCAGTATCTCTTGCAGACTGGCAGTATACATAGTGGGTGAATTCTGGGCACCCTGGGTCAAAACTGTCCAAGTATACTGATTCCCTTGAAATGTAAAAGCAAACAAATACTGGCAGTCAGGGTGCAATGGGACACTAAAAAATGTGTTTGCCAAGTCAATCACTGAAAAACAAAGAGCACTAGCCGGGATCTGAGACAGAAGGGTATGAGGATTTGGTACAACTGGTGTGAGGAGCTCTGTAGCTTTGTTCACTAGCCGGAGATCATGGACCATTCTGTACGCTGCTGGCTGCCCGGTGCTGTTTTCTTTTTAACTGGGAACAGAGGGGTGTTACAAGGGGACTGGGTCTTAACTAAAACACCACTTGCTACCAGTTTCTGTACCTGCTGAGCTATAGCCGACTCTTGAGCTGAACTAAGAGGATACTGTCTCTGATGGGGCAGAATTGCACCTGGCTGTAATTTGACCATGACTGGCTGCACCCTTAATCTGCCCACATCTGTTTTATCTGAAGCCCAGAAATCATGCGGTATCACACCTTCTAACATTGAAGGAAATTCATTTGTGTCCTCTATACTAGCAACATCTAGTGACATGATTTTACAAAGAGTGCTCGGCTTCAATCCTGGTGTCATAGTGACAGTCCCATCAGGATGATACTCAATATGTGCTTGCAATTGAGACAATACATCACATCCTAAAAGATTACATTGACCCCCGTGGTGATACCATTAACTGTGTGTGTACGGTGGTTCCTTGAATTTGCAGGGGAATCTTTTTAGTGACGGGGAGCAGGATAGATGGAGAGTTGTAAGGAGTCGCTATAACATGGTGGGAGAAATCACTTTTCCCAAATGGCCAGTCCTCTTCAGTAATTACTGAATTGTCTGCCCCCGTGTCCACTTGGAACTCAACCTCATGCCCCCCTGGTAGGTTCACCTGCACTGTGCAATTAGGAGTGGGGGGTAAGGAGACAAGGGGGTTCATGTGCAAGCTACCATTATCCTATGGGAGCAGCCCTAATTGGTCTTGGGGGCCTCTTGCAGGCGGGTCATTTGGATATGGATTAGTTGGACAGGCTGGATATGGATTAGTTCTGCAATCTCTCCTGAAATGTCCTGGTTTCCTGCATCCATAGCACAATTTCTGTCCATCTCCTGGCACACGTCTCCCCTCCCAGTTGTTGGCAGGACGAGTACCTACAGCATGTAACCTTGCTCCTCTTTTTGCCTGCGCTAAATCATGTTGTGCCCCCTGTGCTATTCTGGCTAGATCCTCTGCTTTAACTGACCTCCAATCTGGTCTACTTACTTTCACCTTTTCTGCCACTTCCTTTTTCAACCCATTCATGTATGCACTTGCCAGTATCCTCTCACTAGTCTTGTTTTCTGGGACAAAACCCATTTCTACCCAAGTTTTTCTTAGGGCCCAGAAATAATCCTTTGGCTCCTCTTCCTTTCCCTGAACTCTGTCTTCTAGTGTAACCTCCTTCTCTGCCTGTCTATCTTTACATGCTTTTTTCAACGCTTCTGTAAATAGAACCCCTGCTGCTGCGTCATTGACTTCTGCATTATCAGGTCCGGTCCTACCAACATAACACTTGTATGTCTCATCTATCAGTCTATCGTATCTGGCTTCATCTGCCAATTTCCCTTTTATAAGTGCTTCCAAATCCTGTCTAGTTGCTTTATACGTATCCTGCATTGTAGCTAACATTCTAGCGAATCCCATTGGTGACTGTGAAGGGTCCGGGAGTTGCGTTATTAGAGCCAACTGCTCTGAAGGGCTCCATGGTCTGTATAACACTGCTGTCCGGGGGGCGCCTGGAGCTGGTCCGCCCCCCTCGCCTCCCGCAGCACCCGGGGTACCAGGTACCATTACTGTCCTCATTGGAAATAAATTGGCCGGGGGAGGTCTGGGTCCACCGCAACCTACACAGACATCTACCGTCAGGGGATTCTGCTGTCCACACCTGGGGCAGACCCAACAGTTTGGTTCGTGGGAAGTCTGTGGGAAAGTCTGATACTGGGGTGGAGGTAATGTAGGAGGCAAACAGGAGGGTAAATCAGTCATCCCTGTTTTTGTCAGTCTGTAATGTCCGTCTCCTAATTCTTCAGTCTTTCCCTCTAAGTAATCACACGCACTCATCCACAGGTTCACTGTTTTTAACAGTCCTTTGTCTCTCAACCATCCATGATGTGAGTTAAAGAACCTTTTCCATTTATCACTGTTCAATTCTCCGTTTTCATTCATGCCTGCTTTACACAATACTTTGTCAATGCCTACCAGCGCTTGCTTTCCCTCTCTGCGTACCACTAAATCTTTGGCAGTAATGCCTTCCTTGGCATTTTGGTTCCCCATTTTTGTATCTCCTCACCTAGAAGAGATTCTCCTGTCACTTAGACAATTCTGTCACCAAGACTCTGTCACCAAGACAATTCCGTCACTTAGACAATGGGCCACAAAGGTTTCTGAACCATTCCACTGCTCGCTTTCCAAGATTTGTACGCCAACCAAATAAACAATCCGATCACACCAACACCAAGACAAAACCACACCACAATCATCGGATCCATACTGTCATTTTTCAAAGGAGGAAAGGCAGGACTGACAATCAATCTGAAGGTCTACTGGTTCAAAGGGACCTGAGCCAGGAACACCTGTGAATTACCTGGAAAGCCGACCGCTCGGGGAGGAGGGAGTCCACTATACAGTGATATAGATTTTAGGTAGAATATAATAAGTATTCTTACCTCAGCGCTGTATGTATATTACCAACAGAAAGCTCCTCTCATCCCACGTCTCTGGATCGGTCGGCCTTTCTCAGAGTAGATTAACTCAGGTCCCTGTTCGGGCGCCAGGCTGTCGTCACTGTTATCTCGTTAACCCTTTCCTCCTTGAAATGTGGTACCAGAGAGAATAAGACACAGACTAAAGTATGCGTCAATAAACTCTACTCTTTATTGCTAACGAAGGGGTTTATATACACCCCATAAGCAGGAAGCGGAATTACCATATATGGTGTTTATACAACTTATCACTAAATACATAAAATACTGGTTTTAACTGGAAAACTCCGTTCTTCCCCTTAGCTCCCAGTACAGGGTGCCTTTTCATAACTCAGGCGGGCAGGGGTGTATTGTCTCAAAAGAAGGAACATCTTATCTCGACTTCTGGTATGCATCAGCCTGTCTGACAGAAACCAAGGCCTTCTGAAAAGTACTGGTTTAGCTCTAACAGTTGCAAAAGAATTTCCGCAGCACTCAAGGTTCTTAAGAGCACAGTGGCCCCCATAATCCTTAAATGGAAGAAGTTTGGGACCACCAGAAGTCTTCCTAGACTTTGCCGTCCAGCCAAACTGAGCAATCGTGGGAGAAGAGCCTTGGTGAGAAAGGTAGAGAAGAACCCCAACATCACTGTGGCTGAGCTCCAGAGATGCAGCAGGGAGATGGGAGAAAGTTTCACAAAGTCAACTATCACTGCAGCCCACCACAGTCGGGCCTTTTATGGCAGAGTGGGCCGACTGAAGCATCTCCTCAGTGCAAGACATATGAAAGCCTGCATAGAGTTAGCTAAAAAACACATCAGGACTCTCAAGACTATGAGAAATAAGATTCTCTGGTCTGATGAGATGAAGATAGAACTTTTTGGTGATAATTCTAAGCGGTATGTGTGGAGAAAAACAGGCACTGCTCATTATCTGCCCAATACAATCCCAACAGTGAAACATGATGGTGGCAGCATCATGCTATGGGGATGTTTTTCAGCTGCAGGGACAGGGCGACTGGTTGCCATTGAAGGAAACATGAATGCGGACAATTACAGAGATATCCTGGATGAAAACCTCTTCCAGAATGCTCTGGACCTCAGACTTGGCTGAAGGTTGACCTTCTAACAAGAAAATGATCCTAAGCACACGGCTAAAATAACAAAGGAGTGGTTTCGGAACAACTCTATGACCATTCTTGACTGACCCAGCCAGAGCCCTGACAACCCAATTGAGCATCTCTGGAGAGATCTGAAAATGGCTGTTCACCATCCAACCTAACGGAACTGGAGAAAATCTGCAAGGAAGAATGGCAGGGGATCCCCAAATCCAGGTGTGAAAAACTTGTTGCATCATTCCGAAGAAGACTCATGGCTGTGCTAGCTCAAAAGGGTGCTTCTACTCAGTACTGAGCAAAGGGTCTGAATACTTATGATCATGTGATATTTGTTTTTCTTTTTTAATAAATTTGCAAAAATTTCTACATTTGTTTTTTTTTTCAGTTAAGATGGATTGCAGAGTGTACATTAATGAGAACAAAAATAAACTTTTTTTAATTTACCAAATGGCTGCATTGAAATAGTGAAAAATTTAAAGGGATCTGAATACTTTCCGTACCCAACGTATGTATAATGTGTGTGTGTTTATACAGCTCTGGCAAAAATAAGAGACCACTGCAAAATGTTCAGTTTGTCAAATTTTTCTCTTTTATAGGTATATTTTTGAGTAAAATGTAAATTGCTCTTTTATTCTATAAATTACTGACCACATGTCTCCGAATTTTCAAGCAATAAATTTTGTATTTATTTTCAGAAAATGAAAAATGATCAAAATAACAAAATGCAGTGCTTGCAGACCTCAAATCATGCTAAGACAACAAGTTCATAATCATTTAGAAACAACAATACTAATGTTTTAACTCAGGAAGAGTTCAGAAATCAATATTATGTGGAATAACAACAATTTTTAATCACAGCTTTCATGCGTCTTGGCATGCTTTCCACCGGTCTTTCACACTTCTTTTGGGTGACCTTATGCCACTCCTGGTACAAAAATCTAAGAAGTTCTTCTTTGTTTGATGGCTTATGACTATCCATCTTCCTCTTGATTACATTCCAGAGGTTTTCAATGGGGTTCAGGTCTGGAGATTGGGCTGGCCATGACAGAGATTTGATGTGGTCCTTCATCCACACATTGATTGACCTAGTTGTATGGCATGGTGCATTGTCCCGCTGGAAAAACCAGTCCTCACAGTTAGGGAACATTGCCTGAGCAGAAGGAATCAACTGTTTTTCCAGGATTACCTTGTATGCGGCTTGATTCATACGTCCTTCGCAAAGATTAACCTGCCCAATTCCAGCCTTGATGAAGCATCCCCAGATCATCACCGATCTTCCACCAAATTTCACAGTGGGTTCAAGACACTGTGGCTTGTACGCCTCTCCAGGTCTCCATCTAACCATTAGATAACCAGGTGTTGGGCAAAGCTGAAAATTAGACTCATCAGAGAAGATTACCTTACTCCAGTCCTCTATGGTCAAATCCTTATGGTCTTTGTCAAACTTCAGCCTGGCTCTCCTTTGCTACTCATTGATGAAAGGCTTTTTTCTAGCTTTACATGACTTGAGCCCTGCCTCTTGGAGCCTGTTACGAACTGTTCTTGCCGTGCACTTCACCCCAGCTGTCATTTGCCATTCCTTTTGTAGATCACTTGATGTCATCCTGCGGTTTCTGAGTGACATTGGAATAAGATGACGGTCATCCCTGTCAGTGGAGAGTCGTTTTCACCCTCTGCCTGTCTGTAGCTTTGTTGTCCCCAATGTCTGCTGCTTGACCTTGTAATGGACTGCCGTCTTAGAAATTTTAAGGATGGAGGCAACATGTTGCTCACTGTATCCCTCTGCTAGTAAAGCCAAAATTGAGCCCTTCTTTTCCTCACTCAAGACTTTTCTTTTCAACTCCTTTGGCATGGTTAAAAGTTATTTTTTCATTCCTATTACTTTTGGGATATTACTAGCACTTGTTTTGCCATCCAGCTTCTCCTATTGCAAGAGGATTGTGAACACCACAGCAGTGTTTTTTTTACACTTTCCTTTGTTAAATAAGATATATATACAGTACAGACCAAAAGTTTGGACACACCTCATTCAAAGATTTTTCTGTATTTTCATGACTATGAAAATTGTAGAATCACACTGAAGGCATCAAAACTATGAATTAACACATGTGTCTTATATTCTAGGTTCTTCAAAGTAGCCACCTTTTGCTTTGATTACTGCTTTGCACCCTGAAAAGGTGAACGGATAGACTCTACATGCCTGGTTCCCACCGTGAAGCATGGAGGAGGTGGTGTGATGATGTGGGGGTGCTTTGCTGGTGACACTGTTGGGGATTTTTTCAAAATTGAAGGCATGCTGAACCAGCATGGCTACCACAACATCTTGCAGCAGCATGCTATTCCATCCGGTTTGCGGTTAGTTGGACCATCATTTATTTTTCAACAGGACAGTGACCCCAAACACACCTCCAGACTGTGTAAGGGCTATTTGACCAAGAGGGAGAGTGAAGGGGTGCTGCGCCAGATGACCTGGCCTCCACATTCACCAGACCTGAACCCAATCGAGATGGTTTGGGGTTAGCTGGACTGCAGAGTGAAGGCAAAAGGGCCAGCAAGTGCTAAGCATCTCTGGGAACTCCTTCAAGATTGTTGGAAGACCATTTCCGGTGACTACCTCTTGAAGCTCATCAAGAGAATGCCAAGAGTGTGCAAAGCAGTCATCAAAGCAAAAGGTGGCTACGTTGAAGAACCTAGAATATAAGACATAATTTTAGTTGTTACACACTTTTTTGTTAAGTATATAATTCCACATGTGTTAATTCATAGTTGTGATGCCTTCAGTATGAATTTACAATTTTCAGTCATGAAAAGCAGAAAAATCTTTAAATGAGAAGGTGTGTCCAAACTTTTGGTCTTTACTGTATGTATATATGTGTGTATATATATATATATATATATATATATATATATATATAATATATATACCGTATTTTTCAGACTATAAGACGCACCGGACTATAAATATGCAAGCAGCTGACAGCACTCGGGAGTTATCAAGGATGCACGTTCAGACGTTCGGGATCCAAACGAACAAAGTCCAACAGAAAAATAGCAACAGCATCCAGTCCAGGTAGAAGTATGAAAAAACTTTATTCAGCCACCATAAAACACGACGTTTCGGCCATTATTAGGCCTTTATCAAGTATACAAAATAGGGCAAAATGGTGTCCTTAAATGGTGTGGAGAAGCCAATCACCATCCAGGAACCGCCCACAGTGCAAATAGACATATATAACATTTTATACAGCAATATACAATTTAAAACAGTGATCAAAGCTGAAATAGTGACATCACAAAGAAAATACTGCAAAGTACAAAAACAGCATGAAATATTCAAGAGATTACTACATGTAAACAGTATCACAATATCTGTCTGCCAATAGATGATCTGTTCTTATACACACCCATCATAATGCTGTACCAATCATGTGCTCACTAACTGCATCGCCCTCCATGTCCAATCAGTATCTGTTCATCAGCACTTACTCAGAGCTCTCTTCCAATCGCCCACAGGAACACAGTTCAGAAGACACACTTAGCACACCCCCTTCTGTGGTAAACAAAGGCACATGTTCAGAGATCGTCACAGCAGAACGCTGAGTGGATCATGTGACCACCAGCGTCAGCAGACATCCGACCATGTGACCGCCAGCATCATCAAAGGTACCGTCGCATGATGACCACATCATAGACCTCCATTTAAAGAAGTCACGGCCAAAATATCACGTGATCACAGGCATCATCCGACACCCGGTCACATGACTTGATATGGGCAAAAAAAAAAAAAAAAACGGCGCATGCGCAATGGGTTGTACCAGGGCTTCAGCTGGTCACATGACCATCAATGTCACAAAACCAACGGAACTATAATCAGAGCTGGCTAAAAGTGTATACCACACACAAACCGCAGCAGAGGAGTGCTTAATACTCTAAAGGTGAGGAGACATTGAGAACTCCCAGCAAAATACAGCCAACTACAGTGTGCAGCTTAGTAGTTTATACAGAAAAGGGGAGATTAACTAAATGTACAAAAAACATAAGTGATGTCATCATCAGGGATTATTAGGTCACCATATGCTCCGATCATTCCAGATTATATTCCTAAAAAAACAACAAACATAAATAAAATCTATATCTAAAAACAAACACAGAATTCAGATGCAAGAATTACCTAGCACAAATATGTAAATTATATTCTATATTCAACCCCTTTGGTTGTAATGTCCCCAAAACGGAAATCCAACGGAGTTCCTTCTGTTTGAGCAACTTAGTCCTGTCACCACCTCTCCTGAGGGGTGGAACCCCATCGATAACCCTAAATCTCAGCTGACTAACCAGGTGCCCACATTCTACAAATGGTTAGATACTGGCAGCTCCATCATTTTCGTCCTGATAGTACTTTTGTGTTTGCTTATCCTGGCCTTGACTTCCATCGTCGTCTCACCTATGTACATGAGTCCACACGGGCACACAAGCATATAGATTACATAGCTGGATGTACAGGAATACCGTTCCTGGATCCGAAAGCGTTGACCAGTATATGAGTGCCCGAAACTATCTCCCTTAATCATATTACCACAACAAGCACAATTCAAACATGGAAAATTCCCATTCCTCGGGCCCTAGGGTTATCGATGGGGTTCCACCCCTCAGGAGAGGTGGTGACATGATTGGTACAGCATTATGATGGGTGTGTATAAGAACAGATCATCTATTGGCAGACAGATATTGTGATACTGTTTACATGTAGTAATCTCTTGAATATTTCATGCTGTTTTTGTACTTTGCAGTATTTTCTTTGTGATGTCACTATTTCAGCTTTGATCACTGTTTTAAATTGTATATTGCTGTATAAAATGTTATATATGTCTATTTGCACTGTGGGCGGTTCCTGGATGGTGATTGGCTTCTCCACACCATTTAAGGACACCATTTTGCCCTATTTTGTATACTTGATAAAGGCCTAATAATGGCCGAAACGTCGTGTTTTATGGTGGCTGAATAAAGTTTTTTCATACTTCTACCTGGACTGGATGCTGTTGCTATTTTTCTGTTGCACCGGACTATAAGACGCACCCAGGTTTTAGAGGTGGAAAATAGGGAAAAATATATTTGAAGCAAAAAATGTGGTAAAATATTTAATAACATACTATTATATGTGGTGTTATTATATAGTATGTTATTATGTTGGAAGCTACGGGTAGGAGATGGTGCTGCGGGACCAGTGTGGTGTCTGTAAACTACTATGTGAAGACGCTGGAGGGTGAGTATAAGGCCGAGGTCACACATGCGAGAAACTCGCACAATTTCGTGTGAGTCTCTCGCATGAACACCCGGAACTGCCGCCGGCACTCAGACTGGATCGTGCGGCTGCATAGAAATACATGCTGCATAGAAATAGAGACAGATGATAGAGACAGAGATGATAGAGACAGAGATGATAGAGACAAAGATGATAGAGACAGAGATGATAGAGACAGAGATGATAGAGACAGAGATGATAGAGACAGAGATGATAGAGACAGAGATGATAGAGACAGAGATGATAGAGACAGAGATGATAGAGACAGAGATGATAGAGACAGAGATGATAAAGACAGAGATGATAAAGACAGAGATGATAAAGACAGAGATGATAAAGACAGAGATGATAAAGACAGAGATGATAGAGACAGAGTTGATAGAAATGTGACACGTATGCGTTTCATGTGCGCATGATGCGCTGCACAAAAAAACGCAAGTGTGAAAGTAGCCTAACCTAATTAATTCTCTGTTGTACAGTGTGTCTGAAGGACCGGTGATGACATCATGAAGAGGCAGGGCTTTGGTCATGTGATGCTCCAGCCAGCCCTCTTCATGACCTCATCACAGGTCCTTCACAGGAGCATTCAGCCTCCCATCAGCACAGCCCCAGGCTGTCAGGTATGCCAGCTGCTCCTGCTGCCTCCTCCTTCAGACACCGATCTGCCCAGCTGCTGCAGGAATCAGGCGCTGGGGAAACTGTGTGGCTCTGTGATCTGCTGCTCCTCGCTCACTGCTCAGCTGATAGGTGGAGGGAAGCGGCTGATTAATATTCACTGCACTTAAGTAGGGACCAGGGGTTTCCCCAGCGCTTGTTTCCTGCAGCAGAGGGGATATTTTCTTGCCTCCTGCTGATCCCACTCCACCGCTGCCCACTGCCCCCCTCCCCACATGTTACATTCCGACCATAAGACGCACCCACACTTTCCTCCCAAATTTGGAGGAAAAAAAGTGCGTCTTATGGTCCAAAAAATACGGTTATATATATATATATTATATATATATATATATAACAGTACAGACCAAAAGTTTGGACACACCTTCTCATTCAAAAATTTCTGTATTTTCATGACTATGAAAATTGTAGAATCACACTGAAGGCATCAAAACTATGAATTAACACATGTGGAATTATACATTACACTTTACAAAAAAGTGTGAAACAACTGAAAATATGTCTTATATTCTAGGTTCTTCAAAGTAGCCACCTTTTGCTTTGATTACTGCTTTGCACGCAGAAAAGGTGAACGATGGATTCTACATCCGTGGTTCCCACCGTGAAGCATGGAGGAGGTGGTGTGATGGTCTGGGGGTGCTTTGCTGGTGACACTGTTGGGGGATTTATTCAAAATTGAAGGCATACTAAACCAGCATGGCTATCACAGCATCTTGCAGCAGCATGCTATTCCATCCGGTTTGCGTTTAGTTGGACCATCATTTATTTTTTAAACACACCTCCAGACTGTGAAAGGGCTATTTGACCAAGAAGGAGAGTGTTGGGGTGCTACGCCAGATGACCTGGCCTCCACAGTCACCAGACCTCAACCCAATCGAGATGATTTGGGGTGAGCTGGACCGCTCACCGCTTCAATTTTAAATAAATCCCCAACAGTGTCACCAGCAAAGCACCCCCACACCATCACACCACCTCCTCCATACTTCACGGTGGGAACTAGGCATATAGAGTCCAGCCGTTCACCTTTTCTGCGTGCAAAGCAGTAATCAAAGCAAAAGGTGGCTACTTTGAAGAACCTAGAATATAAGACATATTTTCAGTTGTTTCACACTTTTTTGTAAAGTGTAATGTATAATTCCACGTGTGTTAATTCATAGTTTTGATGCCTTCAGTGTGATTCTACAGTTTTCATAGTTATGAAAATACAGAAAAATCTTTGAATGATAAGGTGTGTCCAAACTTTTGGTCTGTACTGTATGTGTATATATATCTAATATATAAAGCTGAATGTGTGTATGTATGTGGGTATGTTTGTCCGGGATTGGAATCCGCACCGTCGCACTTACGGGCATGAAATTTTGCACGCCCGCACGTCTCGACCCCGAAAGCGTCCTAGGCTATGTTTTGAATCGAAATTTTAACCCCGCGCGTTCCAAATCGCCAAACAATTTTGGCCCTATCTACATAATGGGGAGAAAGCTGAATGCTTGTGTGTATGTCCGGCATAGGAATCTGCATTTACGGGCATGAAATTTTGCACACCCGCACGTCTCGACCCCGGGAGCGTCATAGGCTAGGTTTTGAGTCGAAATTTTAACCCTGCGCATTCCAAATTGGCAAATAATTTTGGCCCGGGATAGGAATCTGCACCGTTGTACTTACGGGCATGAAATTTTGCATGCCCGCACATCTCAACCCCAGGAGCATCATAGGCTATGTGTTGAATGGAAATTTTAACCCCCGCACGTTCCAAATTGCCAAACAATTTTGGCCCTATCTACATAATGGGGAGAAAGCTGAATGCTTGTGTGTATGTCCGGCATAGGAATCTGCATTTACGGGCATGAAATTTTGCACACCCGCACGTCTCGACCCCGGGAGCGTCATAGGCTAGGTTTTGAGTCGAAATTTTAACCCCGCGCATTCCAAATCGGCAAATAATTTCGGCCCGGGATAGGAATCTGCACCGTTGTACTTACGGGCATGAAATTTTGCATGCCCGCACATCTCAACCCCAGGAGCATCATAGGCTATGTGTTGAATGGAAATTTTAACCCCCGCACGTTTTGGTGTGTGATTTTTATGTGCAGAATAAATTTTTGTTAACATAGTCTATTTTGTTACAGCTAACAGCTATATATTGATCACAACACTGTCCAAATAGTTAAATAACCCCTATCTCTTGGGGGAATAGCATCCTTATACAAATAATAAATCTTTAATTCGTTTTCATTAAGTTTTGTCATGAATTCCTGTAGGTCCTCAATAGGTCCTTCCCAAATGAACATAACTTTGACTCCTCAAGGTCTAAACGAGAGCTTTGGGTTTGGAGCATTCCTTTAGAAGTATTGTGGATTAAATATCATATTTAACATTGATTCTCCATTTAAATAGCTTACATTGGTAGTGATAGGGGTAGGGGATTTTTAATAGGCGCTTGTATTTTACTCCTGATTGGCCGTATCGTTGTAATGGACCTGCGCATGCGCCAGAAAATTACTATGACGGCGCTTTTACTTTATTTTTGATTGGCCACATCGTTGTGATGGACCGCTCTGATTACCTATGTGCAGGAAGGGCTACGTAGTAAGTTCTAGGATACGATAAAAGCCTTAGCCAATTGATACGGAGATAATTTTGATTTCAGTGATGGCATTGGATATCGGGGGTATTTAAACCTGGTGTGTCCTCTACCCCGACACGCCTCCCGAAGAAGGATTGCGAAACGTGCGTCGGGGTAGCAGGGACGCCAGGAATTCCACGTGCTGACTCGAGGTAGCTATGTAATATTTTTGACAGCAATATTTTGTCCGTATATGCCTTATGGTAGTGAGTATTGTGATTTTGGGGTTCGTGCAATAGTGTATCTGTTTACATACCAGGCACTGTGTACCCGTAACTATACATGCATATTTTACTATGTTAAACACTTCCTATGCTGACATATTGTTGTCATATGCTATAACGGGCTGAATTAGTTTTGCGTGGTTCCATGGTAATATGTCCCTGATCTGTTGTGTGAATCAGATGTCTTTTCTAGGATTTTATTCTACTTGTTAATAAAAATCACTTTTTTGCATATCTAGCATTCTGATTTATTGCCAATTTGGCAATGGGGTTTTCGTGATTTTTTATATATATATATGTGTATATATACATATATATATATATATATATATATGTATATATACACAGTATATACTGATTGAAACCATATCAATAAAATAATTGGAGTGATGAACTCTCACTACATTCCACCCCTGGCTTCAACCACGTTAATTAATTAACCTGCCATATATATATTTATTTGCTACCAATAGAAAACCACTTTGGTAAAAAATGACAACCTGGGCTAAAAAAGGAAAAAAAAGCAAAACAAACACACAGTTACCGATTCGATTCATTCTATTTATATTTTGATCCAGAGATAACAAATGTGATTTTATTTTATTTTGAATGGGGCAAAAGAGGAATGATTTGAACTTAGTTTTAATATTTAACAAAAAAATTTTGTCTTTTCACTTGCTTCAGTAGTCTCCTTATGAGACTTGAAACTGCAATCATTCAGTCACCTGTGCTACACATAGAAATGCCCATCTGGTATTAATACTGGGCGGCGCTCATAGCAGATCAACTCCTGCAGACTCTCGGCTGTCATGCCAAGCCATCTGCTCTCCATGATCATGTGACATGGGCGGACTAAGTGACACTCTTCTGGTGTGGGCATGTTGAATTCCGCTGTCAGAAATTGATTGAGGCATTTAACATGTTAACAGCCGTGCATGGATCACGATTCGACCACAGCTGTTAGGGGTACTTGACAGCTAATCACATCAGCGGTCATGTGCCTGAAAAGTTGTGGGATCAATGCCGGAGCCTGCATCAAATAGGGGAAGGCAACCTATGATGTACCTATACATCATAGGTCTTAAAGGTTAAGCCACCCTATTTGGCTCATATGGACCCTTGGGATCTGAATCTTGTTTTGGAGGCTCTCCAGTCTCGTCCTTTTGAGCCAATCTGAAACATCTCTGCACTTTTTCTTTCTTTATAAGGTAGCTTTCCTTATAGCCATGACTTCTATTAGGAGAGTCTCTGAGCTTGCAGCTCAGTCTTCTTGTGCCCCTTACCTTATTCTTCATCAGGATAAAATAGTATTTAGGCCAGGTCCGTCTTTTCTCCCTAAGGTAGTTTCGAGTTTTCACCTTAATAAAGATATTATTTTACCTTCCTTTTATCCAGCACCATTTCATCCTATTGAAAAGGCTCTTCAAAGCTTGGACATCGTTAAAGCCGTAAAATATTATCAGCCGCTGCCTTTTTTAGGCACTAGGATTCCTTGTTTGCTATACCACAGGGACCTTGTAAAGGTGAAGCTGCTTCTAAAGCGACCATTGCCCAATAGTTCAAGACTATTATTATCCAGGCCTACAAGGCTAAGACTAGGGTAGCCCCATTTAGTATTGAAGTGCACTCTGTGTGAGCGGTGGGGTCTTCCTGGCTGGTTCTTCATCAGTCATCAGCTTTGCAGCTCTGTAAAGCAGCTATTTGGGCATCGGTGCATACTTTTTCTAAGTTTTACAGGATGCACACTTCTGCCTCAGCAGAAGAAAGTCTTTGTAGGAAGATACTGCAGGCGGCAGTAGCCCAGATTTCCATTTAAGTTATGAAGGAAAACCATGTGGTAATGGTATGAGATTTAATGCTAATCCCACCTTAGGGACAGCTTTAGGATGTCCCACGGTTCTGTGTCCCCCTATGAGACGAATGAGAAAAACAGATTTTTTAATTTACTGTAAAATTGGTTTCTTGTGGTCTTCATTTGGGGACACATCTCTGTTATGATTTGGTAGCCGAGGAGGACAGTAGCCAAAATAGCCTAGGCAACCAGACACCCAGAGAGGTTGGTAATTAGTGGATTGCAGACCCCTAAACTGACAGCACAAATAGAAGCAACCGTGGGATGTGCCTACGGTGCCCTAAACTTAGAGATAACTAAGCCTAAAGAGAGAAAGGGGAAAGCTAACTGCCCCAGAGTAGAGCCCCCAAAGGAATAGGTAGCTCCCAAACATATATTGGCGGTGAGACAAGATGAAATACAAACACAGGCAGAAATAGAACAAGCAAATGCTGGGGCCCAAACTGTCTAGATAGAACAGGACAGGAAAGAATAGTGTCTGCAATCCAGCAAAAACTCTAAGAAAAATTCCAACCCATCTGATATGCAAAAATATTGAGACCACACGATCTCCCCTGCTAGATCAGACTCTGGTGTGCACTGGTAGCAAATCAACAGATACTGAAATAACAGGAAACTGAAAAAACATAAACTGTCTGGTGTGAACTGGTTGCAAATCAGTGGATGCTGAAATAACAGGAAACTGAAAATACATAAACAGTGGCAAATGAGAAACACAGTCCAGCGCAGGCCCCCGCAGGGGAACCTGGCTGTACAAATCCACAAGGGCTGAAAACTGAGATAGACAAAAACAAATGCCACAGAAATAAACAGCAAATATCTTATCTGAAAGTTGCAGGACAAAGCAGGAAGCAAGCTGTCTTCCAAAAGAGACCAGGAAGCAACAAATCACCGCCAAGGATCATGGGAAGGTTGCTCACTTATATCTCCCCTGTCAGCAACACCTGATTGCCAATCATTGTCCCCAGCTGATAGACCTCTGTTAGCCAAAGCAGCTTCATTACTATCAGCATCCACCAGAGGGAGCCCAAACTCATCTCCCTCCCTTTATTTCCTGGTTGGGCGCATAGTTGTTTTTTCTTTCCTTAATTCTTTTCTGTTCTATTTCCTGCTGCTTTCTTACACAACTGAGGAAGCCTGACTCCAGTAGGCGAAGTATAGTCTTCTGGGGAGGAGCCAATTTTATTTAAATGCAATAAGTGTTAGTGTGCTGCCACCTGGAGGCTATCATGGTTCTGTGTCCTCCCCAATGAAGACTATGAGAAACAGATTTTACTGAAAGTAAAAAAACCTTTTATTCCATTTAGCGACATATATTTACAGACATACAGTGGGTACTGTGAGGTCTTATATAGACAGGTATGTGCCTTTCCAAATCAAGTTCTATCAGTTTAATTAAACACAGCTGGACTCCAATGAAGGAGTAAAACCATCTCAAGGAGGATCACAAGGAAATAGACAGCATGTGACTGAAATATGAGTGCCTGAGCAAAGGGTCTGAATACTTATGACCATGTGATATTTCAGTTTTCCTTTTTAATACATTTGCAAAAATGTCTACATTACTGTTATTTTCAGTTAAGATGGGGTGCAGAGTGTACATTAATGAGAACAAAATGAACTTTTTTGCATTTACCAAATGGCTGCAATGAAACAGAGTGAAAAATTTAAAGGGGTCTGAATACTTTCCGTACCCACTATAGTGTTGCTGTGTTTTTTTTTTATTTAAAGAGAAATCATAGTTTTTTTTTCTGCATTTGAAACTATGCCACCTAATGATAGACACCAAAACATCCTACAGTAGACATGTGAGCATCAGAATTACACCATGGAGCAATAAAAAACAATGAATCTCCCCTCTCTAATTAGTCCTGAATGCAGCAGCCAGGATCCTATTCCTTGCCAACTGCTACACCGATGCCTCTCCCCCTTTGCCAGCTGTTGCACTGATTAAATATCTACTATAGAGTTTAATATAAACTGATCACTCACCCACAAAGCGCTCAACGTTTCAGCACCACCCTACTTCTCCTCCCTTGTCTGCCTACCACCCTACCCATGCCCTCCGTTCTGCTAATGACCTAAGATTAAAATCCTCAATATTCCGAAGCGCCCATTCCTGTCTCCAAGGCTTCTCGTGTGCTCTTCTAATTCTTTGGAAAGCATTACCCAGGACACTTCGATTAATCCCCAATACCCACAGTTTTAAGCATGCCCTAAAAACACATTTCTTTAGTTTGGCCTATTTCCTCACCACATTTGCCTAACTATCCCTGTTTTTTCCAATACAAAATTTCCTTCCAAATCAGGAGACTTGTATAATCTGTTCCAACATCCTCATGCACTTAACAGCCCTCTGTGTCTGTACTTGTACACGTATTGTTGGTGACTGGTTCATTCAGCATTACGCGAACACCCTATTTATTACATTGACGGTTGACCATACAATAAAAGCAATTGCTACCTTCCACCTTTCGGGTCTTACCTATTTCCTCATAGATTGTAAGCTTACGAGCAGGGCCCTCACTCATTTTGGCATCTGGTGATTTATGTGATCATTGTTATTCTGTAATGTCTTTTATTGTCTCTACAATTCCCCTCTAAAATGTAAACTATGGCGGAATATGTTGGTGCAATAGAAAGAAAAAATATTTTTTATTATGTTTTCTTTTACATCATGTAAATGTAATAATGATCTGTCATCAATATCCATTCGGCCTGATGGAGTTAGAGGGGGATTCTCTTTCCGTAAATCACTTGGATGCTTCTATCAATGCAGACTGCAGTGTCTACATGGTTAAACGTCTGGAATAGAATTTGTCTTTTTGCCTGTTAATTATACCTGTCACTGCAAATGGTGTGGGCACTGACAACTTCTTCATAAATGTGCAGCAAGTGTCCAACACAGTAAATTGATGCCAATTTTTAATGTTTTGGTTAATTTTTAAAAAATATTACTGTAAACACAAGTTTTCAAGTTAGAATCATTCCATCAATCTAGTTCCAACATATTAACACTGTTTTTGGTTTTAGGCCAAAGGAAAGCAAACCAGAAGATGACAGGAGGCAAAATAACATCTTTCTTGCCAAATATAGTGGAAAAGAAATAGAATATGGAAAATAAGACAAAATAGCTGCCAAGAAATTTTGTGTAATATATAGTTTGCTAAATTTTCATTTGTTTTGTATATACATTGTTTAAATTCCTCCTGCTGATGCATATTTGCGATAATTGCTCCCGATCTAAAATATTACAATTGAAAATTAGATCTATAGTCAAAATGGGAGAACAATCAATATATGTCATATGTGCTTTTTAAAGGACTTTGTCATTGATGTTATGTCTTCCAGCAGTACAGTGAAATCTGGGTTGTTTAATTAAAATGTATGAGTATAAACCAAACTTCTATGTTGTTTTTGTTATTATCTTACTGTATTTGATACCGTGAGCACCATTCCCTATTTGTGCACCTATAATTCAGTGAAAGTCTATGGTCATTTAATTTCCATATTAACCCCTTTCCAACACGCCGATGTCGGACTCCCTCCCTTTGATGTGGGCTCCAGCGGTGAGCCCACATCTTTCCTGGGACCTCAGCTGTTTTGTCATGTGCCCGCGATAGCCGCAGGTGGAATCGCGATCCACCCGCGGCTATTAACCCGTTATATGCCACTGTCAAACTCTTGACAGCGGCATTTAACAAGCGCTTCTGGCAATCGCGCTGGAAATCCGCTCACCGGTGACCCACGTGGACGTCACATCATGTGATCGCGGGTCACCGGTTTGTTGGCATGACAACCGGAGGTCTCCTGGATACCTCTATGTTTGTCAGTGCCGGCTTGCTGTGAGTGCCACCCAGTGGTCGGCGCTCATAGCAAGTGAGTAATTCTGCTATGTAGAGGCGATCTGATCATTGCTTATGTGCAGCAGAGCCGATCGGGCTGTGGCAGCTTCTATTGAAGAATGCCAAGAGTAAAAAATAAAAATGTTTTTAACCCCTTTCTGCCATCGGACGTACTATTCCGACCATGGTACCGGGGCCCGTATGACCATGGACGGGATAGTACGTCACATGCGATCGGACGCGCTCCCAGCCGATCGCGGCCGGGTGTCAGCTGATTCACAGCTGACACCCGGCACTATGTGCCAGGAGCGGTCATGGACCACTCCCGACACATTAACCCCTGGCACACTGCGATCAAACATGATCGCAGTGTACCGGGGGGCACAGGGAAGCATCGCGCAGGGAGGGGGCTCCCTGCGTGCTTCCCTGAGACCCTCAGAACAGAGCGATGTGACCGAGCTGTTCTGAGGGCTTCCTCAGTGCCTGCAGGGAGGCGGCTTCCTCAGTGCCTGCTGAGAGAAGGCGCTGAGAAAGCCTGCAGCAGTGCCAGTGAGATCGCTGGTCTGACAGAGTGCTGTGCACACTATCAGACCAGCGATCTGACGTTATACAGTGATGTCCCACCCTGGGACAAAGTAAAAAAGTAAAAAAAAAAAAAATCACATGTAAAAAAAAAAAAAAAAAAATAAAGAAAAAAAATATTCCCCAATAAATTCATTTCTTCATGTAAAAAAAAAATAAGTATACATATTTAGTATTGCCGCGTCCGTAACGACCCGCCCTATAAAACTGTCCCTCTAGTTAACCCCTTTAGTGAACCCCTTACAAAAAATAACCAACAACAAAGCAAAGAACAATGCTTTATCATCATACCGCCGAACAGAAAGTGGAATAAAACGCGATCAAAAAGACGGATATAAATAACCATGGTACCGCTGAAAACGTCATCTTGTCCTGCAAAAAACAAGCCACCATACAGCATCATCAGCGAAAAAGTAAAAAAAGTTATAGCTCGCAGAATAAAGCGATGCAAAAATAATTATTTTTTATACATAATCGTTTTTATTGTATAAAAGCGCCAAAGCATAAAAAAATTATGTAAATGAGCTATCGCTGTAATCATACTGACCCGAAGAATAAAACTGCTTTATCAATTTTACCACACGCGGAACTGTATAAACGCCCCTCCCCAAAAGAAATTCATGAATTGCTTATTTTTGTTCAATCTGACCTCCCAAAAATCGTAATAAAAAGCGATCAAAAAATGTCACGTACCCAAAAATGGTACCAATAAAAACGTCAACTCATCCCGCAAAAAATAAGACCTCACATGACTCTGGGACAAAACATGCAAAAATTATAGCTCTCAAAATGTGGTGATGCAAAAACTATTTTTTGCAATAAAAAGCGTCTTTTAGCATGTGACAGCTGCCAAACATAAAAACCCTCTATAAATAGTAAATCAAACCCCCCTTTATCACACCCTTAGTTAGGGAAAAATAATAAAAATTAAAAAATGTATTTATTTCCATTTTCCCATTAGGGTTAGGGTTGGGGCTAAAGTCATGGTTAGGGTTGGGACTAAAGTTAGAATTAGCGTTAGGGTTGAGATTAGGGTTAGGGGTGTGTTAGGGTTAGGTTTGTGGTTAGCGTTATGATTAGGGTTGGGATTAGGGTTAGTGGTGTGTTGGGGTTAGGGTTGGAGTTAGAATTCTGGGGTTTCCACTGTTTAGGCACATCAGGGGCTCTCCAAATGTGACATGGCGCCTGATCTCAATTCCAGCCAATTCTGCGTTGAAAAAGTCAAACGGCGCTCCTTCCCTTCTGAACTCTGCCATGCGCCCAAACAGTAGTTTACCCCCCACATATGGGGTATCAGCGTACTCAGGACAAATTGCACAATAACTCTTGGGGTATAGTTTCTTCTGTTATCCTTGGGAAAATAAAAAAAAATTGGGGGCGAAAATATCATTTTTGTGGAAAAAAATTGATTTTTTATTTTTATGGCTCTACGTTATAAACTTCTGTGAAGCACTTGGGGGTTCAAAGTTCTCCCCACACATCTAGATAAGTTTCTTGGGTGGTCTAGTTTCCAAAATGGGGTCATTTGTGGGGGGGTTTTCAATGTTTAGGCACATCAGAGGCTCTCCAAACGCGACATGACTCCCGCAGACCATTCCATCAAAGTCTGCAATCCAAAACGTTACTACTTCCCTTCTGAGCCCCGACGTGTGCCTGTGCAGTAGTTTTCTCCCACATATGGGGTATCAGCGTACTCGGGACAAATTTGACAACATCTTTTGTGGTCCAATTTCTCCTGTTAGCCTTGGGAAAATAAAAAGTTGTGTACTAAAAGATCATGTTTGTGGAAAAAATATGATTTTTCTATTTTCATACTCGGGCATTGCAAACTTTAGTGAAACACCTGGGGGTTCAAAGTTCTCACCACACATCTAGATAAGTTCCTTTAGGGGTCTAGTTTCCAAAATGGTGTCATTTGTGGGGGTTTTCCACTGTTTAGGAACATCAGGGGCTCTCCAAACACGACATGGCGTCCAGCCAATTCAGCTTTGAAAAAGTCAAACGGCGCTCATTCCCTTCCGAGCTCTGCCATGCACCCAAACAGTGGTTTACCCCCACATATGGGGTATCAGCGTACTCAGGACAAATTGCACAATAACTTTTGGGGTCTTGTTACCCTTGGGAAAATAAAAATTGGGGTGAAAAGATCATTTTTGTGGAAAAAATGATTTTTTAATTATACGCCTCTACATTATAAACTTGTGTGAAGCATGTGGGTTCAAATTGCTCACCACAGATCTAGATCAGTTCCTTAGGGAGTCTAGTTTCCAAAATGGGGTCACTTGTGGTGGGTTTCCACTGTTTAGGCACATCAGGGGCTCTCCAAATGCAACATGGCGTCCAATCTCAATTCCAGCCAATTTTGGTTGGAAAAAGTCAAATGGCGCTCCTTCCTTTCCGAGCTCTGCGGTACACCCAAACAGTGGTTCCCCCCACATATGGGGTATCAGCGTACTCAGGACAAATTAGACAACAACTTTTATGGTCCAATTCCTCCTGTTACCCTTGGGAAAATAAAAATTGGTGACGAAAAGATCATTTTTGTTGGAAAAAAATAGGATTTTTTATTTTCATGCCCGGGCATTATAAACTTGTGTGAAGCACTTTGGGGGTTCAAAGTGCTCACCACAGATCTAGATAAGTTCCTTAGGTGTTCTAGTTTCCAAAATGGGGTCACTTGTGGGGGGTTTCCACTGTTTAGGCACATCTGGGTCTCTGCAAACAGAACATGACACCCATCAACGTCTTCATTCCAAAACGTTATTACTTCCTTTCCAAGCCCTGACGTGCGCCCAAACAGTTCCCCCCCCCCCCCCACATATGGGGTATCAGCGTACTCCGGACAAATTGGACAACAACTTTTGGGGTCCAATTTCCTTCGGAAAATTCAAAAATTGGGGACTAAAAAAAATCATTTTTGTGGAAATTTTATTTTTTTCACACCCAGGCATTATAAACTTTTGTGAAACACTTGGGGATTCAAAGTGCTCACAACAGATCTAGATAAGTTCCGTAGGGGGTCTAGTTTCCAAAATTGTGTCACTTGTGGGGGTTTCCACTGTTTAGGCGCAACAGGGGCTCTCCAAACGCGGCATTGGCATCCAATCTTAATTCCAGCCAATTTTGGTTTGAAAAAGTCAAACGGCGCTCCTTCGCTTACGAGCTATGCCGTGCGCCCAAACATTGGTTTTCCCCCACATATGGGTTATTGGCATACTCAGGAGAAAATGTACAACAACTTTATCTGTCCATTATCTCCTTTTACCCTTGTGAAAATAAAAAAATGTTAGTAAAAGATCATTTTTGTGACTAAAAAGTTAAATGTTAATTTTTTCCTTCTACGTTACTTCAGCTCCTGTGAAGCACCTGAAGGGTTAATAAACTTCTTGAATGTGGTTTTGAGTACCTTGAAGGGTGTAGTGTTAAGAATGGTGTCATTTTTGGATGTTTTCTGCCATATATACCCCTCAAAGTGACTTCAAATGTGAGGTGGTCCCTAAAAAAATGGCTTTGTAAATTTTGAGTTAAAATGAGAAATCGCGGATCAACTTTTAACCCTTATAACTTCCTAACAAAAAAAAATTTTGGTTCCAAAATTGTGCCGATGTAAAGTACATGTGGGAGATATTATTCATTAACTATTTTGTGTGACATATTTCTTTGTTTTAAGGGAATAAAAATTCAAAGTTTGAAAATTGCTAAATTTTCAAAATTTTCTCCATATTTGCGTTTTTTTCAAAAATAAACACAAGTTATATCAAAGAAATTTTACCACTAACGTGAAGTACAATGTCACGAGAAAACAGTCTCAGAATCGTGAAGATCCATTGGAGCGTTCCAGAGTTATAACCTCATAAAGAGACAGTTGTATAAATTGGCCCGATCATTACCGTGCAAACCACCCTTGGAGGTAAAGGGGTTAAAAATATAAAAGTAAAAATTGCCTCTCTTTCGCTCTATTCAAAATAAAACAATAAAAAAATCAAACATACCATATTTGGTATTGCCGCTTTCAGAATCGCCCGATCTATCAAAAAAAGGATTAACCTGACGCTAAATGGCGTAGTGAGAAAAAAAAAGTCAAAATGCCAGAATTACTTTTTTGGTCGCCGTGACATTGCATTAAAATTCAATAACGGGCAGTCAAAACATCGTATCTGCACCAAAATGGTATCATTAAAAATGTCAGCTCGGCACGCAAGAAGGAAGCCCTCGCCCAACCCGAGATCACGAAAAATGGAGACGCTACGGGTATCGAAATGGCACTTTTTTTTTATCAAAGTTTGGAATTTTTTTCACCACGTAGATGCAAAAAAACCTAGACATATTTGGTGTCTATGAACTCGTAATGACCTGGAAAATCATAATGGCAGGTCAATTTTAGCACTTGGTGAGCCTAGTAAAAAAGCCAAAGAAAACAACTGTGGGATTGCACTTTTTTGCAATTTCACAGCAGTTGGAATTTTTTTCCCATTTTCTAGTACACGACATGTACTGCATGGTGTCGTTCAAAAGTACAACTTGTCCCGCAAAAAGCAAGCCCCCTGGCTATATTGACGGAAAAATAAAAAAAAGTTATGGCTCTGAGAAGAAGTGGAGCAAAAAACGAAAAGCAAAACCAATAAAAGTTTTGGGGGTTAAGGGGTTAAAATTCTGGAAATTCAAGTAAATATTTCATGAGTAGATGCATTGCAAACTTAGTGTAAGTGTACCTACGATAGAAATTACAGAATTTTCCATTGTTTGTAGGTGGGAAAACTTTGAAAATCAGTAGTGTATCAAATGCTTATTTTCCCCACTGTAGGTGTCTGTGTATATAAAAATATGTATATAATTTTTATATATATATATTGCATATATATATATATATATATATACACGCATACAGTGGGGAAAATAAGTATTTGATACACTGCTTATTTTCCAAGTTTTCCCACCTACAAACAATGGAGAGTTCTGTAATTTTTATTGTTGGTACACTTCAACTGTGAGAGACAGAATCTAAAAGTACAGAAAATCACAATTGTATGATTTTTAATTAATTAAATTGCAATTTATTGTGTGAATTAACTATTTGATCACCTGCCAACCAGCATGAAGTCTGGCTCTCACAGACCTATTAATTTTTCTTTAAGAAGCCCTCCTACTCTTAACTCATTACCTGTATGAATTGCACCTGTTTGCACTCATTGCTTGTATAAAAGTCACCTATCTACACACTGAATCAATCACACTCCAAACTCTCCACTATGGCCAAGACCAAATAGCTATCAAAGGACACCAGAGACAAAATTGTAGACCTGCACAAGGCTGGGATGGGCCACAGGATAATAGGCAAGCAGCTTGGTGAGAAGGCAACAACTGTTGGAAGAAACACAAGATGACTGTCAATCTTTCTTGGTTTGGGGCTCAGTGAGGGATGAGGGAGACACCATTTTGATTTATTAGTTTCAGGACCAATATATTATCCTGACTTCTCCCTCTCCCCTTCTCCTCAACTGTGGACCCCACCCTTGGGATAAATATACAATTCCTCAAAAGAACAGGACTTTGCCATTTGGCCAGAGAATTAGAGGTCACGTGTTTAAGGGAATCTGTCACCCTAAATTGGTGGGATATTTAAATGATGGCAGTCAGGTCAGATGGGCGGTGTTTTGGGTACTTGCCTTAACATGTTGTTCGCCGCTGTCTCCATTATTTCTGGGAATTGTAGTCGTTGTCCTCCATATAACGCGCCTGCGCATTGCAATCTGCGGGCAAAGCATACTGCGCATGCGCAATTCAAGATTGCAATGCACAGGCGCGTTATATGGAGGGCAACGACTACAATTCCCAGAAATAATGGAGACAGCGGCGAACAACATGTTAAGACAAGTACCCAATCCATCCAGGAACACAAGTGGGACCGGCTCAAGAGCACAACTTGGACCACCGGAACCGGGGACTGGACATCTTATGTCCAGCGTGTGTCCAGAACACGGACAAACATCTGGACTCAGGCAGGACATCTGGACACAGGTGGGACTTCGGAACACTGACTGGACATCGGAACACGGACGTGACATCGGAACATGGACGGGACATCGGAACACGGACTGGACATCAGGACTCGAGCCGGTCATCGGCACAAGACGGACATCAGGTCTCAGGCAGGACACAAGGACATCAGGATTCGGATCTCAGGTAGAACATCAGAACACTGGCATCAGACTCGACATCTGGCAACGATTGACAGGTTCCGGTCATCAGGCTCCAGACATGAGGCCGCAGTCATCAGGCTCCAGACATCTGGCATCGATTGTCAGGCTCCGGGCATCGGGCAGGGAAGGATAGGATTCGGACATCTGGAAGTGGTCATCAGACACCGTACATCAGGCCGCGGTCATCAGGCTCCGGACAAGAGGTCATGGTCATCGGGCTCCGGACATCTGGCAGCGACCTAAAAAGGAACCCAAACCGTCTAGTGCAAGCCCTGTCAGGTTGAACCAGAGCCGGCCGGGGATTGCACCAAATAACAAGCTGAGCACAGAGTAGCAGAGACTCAGCAGACACACCGGACTCCTACTTCCAAGATGAACCCAGGTTAGAACACAGAAAGTCAGTTAGCAAAGAGTCACGGTCACTGGGCACAGGATTCAGGATACAGAAGGAGTTCAGGAACATAACACAGCAGGAATCAGGACTTCAGGAACAACACAGCAGGAATCAGTATATAAAACACCCAAGTGTAAGAGAATTGGGGAAGAAAAAAACACCAAGGCAGGTAAAGGTACAATAAATATTTTATTTGGAGAAATCACATAAACATTTGCACAAAAATAATAATATAATATAAAAATGATGTTAAAAAGGAAGCAAAAAACACCACCCTGCAGTACCTAATAACCGGGATATGTATCCATATAACCAGGTAAGTATATAAAACAACCCAATAATAGTGCAAAAGTTGATAAATTGTGCTAATATACAAAACAGAATCAAAAACCCAATGTGCTAAAAATATAATATACATGTGCTAATATAACCATTAACAGATATATCACTGGTTATTATTACCAGAAAATATCACACCAAATAGCAAACATGTGTTGTGCTGAAAAATACTAACGTGCCTGCAATCAACACACAACTGAGCACACAAATAAATACTGGGTGTTATAACCAGAAAAAATATATATCACCACATAACAAACATGTGCTGTGCTAAATAGTGCTAAAGTGCCTGTAATCAACACAAAGAATGATACAAGACTGAACACAAGAATATCAATCGTGCTCCATGTATCTACCACAAAAATGTGTAAACTATACCTGGAAAATATCGGGAAGGCAGAGAGGGTGGATAGATCGCTACCTAGAACGCGCCCCGACGCGCGTTTCGGAAAATATTCCTTCGTCAGGGGGACGAATCCCCCTGACGAAGGAATATTTTCCGAAACGCGCGTCGGGGCGCGTTCTAGGTAGCGATCTATCCACCCTCTCTGCCTTCCCGATATTTTCCAGGTATAGTTTACACATTTTTGTGGTAGATACATGGAGCACGATTGATATTCTTGTGTTCAGTCTTGTATCATTCTTTGTGTTGATTACAGGCACTTTAGCACTATTTAGCACAGCACATGTTTGTTATGTGGTGATATATATTTTTTCTGGTTATAACACCCAGTATTTATTTGTGTGCTCAGTTGTGTGTTGATTGCAGGCACTTTAGTATTTTTCAGCACAACACATGTTTGCTATTTGGTGTGATATTTTCTGGTAATAATAACCAGTGATATATCTGTTAATGGTTATATTAGCACATGTATATTATATTTTTAGCACATTGGGTTTTTGATTCTGTTTTGTATATTAGCACAATTTATCAACTTTTGCACTATTATTGGGTTGTTTTATATACTTACCTGGTTATATGGATACATATCCCGGTTATTAGGTACTGCAGGGTGGTGTTTTTTGCTTCCTTTTTAACATCATTTTTATATTATATTATTATTTTTGTGCAAATGTTTATGTGATTTCTCCAAATAAAATATTTATTGTACCTTTACCTGCCTTGGTGGTTTTTTCTTCCCCCAATTCTCTTACACTTGGGTGTTTTATATACTTTATTTGGTTGGTCATCCAACCGCACTCTGTGGTGTTATTACAATTAGCGGTGTATACATTTATGTAGTATATTTTATATATTTTTTGTGACATTATTTTTATATTTGTCCTACACCTTATTGTACTGCACTTCTTTTTGATACAGCAGGAATCAGGACAAGGACTTTGGTACCAACACATAAACAGGATAAGTCCAGGAACTCAGACATCAGCTGTCCCAAAGCTGATAACAGAAACAGATCTAGGTATTCTGCCCCCAGAGCAGGCGGAAGACAGGCATCAGCTCACCTAGAACTGCAGGCACGCAGTGCTGAACACCAAACAGACATAGCAAGACTCAAACTTAATGCAAAGCTCTGGCAACGCCCCACAAGGCAGGGGAACTTTATATAGGAGCTGCCACACAGCGATAGGCTGGATCAGCAATTCTAGCACACACCCATTCCTCATAAAAGCAGTGGAGGTGTGGCCACGTGAAAGGACACCTGGGCCGACCTCATGCGGGCCCTTAGAGCTCCCGAGAACTGGATCAGGGGTCTGGAGCTCACCACACACCATTAGATTCAGGAGCTATTTGTCACAGAACAATTCCTGTGGAACTGCCCTTAGGACCTCCAGCAGTTCCTCACGTGACCGGAAACCAAAGGGGGCCTCTGCTACAGCCGCCCCGGCGGACGAATGCGCCAACAATAGAGCACCTGAGGCCAAAAGGGCCGCTAGCAGCACCTGGAGAGGGGATAAGACCAATCCTGTCCCTGTTTCCCCATCCCCTAGAATGCAGAGGGCGCACCCCTCTGCTTCCCTCTCCATGTCATGGCTGGAGCCCCGCCGATGTCATTATTGCAACCAACCAGGACACTTCAAGGCCATATGTCCCCAGTGCCATAAGGCCCCGTCCCAAAAACCGGCCACTGTTTTGTGTGTGGGGAGGGGGTGATGGTAGGTCCCTTGACAATTACCAACCTGTCACCATCGGCTGTGCAGCGGTCATGGGATTGCTGGACAACGGCGCTGAGATGACCCTTGTACTTCCTGAGGTGGTGTCCCCCCAGGATTTGGTACCCGGAAAAACCCTTTCCGCCTCTGGGATTGGAGGCGTCTAACTGGTGCTGCCCGTTGCCAAGGTGTATTTAGACTGAGATGCCGGGAGGGGAATGCGGGAGGTGGGAGTATTGGCAAATATTTCCACCAATGTTTTGCTTTGGTCCGATTTGGGGCGGCTAGTGTCAAAGTATGTGGCCACTGAACACCCAAGTTCAACTCCCATAGACTGTCTTGAAATGTCCACTGCTGTGGAGGGGAAGCAAAATCTGAAACCCATAAACTGACACAACATATGCAGGGCCAGCATCTGTGACAGGAGGGAGGTGTGATCATCCTGTGTGCTGGGATATTTTGTCCTCTATTGGGAGAGACACAGGGCATGAAGCTGCAGAGGGAGACTCAGTGTTGGAGGGGTGGCTGCCGCTGGAAGTGCAGGGCCCCTAGATAAATCCAGACTACTGAGTTCAGTACCATTGCAGGAAGAGGAACAGGTCCTAGTGCGTGGGGGTATCACAGAAGGCATGGAGCCAACAGGTAATGCCCTAGGGCAAGAGTTCGCCAATCCAGGATGTCAGACCAGGTTAGTCTGCCTGACCGAGTGACTTGGTCAGGAGCCGAGGGGAAGTGGGCACTACCCACTGTTGCAGCGGTCGTGACAGCTATCACCAGGAGTGGGAGTACCAGAGCCCAAGTAACCTCAGGAAGGTCCAGCGGCTTCCCCCCTCTGACCAAGTGTCTGCCGAGTCAGACGGAGGCCTGGAGACAGGTCTCGGGGAACTGACGGAAGATGTGACAGTTTCTTCCATTTTGACCATGTCTACTCAGGGGTTTCAGATGGCATTAGAAGCTGACAACAGCCTGAAAGCTCTTAAAGGGAATCTGTCACCCTAAATTTGCAGGATATTTAAATGATGGCGGTCAGGTCCAATGGGCGGTGTTTTGGGTACTTGCCTTAACCTGTTTTTCGCTGCTGTCTGCATTATTTCTGGGAATTGTAGTCATTGCCCTCCATATAACGCGCGTGCGCATTGTAATTGCGCACGCGCCTTATGCTTTGCCCAACGGCGGGCAAAGCCAAAAATCATTAGTGCGCATGCGCCGGTTAACTATGTCCCGGAACACAGCGAAGTTCTTCCGGGACATAGTTAACCGACGCTTGCACACTAATGATTTTCGGCTTTGCCCGCCGTTGGACAAAGCATACTGAGCGTGCGCAATTCAAGATTGCAATGCGCACGCACGTTATATGGAGGGCAACGACTACAATTCCCAGAAATAATGCAGACAGCGGCGAAAAACAGGTTTAGGGTGAGTTTCCACGGTCAGGATACGCTGCGTGTTTGGCGCTGTGCGCTGGCGCAGCGCCAAACACGCAGCGTCCAGATGTTACAGCATAGTGGAGGGGATTTCAAGAAATCCCGTCTCCACTATGCGTAACAATACGCAGGTGGCAGACCTGCGTTTCCGGACATGCGGCGCGTCTTTTCAGACCGCAGCATGTCCTCGCGTATTGCGGCGACGGTGCGTCGCCGCAACAGAATTAACACAGGGCTATGCAGCCCTGCGCTCTTTCCGGAGGTGTTCCGGAGGTGTCCTGAACACCTCCGGAAAGATCGCGCGTCATAAAGGGGGCGGGGCTTAGACGGAGCGGAATTTCGCTCCGTCCAAAGCGCTGTGGTTCCGGACCATGGAACCACAGCCTAAGGCAAGTACCCAAAACACCGCCATTGGACCTGACCGCCATCATTTAAATATCCCTCCAATTTAGGTTGACAGATTCCCTTTAAGGAACAGGCAGCACAGCCTCCCCTGGAGTCAGACTGGGACCAGGGATGGCTGTACCGGATGACGGACCAGCAGGGTTCACCAGAGTCGTGGCCCAGGGACCAACAAATAGTGGTACCCTATCCGTTCAGGGTGGAGTTGTTGCGGATCGTACATGAAATTCCAACAGCTGGACACCTAGGGATCGCTTAAACAAAGGCCATGATAAACTAGCATTTCTACTGGCCTAAAATGGGGACCGATGTGTCTGCCTACTGCCGTTTGTGTGACACCTGTCAGGTTGGGGAAGGCGGGACTGCGCCGCAAAGCCCACTGGTAACTCTTCCCATCATTGAAGAACCTTTCAAGAGGAGGGTAGCTGTGGATCTCACTGGACTACTGTCCATTCCCAGCTGCTCTGGGAAATGCTTCATACTGACTAGTAAATTATGCCACCCGGAAGCAGTACCTTTGTTGTCCATTCAGGCTGAAAAGGTGGCTACCGCCTTACTGGAGATTTTCTCCCAAGTGGGGTTTTCCGAGAAAATGCTCACCGACCGAGGAACCCAGTTCATGTCGCAGCTGATGGCGTCCATCTGTAAGCAAATAAGGGTGCAACATCCAGTGGCTGGCCAATACCACCCACAGACTAATGGCTTGTGCGAGCGGTTCAATGGCACCTTGAAGCAGATGCATAAGATGTTGGCTGACTCCCACAGGAGAGATTGGGAGCGATACCTCCCACACCTGCTATTTGCCTACCGGGAGTTTCCACAGGCCTCAACGGGGTTCTCCCCTATGTCAGTGCCGGGGGCGTGGCATCACGGCTATACGTGCCACTTGATGTACCCAGTATTTACATGCTATAACAAGCTCCTTTACTTTTCATCTAAGATAATTATACAGCTGTGCATAAATGTGAATTGAGACATATGTAATTCTTTATATGTTGATTTCTTATATGTCTTGTTCTGTATTAAGTTAATAAGTGCCCATTGTAAGAAATGACCAAAATTGTAATGCATACTGATATTTGTAGTGGGACTTGTTATCTAGGTTTATTTGGGCTAGAACCTGTACACATTGTGTTCTATTTTTAAGAGCGCTGTTTGTAGCTGGCAGTTCCATCCAGACCCATCATGCCAGTGCGCTGCTGCGGTCCGGTATCTGGACTGGGTGCCTTGGTTGCCTCGGTGACCCGGGGGATGACAACACGTCCCCTGATCACATGGGGTGCCGACCGCCTGTGTCGGTGCCGGGGGCGTGGCATCACGGCTACACGCGCCGACTGATGTACCCAGCATTCATATGCTATAGCAAGCTCCTTTACCCTTCATCTAAGATAAATAATTATATAGTTGTGCATAAATGTGAATCGAGACGTATGTAAAAAAAACTTCTCATATGCTGATTTTTTATGTCTTGTTTTGTATGCCCACTTTAATAGATGACTAAAATTATAATATGTACAGATATTTGCTGTGGCGCTTTTTATTTAGACTTATTTGGGCTAGAACCTGTACACATTGTGCCTTATTTTCAGGAGTGCTGCTTGTAGCTGGTAGTTCCATCCAGATGAGTCATGCCAGTGCGCTGCTGCGGTCCAATGTCTGGGCTGGGCGTCTTGGATACCTCGGAGACCCGGGGGATGATGTCAATCCTCTCCCCGGTCACATGGGGTGCCGACCGCCTATGTCAGCGTCGGGGGTGTGACATCATGGCTACACGTGCCGACTGATGTACCCAGCGTTTACATGCTATTGCAAGCACTTTCATCTAAGGTAATTAATTATACATCTGTGCAGCTATACAGGACTGCATGTTGATTGCAGCCTAGGACGACACCCTAAGGCTAACATATACTGGCTGCGCTTTTCCTCAGCTATTCCATATCGTCCTATCCACATCTGCTATATAAGACACCCATGTTATCATCAAGCCACGCCTCCTGACAAAGCTGTTTTTGGCTAAACGTGCGTCGAGGCTGCTGAGTGGGACTCCTATAGGGGCACCTACCTTCACCTGCTATCATCATGACTTCAGGTATACCTTCTCCCCTTTTATGAAGGGGCTTTTTGCATTATAGCACAGTTGCCACTCATCAAATGAGAATAGGCTAATTGCTTTACATTAACTTTTTGTGGTAACCACATTACCATTTAACCTGACTATCCGATATGCTGTATATTTTTGGCATTACAAAATCCTTTTAGGATTTTGTACTGTTTTTCCACTGAACCCCAGTAGGTTTATGCTCCTATTCTGTATCCCAGTTGATCTTGTTATGTTGTCTCATGTTATGTATCAGCTCTCACAATTATTGTAATGATCTTTTAATTAATATATTGTAAGTATTTTCCTAATAATTTTTGTTCTATTGATTAACATTTCTTATGGTGACCTTATTTCTATATAGTTAATTTACTCTTTAGATTAATGTGTTCACATCTTGGTTGCTTGATTAAAACCTGTAGTGTCTTTGAAGCTATAACTTCAGATCTAGAAGATAAGCTTTCTTGGTGTATTAAGGGGTTCTCCCCTTTGAGCTGCTGTATGGGTGACGTGTGCGGGGGCCTCTGGCTCTGGTGAATGAGGCATGGGAAGGAGACTTGGCCACCCCTGGAGTGTCAGTCATCGAGTATGTTGTGCACTTTCCAGACAAGATGATGGCTTTGACGCAGCTGGTGCTTGACAATATGGCGAAGCCAGACTGAACAGAAGCGTTGGTATGACCAGAATGCTTGTGAGAGGGCCAACCAGGTGGGACAAAAGGTGTGGGTACTGGTCTCCGCACCACAGAACAATCTTCAGGCGGCCTGGGGAGGGCTCATACCTCTGCAACAGCAGCTCAATGCCATCACGTACCCTGTCATCCTTAACCATGCCCGTCGAAGGAGGAAGGTCTTGCATGTGAACATGATGAATGCACATCTTGAGCAGGAGGCCTGTGCCCACCCATGTGCAACCCTTCCCAAGGAAAGAGAGGCAGAAACCCTCCTGGATCTCACCCAGGCCAAGGCGGGTGGATCCATTGAGGATATGGAGGTTGGTAACCAGCGGTCCCACCTGGGAGTTACCCTTAACCCCTTCTTGGAGATGTTCAGCAGCTGCCTGAAGGACTGAGACAGCCGTCCATGACGTGAACACTGGGAATCACCCCCTATCGGTGTTCAGCATATCGGGTCTTTCTCGAGGTGCAGCAGCACATGTGCCAGGAGATTGCTGAGCTGGGAGTGAACCAGGCATCCAGCAGCTTGTGGGCTTTGCCTGTAGTCATAATCCCTAAAAAGGACCGAACAACCCAGTTCGCGTGGACTACAGAGGGCCCAACACTGTGACGGTCATTGATGCATTCCCCATACCACGCATCGATGACCTGCTCGACGAGTTGGCCGGGGTTAAGTACCTGACCATCATGGATCTGAGCTGGGGATATCAGTAGATTTCCCTGAACCAGTGAGGCACGGGAGCGTACATACCTTTATTACCCCCTTTTGACTATGAATACACCGTGATGCCGTTCAGCATGAAGAATGCCCCTGCCACTTTTCAGTGAATAGTCAACACGACTGCATACCTGGGATGATATTGCCATAGTCATCCCACCTGGGAAGATCACCTAGAGTAGCTGGCGAAGGTGCTTGGGTGGATCCACCGGGCAGGTTTGACCATCAAGCTGGTAATAATGCCAGCTGGGCATGAGCGAGGTTCTCTACCTGGGTCATGGGTAGGTGAAGGGGTGCTGAATCCAGAGCCTGGAAAAGTGGATGCCAATGCATCCTGGCCCGCTCCCAGGACCAAGAAGCAGGTGATGTCCTTCTTGGGGTCCACTGGGTACTATAGGAGGTTCGTTCCACACTATAGTACCCTTTGGCGGCCTTTTGTAGAACAGACCGACACCAATGACTTTGGCCTCGGTGCCATGCTCAATAGGTTAACTTGACAGGCCAGGAACATCCCAACTTGCCCCTGAGCGGAAGCTATTGCCGAGGGGTGGCCTACTCCACGATGGAAAAGGAATGCCTGGCAATTGTATGGGCCCTACAGCATCTGCAGCCCTTCTTATATGGGTACCACTTCACCGTGGAGATGGACCACAACCCCCTCAGTGGTTGTAGCGGTCTTGGGAGGTTGCTACACTGGAACATTGCGCTCCAGCAACACCACTTCATGGGTTATCTCAGCAAGGGAGGTTGCAGAAGAATGCATGTGGGAACACAGGAAGTGATACCCTCTTGCGCCCTCTAAAGCGGGGAGGGACGAGGGAGACACTATTTTGATTTATTAATTTCAGGCTCAATTATTATCCAGACTTCTCCCTCTCCCATGCTCCTGAACTGTGGCCCCGAACCATGGGATAAATACACAATTCCTCGAAAGAACAGGACCTTGGCATATGGCCAGAGAATAAGAGCCACGTGTTAATGCTAGGAGCAAAGAGCTGGGACCCCCTCCTGTCTTTTGTGCAGGGAAGCCAGATATCAATGGAAGGCCTAGACGGAGATGCACCGACATATAAAGATGAATTATATGAGTACCAGGAATCTCATGTGTTAAGTCCAATATATCACAATAATCCTGGCAGCCCTCCTCGCACACACCTGTGTCTCATCATTCTTTAGCTATCCCAGATACTGAGCTATCGAGACTGGCTCTCAGAACAACCACAGCCCAAGATTGGATTCTCCATTATCGGTCAAGCCCCAACAAACCCGTTGAGATATCAGTTGTCCCATTTGGACCTCCCACTAGGAAGTTATGACCCATCCTAGATAATTATTTCAGCCAGTACGTTATGGGGAGGAGATTTCAGTTTGGCCCAAGAATAAAGAGCGGACATCTTGTTTTAGCGCCATTTTGACACTAACAGTGCAGAGAGGCTGCTCCTGACGCACTGTTAGCAAGATTTTAGCTAGTTAGTAGGCGGTTGTTTATCAGTCAGATAGCGTAGCTAGTTAGTGTACAGTGTGGCTGTTAAATTTACCTTCCAGCATTTTTTTTTGCCATTGCTGAGGTCCACAGACGAAGCCTTCAGGGCACATGTCCTACAAGTGGTTGTGCACTGCTTTTATTATGCTCCATGCACAAGTATAGCATTCTAAATCTTATTTTTTCACTAGGTAAATGTGAAACGGCCTGCTGTATCCCACCTTGTCATTTTGTGCTGTGGTGATATGAAACTGCAGACCTAAGGCGCATTAGAAAAAAAATTATAATTTTTTCTGTTGCTGAATATGATACAGCCCGCCGTATCCCATGTTGTCTTTTTGTGGAGGTGATTATGAACCTGTCTGCAGACTTAACGTGCATTAAAAAGAAATTATAATTTTTCTGTTGCTAAATGTGAAACAGCCTGCTGTATCCCACATTGTAATTTTGTGGCGGTGATACGAACCTGTCTGAAAATAAAATATAAATGAACATTGGGCTGTTCTAAAAAATAGCAATATCTGCATTTGTTTTTACAAACTCATGCCTTAACTACATCCCACAATTTTTGGCCTTTGTTGGTTTTACCTCAAATGGCATTTTTAATGTCACCCCACAATTGTCTATCGGACTAAGGTTCGGGGAATGGACTGGCCCACTCCATAACATCAATTTTGTTGGACTAGAACCAAGATTTTTCTCGTTTACTGGTGTTTAAGGTTGTTGTCTTGTTGACTCACCCATTTCAAGGGCATATCCTCTTCAGGGTAAGGCACAATGACCTCTTCAAGTATTTTAATGTATGCAAACTGATCCTGATCCCTGGTATGCATTAAATAGGTTCGGCACCATAGTAAGAGAAACATGCCGATATCCTGATGCTTGCACCACCATTTTTCACAGTCTTCAGAGTGCACTGTGATTTGAGTGCAGAGTTTGGGGGGGTCGTCTGACGAATAGTCTGCAGCCTTGGCCCGAAAAAAATTTTTACTTTCTTCAGTCCACAAATGTTTCTCCATTTCTCTTTAGGTCAGTGGATGTGTTCTTTGGCAACTTGTATCCGTTTCAGTACATGTCTTTTTTTTTTTTTTAACTTTGCAGGGACTTCTTGCTAAGAGATTAGCTTCACACAGGCATCCTCTAAGGGTATGTGCAAATGTTGCGGATTTGGCTCAGGGAAATTTCTTGAGCGGAATCTGCATCTATTGCCAGAAAACACATATAAAAATCTGCACTTTTTTTGCTGATTTGCATGGTTTT
>JARQOD010000009.1:26842037-26948797 GCA_033576555.1 Oophaga sylvatica | reverse complement strand
TGTTTAGCGACGGATTATACGGATGGCCTTGCTTTCGTCCGTTGTGCGACGGGTCAGTCATAAAATTGCTGTCCGTCGGCCGAAAAACTCCATGGGAACGTTTTTTTGTCTGCGGCAAAAAGACGGACAACAACGGAACCTCGCCATCCTCGTCTGCTAGAATGGACGCCTATGGTGACGTCTGCGTCGCCGTCTATCACATACGGAATCCAGTGACGGATTTGTTTTTTTAAACTGCGCATTTCCGGAAGAATTTCCATTCCTTAAATTTAACCCCAAAACCCCGTTCTGGCACAGAAAATCTCTCTCTCTCTCCTGGACCGATCCGTCGCAGCGGATACCGCATCTGGTGGCACGATTGCCCCATCTGGCCATACTATTAAGCCTCTTTTTGCACGTGTGGAGTGACGCTGTTACATAACTATATTGAACTAACCTGACGGCTATGCTTTATACATTTGCTGCACAGTAGGAAATACACGTAACTGATGAAGGTCACATCGACCAAAACGTTTTGATGTACTACAATACATTATTTCACTGAAAGTTAAGAGCTTAGTTTTCATCTATTAGCTATTTTGATTTGGGAACCTAAACTTCAGCACCACCCCGTATAGTTGTGCTCACGGTGTCTCTCTCAAAAAGACGGACAACAACGGATCTGCGCCATCCGTCGTCTGCTAGAATGGACGCCTATGGGTGACGGATGCGTTGCCGTCCGTCACATGGCGGAATCCAGTGACGGATTCGTTTTTTTAAACTGCGCATGCCCGGAAGAATTTCCATTCCTTAAATTTAACCCCAAAATCCGTTCTGGCACAGAAAATCTCTCTCGCTCTCTCTCTCTCTCCTGGACGGATCCGTCTCATCAGTTTTTTCCAATCTGCACAGGATCTGTTTTTTTTCAAACTTTGACGGATTGTGACTAAAAAACTGAAGCGTGAAACAGGCTTACAAGCTGCAAATGTACAAAAATAGGGCGTTTCCAGTGCCACGGACAATCTTCTAGATTATCAAGTCTTATCCACACTAAAAATATATTTTTTTTATGTTAATAATGTAATACAGAAGGGGAAGTCTCAGTTTGAAATTGTTTTGAGCCTATCTTCTAGATTATGTGCATCTTGGTATCCAATTCTCATCTTTTATGCCTACTTGAAACGTGTATCTGTTACACCTATCTTCTGACGAGCATCAAACAATCTCTGGTAATTGGTGTTGGGAAAATGAGTAATCGTTGTAGGCTGGATCCTGGATTTCGTACCTCCTATACCACCCTTTTATTGATCCTGTTGTCCGATCCCGTTCCTGCCGTCGTTATGGCCCTTTTTCTAATCAGTTCATGTAACGACACGTCGGCCATATTTCTGCGGCAAACCTGCACCTAACCAGCATCAATTGTAGGAAAAGAGGGCTTTACAATGCCACGGACAATCTTCTAGAATTATACAGGCCTCATCCACACTAAAAATATTTTTTTTACTTTACTAACGTGATTCAGAAGAGAGATCTCAGTTTTGAAATTGTTTTGTAGCATCTAGTCGTTATCAGGCCTCATCGACAGGCCCAAAGAGTTATTCTGTTACTAACATAATACAGTAGGAGACATCTCACATACAAATTGTTTGGAAAATGTAGTAAAAAAACATCTCACTTAGAATTTTTTCTTTGTCATACAGGTCTCATCCACACTGAAATAATTCTTTCTTCTGTGAGTAACGAGATTCATCATGCCATATTTCACCTTCTAATTTTGTGCCGCTGAAATTCGGCTGTGTGCAGAGTAAAAAATGTAATTTTAGTTGCTAATAGTGTGCTCCTACATCCTATCTGAGCAACATGACTGGGAAAAAGCAAGGTTGTGGTGGAAGGGGGATTAGGCTTGGTGTTCGAGGTGTATGTGGGGTAGGTGTTAATGTTTCCGAAAACACTAGTGAACCACTAACATTATGTCCTATCCAAAGACAACTGACAACTTCTTTTACTGGATGTTAATTAACTCATAATTTGCATCAGCAAGAAGAAGTGACTTGAAAGAAATGAAGTTAAAAGTAGAATTTTATTGAATACATAAATATTTAAAAATTGTGAATAAAAAAGACAGGGAAAGGGAAGGGAAACCTCCAACTGAAAATCAGGGATGGACACAGCAAGATCATAAATTGTAAATTGTACCTGCAAAAAACATCAACCAAAGTGCTCAAAAAGGATGAGGACTACAGAGGGAAAATAAAATAAAGGACGTCGCTATATGTATTTGCAAAGTGCACAAAAAATTTGGAGTGACTGAACAAAATCCACCTCAATGTGACCCAAATAGGAGACACTTATAACAGAATAACAGCAAAAGTAATAGCAGTAAACAGTTGAAGTTGAAAATAGCACTAAAAGTTGCTTTGCCTGTGTATGGGAATTGTATGGATCTGCAGTGCGCTACGGTACAGATGGGGGAAGAAAGTGCTGTGGCCCGCCCTGCGCCCGACGAGCGCTGTTTCGCTAAAAGCTTCTTCAATATAGGGCGAGAGTGGAGACTGGTGTCTGAATGGCATTATGAAGGGTAATCACAGGTGCCGAGAAATCGGCTACATCTGACCGGAAGTGCCGGCGACACTGTTGTCGCGCATGGCGTCGGAGAGAATCCTGAATGGAAAGGGACTTCTGGTCCGGCGCCTTGTGACACGCAGTGGAACGCACTGCGTATCACGTGACTGGCGCCTCCCGGAAGTCTGCAGTAGTTATCAGTCCGGCGCATGCGCACTGGCGTGCGGGAACTTAGAAAAAGCCTGGGGCTGAAAGAGCGAGGAAATTAAGGATGGAGCCTGCGCACAAGGGTGCGGATAGTAAAGGAGAATGTGTGGATGATATGTGGAAGCACATGAGAATGAATGTAAAAGAGGGGGGGATTGAAGCCTGGGGGTGTGGATGAAAATAAATGGAGAATAAAAATGAAATTGAAAATGAATAAAAATTAAATGTGTGGAGTGTGAGAGGGAGAAAAAAGGGGAAAGGAAGGTGAAGGGTTGTGAAATTATTAAATGGGGGCCAATTACAGAATGTATTCCCAAATGGGGATTTTTTATCTACCGCCAATAATATTATGCCATAAAAGACAATAAATAAAGTAAGAATAAATAGTATATTAATATAATTATAAAAGGAGTAAAATATACATGGCCATTGTGAAAATATGTGAATGAATACAATTTTATTGAAAAATAAAATTGAAAAATTAAAATAATTAATGATTAATAATAAATGAAGATATAGTGATAAATTAGATATAAAAGTCCACATATTTCACAACGCTCCATCAAATGGCAGGCGCAGGTTGCCCGGTGTATGTTATGAAGAGAAGGTCATCACGGTTTCTTCAGATGTAAATCCACACGGTAGAGAAATAAACACCGAGGGGTGAGCACAGACATCATCCGGCAAGGAAGAAAATCCAAAATTTTGGAAAAATCACCTGTGATAATAAATTTAATAAATTAGTAGTAAACAATGAAAAGGTAAGAAGATAAAAGAAGGGGAGAAAAATATTTAAAAAAAAAACTTAACAAGGCCAAAAAACCTAGAAACCAAGACCTCGGGAAAAGGAAAGCTAAAAGACACTATAAAAAGGAAACAAAACCGAAGTTTTCATTAAGGCCAAAAGGGGTGATTGTGTTTAAATGGTAGATCCATCGGCTTTCATGTTGGGCTAGAATTTTGCCCAAATCTCCGCCACGCATGCCCAAATCAATTTGTCTATTGCCATTAGGATGCGACCCTTGGATTGGGAATTATGGTGAATTTTAAAATGACTGGGTAATGTCTTTAGTAATGAAAGGTCATCAAGGGTTTCAGATTTTTCAATATCTCTAATGTGCTCTCTTACTCTAATTTTAAAGCCCACATGTGGTTAATCCCACATAGATTAATTTGCATAGGCATGTGGCATGGTAAATTACTCCACAAGATGAGCATGTAAGGTGTTTTCTTATAGTATATGATTTGGATCCATCAAAATTAGCAAGGGTGTATGATTTTTTAGATATTAAATGCTTTGCACATACCGCCGGGGAAGAAACCTTGTGGAAGGTGTTCAGAAGATGAGGTAGTAAGAGAGGGGTCATAATGGCTATGAACAAGAAGGTCTCTGAGGTTGCGGCTTCTTTTTGCTACAATGGACGGATAAGAGGGGATACATTGTCTCAGGATGGGATCCGTCATAAGGATATGCTAGTTGTTTATATAAAAGTTGTTTAAGGTCTTCCATTGAGTGTTATAGGTAGAGATAAATCTTACCTGTCCATCCTGCGAATTTGTTTTTTTTAGGGCAGGTAAATAAGTTGTTCCCTGGAAGCTTTATTGGCTTTTTTATAGCCATACCTGATGGATCGTTTGCTATAAAACCCCTATTCCTGTATCTCCTAGTCAAATCCAAGCCTGATTTTGAAAATCACTGTTCTCAGAGCAAATTCTTTTGGCTCTTAAAAATTGGCCAGTAGGGATGCCTTTTATAGTTGCTGCGGGGTGTGAAGAAGTTGCATTAAAAGAATTTGTGGCTGTTGGTTTTCTGTGGAGATCAGTTGTGATTATGCCTTCTGAAGATGTTTTAATTTTAAGATAAAGAAATTCCAATTCCCTACCAGTTTTGTACAAGAGATAAATATTGAGGTCATTTGGTTCAATTTGTCCATGAAAGTTTGTAGATTGTCCAGTGGCCCTTCCCAGATGAACCAAACGTCATCTATAAAGCGCATCCATCCCTGTACCCATTGTGTTTCACTGATGTTATCACCTTGGAAGATGTCCCTCTCCCATGCCCCTAGAAAAAGATTTGCGTATGAGGAAGCACAAGATGCTCCCATGGCAGTGTCTTTGGTTTGTACATATATGCCCCTATTAAAAGTGAATACATTATGAATTAGGGTAAATTCCAGGAGCGTAAGAATCAGCTCAATCAGAGATGGTTCGAGGTTGCTCATTCTGAGGTACCATGAAGTTGCCTTTAAGTCATCGTTATACTTAATGGAAGTATATAATGATTCGACGTCAGCCGTAACCATTACCATATGGTCTTCAAGGCAAAGATGATTCAATCTTTGTAGAGCAGCTGTGGTATCCTTATGTAGGAGGGGAGTGTGGCTACAAGGGGTTTAAGGTAATGATCGATAAAATTAGATAACCTCACAGAGGCTACTGTTGCCAGAGATTATAGGTCTTCCCGGGGGTCTACAGGATCTTTATGGAGTTTAGGATCAGATATAGGGTTGGTAGCTTTGGATGAAAATTCTTGACATATTCTACCATTTCTTTAGGGATAATGCCTTGTTCAAAGGCTTGTTCAACAATCTCAATTATTTCTTGCTGAAATTTAGGAAAGGAATTAAAAGACAATTTTTTGTAGCATCTGGGTGCATTTAGAAGTTTTTAAGGCCTGTTTCTCGTATTGCTGAACTGTCCAGATTACCAGACTTCCCCCTTTACCTGCTGGCTTAAAAACTACATCAGTTAGTAGTTGCAGTTGTTTTAAAGCTTCTAGATCTTTTTTATTCATATTGGATGTCAATGGAGGGGGTTTTGCCACAGTAAATCCATATTTTTTCTCTTATTGTGTGGCGATGAGAATTCATCCTTGTTTCTCAGTTTTTGCCCGGTCTCTCCCACATATAGACCCCCAGTTGGACATTTAGTACATATAATTAGGTACACCACATTAGATGTTGATGCAGCTGAAAGTACCTGGCATCTTGTAGTCCTGAGTGAGTTTGGGATCTTTATCTTGTCTGTGGTCATTATAAATGGGCAGGTTCTCATCGCCACACAATAAGAGAAAAAAGAATGGATTTACCTGTGGCAAAACACTTTTGTATGCCCGTCATAGCATTATGGACATGGAATTACTTGTATTAAAATCTAACTTTAAATCTGAGAGAGATAGAAAGGTTGGGATATAAGCTTATGATGACCTTTGACACTCTTAGTGCTGGAATGAATATACACACAAACGGATTCATGTCTTTCTACATCAATTAAGGAATCTTGCTTCTCTGACCTTCTAGGGGCATCAAAACACAATAGCAGACTCCAATCAGAGGGCAATAAACTTTCACACTCCTTATCTATGAACTGTTTCCAATATTTATGTTCATCCCTCTGCCATAATGACAGTTCTGCTTCACGTCACTTGTCTTATCTTATTGCATTTTTTCAGTGCTGTGTTGTGTATAAATGTGATTCTTCAGATGTTGTATTAGTCTTCGCCTGAGAAGAGACCTGAGTAGTCTCGAAAGCTTGCAATTTACCATCTTTTTCAGTTAGCCATTAAAAGGTATCAACCACTGAGGACTCTCAACTCTAAATATTTTTCTAGAGTGTGCAAAGCAGTAATCAAAGCAAAAGGTGGCTACTTTGAAGAACCTATAATATAAGACATATTTTCAGTTGTTACACACTTTTTTGTTAAGTATATAATTCCACATGTGTTAATTCATAGTTTTGATGCTTTCATGTGAATGTACAATTTTCATAGTCATGAAAATTCTGTAAATGAAAGGTGTGTCCAAACTTTTGGTCTTTACTGTAGATCTTTCACCATTTTTTTTCCAGATCCTCAATATTTTCATCAATAGTTTTCAAAGAGTGTTTTTTATCAATAATAATTGTATGAACTCTAGAGAGCAAGTGGTTGCCACTGAAGTCCATCTGTTTAAATTGTATTTCATCATCAAAATCAAAGGAGGATAAACTTGTACCCTTAATCCGCGAGGGATAATGTGCTGATCGAGAGAGTTTTCCAGTGAGGATTTATTCCACCATAATTTGGTCTTCTTATATAGGGAATTCATGTATAATCTAATTGTTTCCTTAATGGTAGTGCTTGTATCGGAGGAAGAATTGGATGTCCCCTGTCTGAAAAGATTGGACGCCTTGGATTGCCAGGAGTGTTCCCGGCTTTAAAGTCCATTGAAAAGAAATTGCGGATAGTCTGTTTACTAAGAACAGAAAAATACATTAATCTCATAATACTATTTGTACTAGGCTATTAGTACTTCAAATATAGATACTTAACTCATAATTTGCATCAGCAAGAAGAAGTGACTTGAAAGAAATTAAGTTAAAAGTAGAATTTTATTGAATACATAAATATTTAAAAATTGTGAATAAAAAGTCAGGGGAAAGGAAGGGAACCTCCAACTGAAAATCAGGGACGGACACAGCAAAATCATAAATTGTAAATGTACAGCAAAAAAACATCAAGCAAAGTGCTCAAAAAGGATGAGGACTACAGAGGAGAAAATAAAATAAAGGACGTCACTATATGTACTTGCAAAGTGCACCAAAAGTTTGGAGTGACTGAACAAAATCCACTTCAATGTGACCCAAATAGGAGACACTTATAACAAATAACAACAAAAGTAATAGCGTTAGAGATGAGCGACTTTGCCTCCGGGAGGGTGAGTCGGGTTTCGGGCCACCCGACTTTAAACCCAAAAATCGAGTCGAACGAAATTGGCCGACTATCGACAAAAGTCGGAGTTCCGACAGAAGCCCAATGCAAGTCTCTCTCTCTCTCCTCCCTCTCTCTTCCAGGCATGCTTACACTGCATTTCTCCAATTCAAAAGTTCAAGACGGATCCATCCAAAAACTGGATCCGCTGGCATCAGTTTTTTTACAATCTGCACTGCATCCGTCTTTTTACAACTTGGACGGATTTTGCCTGATTGCAAAAAACGGATGTGTGAAAGTAGCCTAACTGCAAGCATTCTGGAAATCCGACTTTTGTCACTCGTTTTGCCGACCGCATCGCCGATTTCGCTCTATGATCGCGGTTTCGGTCAGCGAAACACGATTTTTGGCAAAAGTCGCGACTTATGAATCTGGCCGACCTGTTTCGCTCAACTCTACAAGTGGTAAACAGTTGAAGTTGAAAATAGCACTAAAAGTTGCTTTACCTGATCACTGCTAACTCCACGATAACCCTACTCTCCTTGCTGCCACCAACAATCCTGTTTTTAACCCAATAAATAAATACAGACTGATTGGGACGCATTCTTTTGAGGTTCACACCATCAGGGTATCCCCTTCCCTCTCCCTCAGAGTAGCAGTCATATACGGCCCCCAGCTCACCCGCCACTTCCTGATCACCTTGATGCATTTTCTGTGACACTTCATGTCCTCAGAGTTGACAACCCTTATCCTGGGAGACTTCAACAGCTCCACCTCCTCAACTGCATCCCAGCTACTACCAAAATCCAGATCTGTTTCAATCTCCTACCTAATGACTCACCTCTTACCCTTTGCCCCCCATGAAATTAGGAGTATAACCACAATTTAGACATTTTAGGTGCTCCCTAAAAACCATCTGTTTAGGGTGGCCTACCACGTTCACTAATCAAAGTCCTTTTTACATATATAGCTTAATCTCTACTCTCTGAACATAATTCACCATCAAACTCAACCTTACCCAAAACGCTCATGCACCTTTATCTACCCCCCATTTCCTCAAGATGGTTGTACCATCATTGTAAATAAACATCTGTAATTTGTCACCCCCACCTCATTGTAATTGTCAGCTCTGAAGAGCATGGTAGTCATTATTTTTTCCTTTAATTGTTTGATTACCTTAAACTTGTAATTTTTTGACTGTTTTATATGAACTGCTAACTTGTAAAGCTATGCAAAAGTTGCGAATATAAATAAAGATTATTATTAGATTGAAAATGGTGAAGTTCAAGCTGTTAGCTTTGCCATGTGTTGGAGGAAAGAATCTTTTACGTGGACACAACTGCACAAACAAGGTTTGCTGCTGTGCTGACACAGGGTTGAGTAGGGTGAACATGACAAGCTACTGACTGTGAAAGAGGTGCAGACGGAGATGTTGCGGTGATTGAGAAAGATGGGTGTGCTTGATATTTAAGAACATCAAAAACAGCAGGCATTCCAATTTCGTGTCAGCTGATAGGCTCTCAGTTACCCCAACTGTAGGGGGGAAACTAGTGGAGGTTCTTCGCCGGAGACCTGTGGACAACACTTGCCACGGTGAGGGAGGAGGAAGAATCAAAAGACAAGGTTGATGGGGTGGATGGGTTTGCAATGCCAGCGATCTGCATTTTAGCCAGTGACGTTCCCAGATTAACGCATGTTGATCGCACATGTGCCAGTTCATGCATGTAATACTGAAATTATATAATTTTTTTTTATATATTCTACTAGGTCTTTTTTAGTTTACAGCTAACGTGATTTTTGCCGATCTGAAAAAAGACCCAAGATAGGCAACTGCAGAACCGCCAACGCTGCTGTCCACTTCCAGAGTTGGGGCTCAGGATGCTTTGGGTTTTGTAGTGGTTGCATAACTCTGTGTACGTAAACTCCTAATTTTCCTCCTCCTCCGCTGAGCTGCTCGGCTGCATACCTTTGAGATTTCACCAAGTGTGATCTACTACCTCATCGTCATCCTCTGTGTTCTCCAACTCCTTGCCCTGAGAGTCACCCTCCTCTTCCTGCCTTAACAGCACAGTACAGTCCACGGGTGCCTCAAGTATCTGAGACTCACCACAAATGGATCACCTTCACCCAACAGGTTAATGTCGTTGACGAGGGTTTGGTTTATGCTCGGACCAAACTTTGTCCGGCATGGATCAAAGTGAGAAAAAATTTGGCCATCGGTCCAGATGATTTGCTCCTGACTCTGTGAATCTTTAGAGTACACTTCCTATGCCCATGGCATACAATGTGTGAAGAGATCTGCCAACTCAGCCATCTTGGTTCCCAACAGTCATTTGGGCGCTTGTAGAGTTGTGATGTGGGGGAAAAAAGGGTAATTGTGGTGCCACCACTGATGACTGTACTGTATGTGATGTTAAGGTGGAGGAAGAGGAGCAGAGGCCACTTGATGCAGTGCTTGCCATCTACGGAACACATATTTCTGGCCCTCATCTACAAAGTGTACCATTGTACACTGCCAAAGAAAGGGAGCGGAGTTGCCCGTCCACTAATAAAATTGTAAAAATGCTACACAATTGCTCACTGCAGCAAAACAAACTTCTCATCCCTCATATCATACCTGTCTCCCTAACCCTAAAAAGCTATTCAGTATTTTCATTCTCTCCTGCGTCCACCAGCTCCCCCTCCCTCTCATCTCAGGTGAGTACTTTGCCTCACCACCTGTGAACTTAACACAATAATGTCCCACCTCATTCCAAACTTTACCACAGTCTTCATCACAAGCCTAACCCACCTTTCTCTATCTCCCATGACAGCACCACGGAGAAAGGGATCCGCCCTTCAGGGACAGGAACCTACAGATAAAAGGGCGTACCTCTCCTCCACCCCCTGTTGGCTTCCTCTCCCTGACGGTGACCTACAGCATTGCAGTACCTGGCAAGATGAAAACAGAGATCCGGGGCCGAGCTGTCCGGATCCTGGCAGCGGGGAGGCCCCTGTCATGGCGGGTGCGGAAGTGACATCACACGCTGGGAAATTTAAAAACGTGCACTGGGAAATGCTCCTGGCTGAAGTGTCCTGTGCATAATGGAGGATAACGACCAGGAGCGGCAGTGGTAGCAGCCCAGGCAGCAGCAGCAACGTCACCATCGACAGAAGGACCGTGATAGCCGAGACACCCGGTCCGGTAGTCACTCCATGCAGCACAGCAGATCAGCTGCAAGGAGCAAGTCACCTTCCTTGGATCATCCTATACAGGATTCGATTCCACCTCCCGAACCCGTACCTGCGACCACATCCATCTGGTGAGTGATCTTCGAGAATGTTCACCATTGTAATAGGCTTCTGTTCCTTTATTAGGAAAAGAAGAAGGGGAAAAAGAAGAACAGGGAATGCCCCACTTGTAACAGAGCCCTACCAGAATCATGGGTAAGAACCTCTGTGAATCTTGTATACAAGAAATACTCTGCAAGGATACCCCGGATTTTGCCTCTGATCTTAGAGCTGTAATTAGATCAGAGGTCCAGAGTGCCCTTACATCCCTAAAGCAAGGGGATAAAGTAAAAACAAAGGACACCTTAGTAGTTTCCAAATCAGATCCCTCTACATCCGTAGAAGTTAATCAGGTACCTAGAACTCTTTCTCCTCATCCTCAAAACGAGGAAATGAGAGGGCGTCATTGTTTTCCCCTAGACGAGATAGACACAGTGAAAGCTGTGAGAACTACCATGGGGGTTCGAACCTCGTCCTAATAGGTCAGTTCAGGACATAATGTTCGGGGGACTGGGCCAGAAGAAACGCAGGTGTTTACACTAAATGAAATGTACAGGGCCTGATCAAAAAAGAATGAGGAGCCGGACAGGAAGAACTACACGGTCCCTTCCATTAAAAGGAAATATCCATTCGATGAGGAAGCGTCCACATCCTGGGACAAGGCCCCGAAGACGTGGCCATGGCTAAAGCCTCAAAAAAGTTCACCCTCCCCTTCGAGGATATGGGTACACTTAAGGACCCCTTAGATAAAAAAGCTGACACCTTCCTCAAGAGGACCTGGGAATCAGCAGGGGGAAACCTTAGACCAGCAATAGCAGCAACATGTACATCCAGATCCCTAATGATATTGGTGGATCAGCTCGAGAAACACCTGAGGGAGGGAACACCTATAGATAAGATTCTAGAATCTATCCCAGTGATAAGGGGAGCTGCAGCCTTCTTGGCGAACTCGTCAGCTGACTCAGTCCGCTTAACATCTAAAGCGGCAGCCCTCTCCATCGCAGCCCGAAGAGCATTTTGGCTCAAATGCTGGCCAGGAGACTTACAAACTAAAATTAAATTACTCAAGCAATTAAATTAATAACAAGAAAGAAGCTGGGCGAAACGTGCGCGTCGGGGCAGAGGACAGACTCCACAACACTCCGTTATTGCTGCAAAACCATTAAGGTATATCATACAGTTTTCTGCTGTTTCACAGTTTTGTGAAAATCGGTTATTCCATCATTTATCATTACAGCTATGTACAGGGTGGTTGTTTTTCTATGCGACTGACAACAATAGCACTGTTCAGAATGGTTTTTTCCCCGAAAAATTCCCCTCCACTACTTTAAGCATTTGGATATCTGTTAATACAGACCCAATATATATGTATGTATAGGAGGTTGGATCTATTGGTGGGATTATTTATACCATCTGGCAGATGTATGTGTCACTTGCATATCCAACCAAGGTGTTTCTATCCTGATTTAGACATTGGCAGGCTGTTTAAATTTAGATTTATTGGAGTACCATATGTTATGCCATACAGCATTTGTCATAGTAGGAGAGTCGTATGTCCCTCTTTTCAATCTTGCATCTTTTTTATACTATGTGTTTTAACATTTTATATGAATAAAGTTTGATATCTTTTCAAAGTAAACTTTCTTGTTATTAATTTAATTGCTTGAGTAAATTGCAGTGTTATTCCACTGGATTTGTTTGTGGTATATATCTAATGATTATACAAGCATAATATTACTAGTGGCACTATTTGGTGGATATTAAACTAAAATTAAATTATGCTCAATCCCATGCGAGGGGAAATTCTTATTCGGGGAGATACTGGATGATATCCTCCAGAAGGCGGGGATAAGAAAAAGGGCTTTCCGAACCTGGGGACTGTGGCGTTTAAACGGTCCTTTCGAAACAAAAAGTTTTTTCGTAAAAGGCCATCGAGGGAACAGAACAGATGGGATGAGGGGGAGAAAGAGGGATAGAGGGTTCCTGTTCGTCAATTCTTCCAGGGACAAGAAATCCTCAAAATGACAGTTCGCCCGAAGTGGGGGGAAGATTAACGCTTTTTCTTCCAGCCTGGGGAAAAATCTCGAACAGCCCTTGGATATTGAATCTGATCGAGTCAGGCCTGAGGATAGACTTTCTCTCCCACCTAAAAAATATGTGGTAACTTCACTAAGATCCTCTACAGAAGAACAAAAAGCTCTAGAATGCGAGGTCCTAAATCTATTAAAAAAAGCAGTCCTTCGGGAGGTTCCCCCTCAGGAAATGGGCAGAGGGTTCTACTCCACGCTTTTCCTAGTGCGCAAATCGGATGGCACATATCGAACAATTATAAATTTACGAAAACTAAATGGATATGTCCAAAGTCAAAATTTCTAAATGGAATCAATCAAATCCACCATCAAAATCCTGTTCCCGAACTGATTCATGACTGATATTAGATCTCAGCGACACGTACTATCAAGCCCCCATTTACAAAGACTTCAGGAAATTCCTCAGACTAGCGGTTTCCATAGATGGGAAAATAAGGGAATTCCAATACAGAGCCCTGCCTTTCGGATATCTATAGCCCCACGTGTGTTCACAAAATTAGTAGCAGAGATGATGGCCCACATAAGGGAGCAGGACATCCTAATAATCCCATACTTCAACAATTTCTTAATAGTAAGCGACTCGGCCCAAAACTGCAAAGATCAGAGGGACAGAGTGATGGACACTCTACAGAACCTCGGCTGGCTTCTAAGCCTGAAAAAATCAAGGCTGGAGCCCAGCAAAGTGCAGGAGTTCCTAGGGCTCACGTTGAACTCAAACAAACAAGAATGCCACCTCCCAAGCCACAAAAAATAAAAAATTGCGCAGATAGTGGCAAGAGCCATACGGAACCCCTCCACGACTCTTAGAAAAACGATGTCACTGCTGGGTTCCCTTTCCGCCTGCTTACCGGCAGTCCAGTGGGCGCAACTACATACAAGGATCTCCAATGGGATGTATTAGAAAACCAGTTATCATTAAAGGATCGCTTAGAGGGTCAAGGGATCTCCAATGGGATGTATTAGAAAACCAGTTATCATTAAAGGATCACTTAGAGGGTCACATAACCCTAGATTCAAGAACTATTCATTTCCTAGACTTGTGGGGCAATACCAACAACCTATCTAAGGGGATCACCTGGGTAACAAAGATATCACGCATAATCACCACGGATGCCAGTCCCATGGGATGGGGAGCACACATGGACAGCAGGGTTGCTCAGGGGGAATGGAGGGGTCAGAAACTAGAGGCCTCTTGCAACTTGAATGGAGTGCACCACTCTATATTAATAGCATCACCTAGAGTATGATTAACCAGAACTGACAACATGAGAAAAAGAAGCATACATGTTCTAAGGATCTCAGAGGATAAAAAATTATAAATTTTTATTAATTTGCAAAAACACACTCCAGAAACGTGAATGTACATATAAACATGATCCTTCAGATTTTGTATTAATCTAGCCTGATGAAGAGACCTGAGTAGTCTCGAAAGCTTGCAATTTGTTACCATCTTTTCAGTTAGCCATTAAAAGGTATCAACCACTGAGGGCTCTCAACTCTAAATATTTTTCATATAAACATGGACATAAAAACCACAGCAATTGTGAAAAGCAAAGCCCATAATAGGGCAACTATCCGACCCTCCCAATGAGAATGTATAGTATCAGATACAGACCATAATAAAATGAAATATAAAAAGGAACTTCACCAAATAACCTCGCAGTATTGAGGAACTGGCACACAAATACTGACTGATATAAAATAAATACGAGTAGTGTTTACAATGTTTATAGTAACATCAATAAGGCTCAAAGACCTGGTGTACTGACACCAAAATAGGAACACCAGATACAGCATGTAACACCTAATGGATAAAGAGAGTGTGATGTGCATTCACCTCAAGGTACCAATGCTGCCACCTAACAGTAGCTGCTCTAATAAGCATATTGGTCGCAGAAAAATTATTACTAGGACCATCAGTGAGAATGTGATGATACTACCTGGAATGGCTAATGCGCTTAAAGATGAACTACAGACACCATCCAAAACAAAAGTGTGCCAATGCTTAGGAGGCTCCGAAGAAAAGAGAGGGAGCAACAGGCAGGAGAAGCCCAACGCGTGTCGCCAGTAAACTGGCTTCTACAAGGGCAGTGAACACGGAGTGTAATAAAAGCTAATAAATACCTTGGAAGTCAATGAAGAAACAGGAAACAGCTGCACTTGTCGAAGGTAAGCATAACGAGAGTGCACGCCGAAGCCGGCTAATAACTGGAAATGACGTAACGTGACAAAGGCAACGCCAGTCCACAATCGAGGAAGGACATATCAAATACTCACGCCAATGCCAGCTTAATACCGGATATGACATAGCGTAACTAAGGAGACACCAGAAAGAGCAATGAGCTACAGTCCACATGTGTCAAATGTCAGACGCAACTACTTCCGGCTCCAGCCAGAATGTATAGGCGTTACCAGGGAGACGCAGGAAAGTTATGCGGCGCCTAAGCACAAAGTGTAAATTCAAATACCAGGTGCTGTCAAAACCGACTCCAGACAGATTCCATAATTGTGAAGATGATTACACACAAAATGATAAAGCCCATTATTAAATGGCTGGCCACGGTCATACAAAGGAACAACAAATGTAAAGAATAAATAGATACTTAATTATTGAATAACTATGCACATGTACATTTGAACAAAGTAAACGAGAATAATGATGAGGAAATGGACCATGGTCACTGACAGATCAAACAAAGTTCATCTGCTGTCTGTATATCAAAAGATGATAGAAATGAGTATACAATTAATGTATACATGGGTATACAGTAGATGTATTGCATAGTATCAAAGATCCTTGCTAGAAAAAATAATAATAATTATAATAAATGAATAAATAAATACATAGTAGCCACATGTGCTATATGGCCAGTCCGTCAAGTCCTTTTATAGAATCCAGTGAATAAAAGCTCTTTGTTCAATCCATAAGGGGCTTGACTCTTAAGGTTACTTGAGGAACTAGAGGCCTCCACAAACCAGAAAGTGCGCAACCTACTGCCCAAAGTTCTATCACGCTTCCTACCTTCGTTACGGGTCATCACGTCCGCATATTCTTGGACAACCAAGTGACGGTGGCGTATATAAACCATCGGGGAACCAGGTCTCGAGCCCTAATGAGTACCTCCTCCAAAATTCTCAGCCTGTCAGAGGAAAATCTGCTATCCCTCTCTGTGTTACACATTCGGGGAACAGAGAACTAAAAAGCAGACTTTCCGAACCGCACCCAATTGAGGCAGGGCGAGTGGGTCCTAAATCATTTCATTTTTTCTGCTGATTATAAGGATTTGGGGAACCCCGGACATAGATCTGTTTGCCGATTTCAAAAACAAAAAGGTGGAAGAGTTCTGTTCTCTAGACCCCAGGGTGAATCCTCGTCCCAGGACACCTTTATGCTCCCATGGACTCAGAACCTGACGTATACCTTTCCCTCGATCATCCTCATTCCAGAAGTCATAAGGAAAGTCAGGAGGACAAAGCAAAAATAATATTAATAGCCACTTTCTGGCCAAAAAGAACCTAGTTCTCCTGCCTGAGGATGCTATCGATCACCGACCCTTGGATCCTACCGGATCTCCCAGCCCTACTATCTCAGGGACCAGTATCGCACCCTCGGCAGTGAACCTCCATTTAACAGCATGGAATTTGAGAGGGCACTACTGAGTGGAATGGGGTTTTCGGAGAACCTAATTACTACACTACTAAAAAGTAGGAAACCGATCACAACAAAGGCTTATGGGAAAACCTGGAAAAAATTCTTGTCCACCTCAGGGGTAAGAGTCCAGGATGGGGTCCCAGTTACAAAAATTCTCAAATTCTTACAGAAGGGCCTAGAACAAGGTTTAGCAGTCAGTACATTAAAGGCACAGATAGCTGCTTTAGGCGCTCTATATAACCATGATGTGGCAGGTAACCCATGGATAGCATGATTCATTAAAGCTGCAGCTAGATCTAGACCGATAATTAGTCGAAAATTACTGTCGTGGGATCTGAATCCGGTACTATCTGCACTAACAGGTTCCCCGTTCGAGCCTATTGAGTCAGCCCCTCTAAAAATCTTATCGTTAAAAACTGTTCTACTGGTAGCACTAACATCGGCTCGTAAGGTGAGCGACATTCTGGCTCTATCTGTAGTACCGCCATTTACAAAAATTTTGGAAGATAGTCATCCTAAAGCCTGACCCGGCCTACTTACCTAAAGTAACATCACATTTCCATAGGTCCCAAGAAGTAGTCCTTCCTTCTGTCAAAATCCTAGGAATAGGGGAGAAGAGAGATTTCATACCCTAGACGTGAAGAGATGCCTAGTTCAATACTTACAGTCATGGCCAAAAGTTTTGAGAATTACACAAATATTATATTTTCACATGATCTGCTGCCCTCTGGTTTTTATGTGTGTTTGACAGATGTTTTTATCACAGACAGAAATATAATAATTGCAAACATATGAGTAACAAAAGCTTATATTGACAGAATGAGTTAATGCAGCAAGTCAATATTTGCAGTGTTGACCCTTCTTCTTCAGGACCTCTGCAATTCTCCCTGGCATGCTCTCAATCAACTTCTGGACCAAATCCTGACTGATAGCAGTCCATTCTTGCACAATCAATGCTTTAATTTTGTCAGAATTTTTAGGTTTTTTGTTTGTCCACCCGTTTCTTGATGATTGACCACAAGTTCTCAATGGGATTAAGATCTGGGGAGTTTCCAGGTCATGGACCCAAAATCTCTATGTTTTGTTCCCTGAGCCATTTAGTTATCACCTTTTTTGCTCTGAGGAAGAGGGACTGTGATCCCTTGAAACGCGTCAGTACATTCAAGCCCCTGCACACCCCTGCACTTTCATACAGGCGAAGCAGATCTGTGATGTCACCACATTGGTCCGCCCCTCATTGTCGCTACCTCAGGCGTTGCTTCCGCCGGAGCACGCCGAGTGTGTGTCGACTTTTCTCCCAACAAACGCTCTCTCTCAGTGAGCATTACGGCGAGTCTTACATCAACTTATTCACCTGCATGCAGTGAGTATCATGTCAGTGAAAGTCTACAAGGCTATTTCTGAGCAGATCCCTTGTGCCTACATTATTATTCATTTCAGTAAACTTTGAAGCTGCGGTGATATTGCCAATCACGAGATACACTCACAACCTACCTGCCATGCGGCGCTACTTCCCGCAATACATCTGAGTCAAATATACCTAGTGAGTATCACGTTAGAGAAAGCTTACAAAGCGATTTTTAGTGGATCCTCTGTGCAAACATTAATATTATTCATTACAGCAAACCTTTGAAGCTGTGGCAATATTGCTAATTGTGAGATACACTCGCAACTTTATTCCATTCTATCGCTCACTGTCATTCAGCATTATGGCTCTTCTTACAGAAAATCATATCATCCATACGCTCTGTAAGTATAGTAGCCACATGTGATCTTTATATACATCACCTATATCCATATATAATTATTCAACAACCTTTCCTTAGAAAACGGCTTTGAGCAGGAATATATCTTGAACCTATTTTTGGATCTACAATACATCTAGTTCAGCATTATTTTTGAATCTGCTAATCAACGCAATATAATACTCATGTATCTTTGTAAGTACAAGAAAATTACAGTTATTTGTTTTGATATATAATCTCGCAAACCTCCAACTCACCATTTTTTATTTTGTTCTATCCAGACCCTGTGCATATTCTCCATCATCATTATATATCTGGAGAGAACATCACTCACAGGATTTCTTCTCTCTTTTGAACCCAGCAATTTCAGTGAGTTTAGCATCTTGCATTTTACCTACAATTTTTTAGATTTATCGTCGTCCTCTAAGTGCTCTTAGGTTTAGCGCGGGGTTTATCTATTATTTAGTTACACTCATTCTGGTGGGTTAACACGGAGCCCATTTTTTAACCACCTGCAGCTTCCAAGGCACCAGTTTATTAAATACATCATTGGGTTTTCAATATTCACTTTTATAATAGGTATAGCGCCAGTGTTCATCCATTCATTCTTTTAGTTATCACCTTTGCTTTATGGCAAGGTGCTCCATCATGCTGGAAAAGGCATTGTTGATCGCCAAACTGCTCTTGGGAGGGTTGGGAGAAGTTGCTCTTGGAGGACATTCTGGTACCATTCTTTATTCATGGCTGTGTTTTTAGGCAAGACTGTGAGAGAGCCAATTCCCTTGGCTGAGAAGCAACCCCACACATGAATGGTTTCAGGATGCTTAACAGTTGGCATGAGACAAGACTGGTGGTAGCGCTCACCTTGTCTTCTCCGAATGAGGCGTTTTCCTGATGTCCCAAACAATCGAAAAGGAGATTCATCAGAGAAAATAACTTTACCCCAGTCCTCAGCAGTCCACTGCCTGTACCTTTTGCAGAATATCAGTCTGTCCATGATGTTTTTTCTGGAGAGAAGTGGCTTCTTTGCTGCCCTCCTTGAGACCAGGCCTTGCTTCAAGAGTCTCCCCCTCACAGTGCGTGCAGATGCACTCACACCTGCCTGCTGCCATTCCTGAGCAAGCTCTGCACTGCTGGTAGCCCGATCCCGCAGCTGAAACACTTTTAAGAGACGGTCCTGGCGCTTGCTGGTCTTTCTTGGGCGCCCTGAAGCCTTTTCGCCAACAATGGAACCTCTCTCCTTGAAGTTCTTGATGATGCGATAGATTGTTGACTGAGGTGCAATCTTTCTAGCTGCGATACTCTTCCCTGTTAGGCCATTTTTGTGCATTGCAATGATGACTGCACATGTTTCTTTAGAGATAACCATGGTTAACAGAAGAGAAACAATGATGCCAAGCACCAGCCTCCTTTTAAAGTGTCCAGCGGTGTCATTCTTACTTAATCATGACAGATTGATCTCCAGCCATGTCCTCATCAACACCCACACCTGTGTTAATGAAGCAATCACTGAAAAGAGGTTAGATGTTCCTTTTAAGGCAGGGCTGTAATGATGTTGAAATGTGTTTTGGGGAAAAAGTTCATTTTCTAGCCAAATATTGACTTTGCAAGTAATTGCTGTTAAGCTGATCACTCTTTATAACATTCTGGAGTATATGCAAATTGCCATTAGAAAAAGTGAAGCAGTAGACTTTGTAAAAATTAATATTTGTGTCATTCTCAAAACTTTTGGCCATGACTGTAGAGGCCACCCGAGGGTGTAGGAAGGAAGATTCTCTCTGTGTGTTTCCAGGGGCCCAGAAAAGGACTCAAAGCGTCCAAGAGTACCCTGGCAAGGTGGTTAAGGGACGCGATTGCCCTGGCATATTCTTCCAGCGGGAATACCATCCCAGAAGGGTTGAGAGACCATTCTACAAGAGCAATGGCGACCTCATGGGCTGAGAGATCTGAGGTATCGATAGAACAGATCTGTAAGGTGGCCACCTGGTCATCACCTTCAAACTTTTTTAGACACTATAGATTAGATCTAGCTTCTGCATCTGACTTAACCTTCGGTAGAAGGGACCTTCAGGCTGTGGTCCCTCCCTAAACTACCAGTTTCTGTAATTCTCTCCGTGGTGCTGTCATGGGGAATAGAGAAAAACATAGTTACTTACAGATAACGGTATTTCTCAGAGCCCATGACAGCACCCGCTTATTCCCCCACCATCACGTGTGCGGTGAGCACATTTTACTGTTTGTAGAGTGTTTTCGTATAGGCACAATGTTCTTTGATAATAAACAATATTATAATGTTATATATTTCTGTTGTTTAACTAACCTGGAGACCCTATGATGCTCTGTAACCAACTGGGGATGGAGAAGTACCGCCATTTTATATGTAGTTTCCTGTCCCTGAAGGGCGGATCCCCTCTCTCCGTGGTGCTGTCATGGGCTCTGAGAAATACCGTTATTGGTGAGTAACTACGTTTTTTCAACCTGTCACTAACAACTGGTGTCTTCCATCCTGATTGAAACATGCCTCCATCACACCCATCCTCAAAAGGCCCATCCTCTGTGTCTACCTATCGCCCCATATCATTTCTCCCCTATGCCTCCAAACTACTGGAAGAACATGTCCATTTTGTGCTATCCTCCCACCTCTTCTCTTGCTCCCTCTTTGACAGTCTAGATGCAGACCACTCCATTCCACTGAAACTGCACTGACTAAAGTCACCAACGAACCTACTAACCAACAAATGAAAGTGACACGAGTTTGTCCTCCTCCTTCTCCTGGAACTGGCTTCTGTCTTTGACACAGTGGACCATTCCATCTTACTACAGACTTTCTGATCTGTTGACATTAGACTTGGCCCTTTGTTGGATCTTCTTGTACCTAACAGACAAGACATTCAAAGTCTCCCACTCACACACCACCTCCTCATCTCGCCCCCTATGTGTCGGTGTCCACCAAGATTCAGTTTGGTGGACTGGGAACTATGCTTAGAGGGTGCAGTAGCACGCTCCCTCCCTCTTAAACCTAACGTATTACCAGCCTATAGCTGGGCGACTCCTTCTATTTAAGGCTTCTTCTCCAATATGAAGCAATGTTAGTTTGCCTTGCATGCTTGATAGTTGTCAGGTTCACTGTGATCGCCTGCCTGCTTGTCTACCCTATGCCTGTCTGCTCTTACTTTTCTATGCCCATCTGCTTGTATCTGTCTGTGCTCTTCTGTCCATCAGTCGGTCCAGAACGCACCTGCCAGAACCCATCTGTCTAACACCCGGTCCAGCCCGCACCTGCCAGTGCTTTTCTGTTACTTAGCCGGTCCCATCTGCACCCTTGGTTCCAGAGTCCCTACAGTGTCTGCCTGCATTTTTCATCCCTCCTTTGGGCTGTAGCAGCTTCCCGCTGTAGGGGGTCAGCTGCCACCTTCTGTTGGTCAGCCATAGAGTAGCACCTAGTGCCACCTCTTTGTCCCTCCTTAGGTAGCAGTTTTCCCCTGCAGCCACTTGTCTAAGTAGGGACTTGGTAGGCCACCTAGTTTCGCCACTTCCAAGCTTTCAAAGGGATACTGTTATGTTTCGGTTACTGAGGAGAAATGGCAAAAAATAGCAAAAGCGGTAATACACCAGAGAGGCTGGAACCTATTGGATTGCAGTAACCTGAACTAATCACACAACTAGAGGTAGCCGTGGAGCGTTCCTACTTTGATCCTAGACGCCTCGTCACAGCCTGAGAGATATCTACACCCAAAGGCAGAAAGATGAAAGCCATCTGCCTCGGAGCAGATCCCCAAAGAAAATAGGAAGCCCCCAAACACGTAATGGCGGTTAGACAAGAAGAAAGCACGGACACAGACAGAAAATAGAATGAGCAAACGCTGGGGCCCAATCTGTCTAGACAGAAAAGTACAGGAAAGAATTCTGACTGCAATCCAACAAAAACCCTAACAAAAATACCATCACTTCTGATTGCCAAAATACCTGAGATCACACGACCTCTTCCACCTAAATCAGATCTCTGGTGTAACAAAACGCTATTCAGCAAATAAAAGTAACAAAAGAGCAAAGCAAAAGTGCAGATACAAACGGAGCACAATTGCAGCGCCAGACCCCCAAAAAGAGACAGGCTGCAGTCCACTGCAGGCAGCAAACCAGCAGAGAAAATCAAACACAGAAAAAAAAACAGCAAACACTTATCTGAAGGAGAGCAGGAAACTAGCAGTGCTTCAAGCAAGACCAGAAGAACAATTGATAACCGGCAAGGCTGCTGGGAAATCAGGCCACTTACCGTATATACCCATGTATAAGCCGAGATTTTCAGCCCATTTTTTAGGGCTGAAAGTCCCCCTCTCGGCTTATACGCGGATCATATATGGGGGTCGGCGGGGGAGGGGGAGCGGGGGTGTTGGATCATACTCACCCCTCCGCCGGCGCAGTCTCTGCAGCCCCCCTGCTTCTCCCACGATCTCCTGCTCCTTCCTGCAGCGGTCACATGGCACCGCTCATTAAAGTCATGAATATGCACATATTCATGACTTTAATGAGCGGTACCACGTGACCGCTGCAGGACTGAAGCGCTGTGAAGAGCGCCGGGAGAAGAGGAGAGGCTGCAGGGACGCACGGTGGAGGGGTGAGTACAGCGATATTTACCTGTCCCGTTCCACGCTGCATGCTGCGTCCTCGTCTGACTCCTCTGGCTGTGAATGATCAGGCAGAGGGCGCGATGACGTCATTAGTGAGCGCCCGCCCCCTGCCAGATCATTCACTGCTGAGGACCCGGAAGAGGACGCAGCTTCAGCGGTGCAGAGAGGACAGGTAAATATCTCAGGTGCCGGGGTCCTGAGCGAGCGGTGACACCGGCACCTGTCCCGCATAGCGCGCCAGTGTCACTGCCTGCTCACGACACCGGCACCTGGCCCCCAGCGACGAGAGGTGAGTATGTCATTTTTTTTTTTCCAGCAGCAGCATATGAGGCCTATACTATGGGGCATAATATGGAGCATATGGGGGCATAAACTGTGGAACATATGGGGCATAATCTGGAGCATTTGGGGCATAATATGGAGCATATGGGGGCATAAGCTGTGGAACATATGGGGCATAATCTGGAGCATATGGGGGCATAATATGGAGCATATGGGGGCATAAGCTGTGGAACATATGGGGCACAATCTGGAGCATATGGGGGCATAAGCTGTGGAACATATGGGGCATAATCTGGAGCATATGGGGGCATAATATGGAGCATATGGGGGCATAATATGGAGCATATGGGGGCATAATATGGAGCATATGTGGGCATAAGCTGTGGAACATATGGGGCATAATCTGGAGCATATGGGGGCATAATATGGAGCATATGGGGGCATAAGCTGTGGAACATATGGGGCATAATCTGTAGCATATGGGGGCATAATATGGAGCATATGGGGGCATAAGCTGTGGAACATATGGGGCATAATCTGGAGCATATGGGGGCATAATATAGAACATATGGGGGCATAAGCTGTGGAACATATGGGGCATAATCTGGAGCATATGGGGGCATAATATGGAGCATATGGGGGCATAAACTGTGGAACAAATGGGGACATAATCTGGAGCATATGGCGGCATAATCTGTGGAACATATGGGGCATAATCTGTTGAACATATGGGGGCATAAGCTGTGGAACATATGGGGCATAATCTGGAGCATATGGGGGCATAATCTCTGAAGCATATGGAGGCATAATCTGTGGAGCATATTGGGCATAATCTGTGCAGCATATGGGGGTATAATCTGTGGAGCATCATATGGGGGCATAATAATTTTTCACCCTAGGCTTAAACGCGAGTCAATAAGTTTTCCCAGTTTTTTGTGGCAAAATTAGGGGGGTCGGCTTATACACGGGTCGGCTTATACATGAGTATATACGGTATATCCTACCATTCAGCGCCAGCTGAAGGCCATTCATTAATCAGTTCATTACCCTCAGCAACCACCGGAGGGAGCCCCAGCTAAGAAGCCGCCTCCAGCATATTCACAACAGTACCCCCCCCCCCACTTGAGGAGGGGTCACCGAACCTTCACCTGTCCAACCAGGCTGATCAGGATGGGCTCGATGATAGGCACGGATAAGTCTCCCAGCATGAATGTCCGAAGCAAACACCCAAGAATTGTCCTCCTGTCCATAACCTCTCCACATAACCAAATACTGGAGTTTCCGTCTAGCAAAACGAGAATCCAATATCTTCTCAACCACATACTCCAAATTGCCCTCAACAAAAACAGGGTCGGGAGGTGCAGCCATAGGAACCACTGGTTCAACAAACCTCTTCTATAAGGATTTGTGGAACACGTTATGGATCTTAAATGTCCCTGGAAGAAGCAAACGGAAGGAAACCGGATTAATAATTTCCATGATCTTATAAGGTCCAATGAACCTTGGCTTAAATTTAGGAGATGCAACCTTCATAGGGATATTCCTTGAGGACAACCAAACCAAGTCCCCCACTTTAAAGCGAGGACCATCAGTCCTATACCGGTTGGCAAATCGCTGGGCCTTCTCCTGAGAGAGAGACAACCTCTCCACCACCTGGTCCCAAATCTGCTGGATACGCTGCACAATAGTCAACCCCCGGACAGACAGAAGCCTCCGCCTGTCCTGAAGAAAATCGAGGGTGAAACCCAGAATTGCAGAAAAATGAAGACATCAAGGTAGCAGAGCTAGCTCTATTATTAAGAGCAAACTCCGCCAAAGGCAAAAAAGAGACCCAGTCATCCTGATCAGCAGACACAAAACATCTCAAATAAGTCTCCAAGGTCTGGTTTGTTCTCTCGGTTTGTCCATTGGTCTGAGGGTGAAATGCAGAGGAGAAAGACAACTGAACACCAAGTTTAGAACAAAATGTCCTCCAAAATCTGGAAACAAACTGGACTCCTCTGTCAGACACAATGTTCTCCGGAATGCCATGCAACCGAACCACATGCTGAAAGAACAAAGGCACCAACTCGGAGGAGGAAGGCAACTTAGGCAATGGCGCAAGATGTATCATCTTGGAAAACCTATCACAGATTACCCAGATAACGGTCATTCTCTGAAAGACAGGAAGGTCAGAAATAAAATCCATAGAATCCATGGACTCTTGGGTACAGGTAATGGCATTAACAAACCACTAGAACGAGAGCAAGGCTTGGAACGAGAGCAAGTCCCACAGGACTGCACAAAGTCCCTGACGTCACGAGACAAAGTAGGCCACCAAAAGGAGCGACTCACCAAGTCTCTGGTACCAAAAATCCCGGGATGACCAGCCAACGCGGAACAATGAATCTCAGACATCACACTCTTTTTCCACTGGTCTGGAACAAACAACTTCCCAACAGGGCAGCGCTCAGGTTTATCCACCTGACACCCTTCCAGAGCCAGTCTCAAATTGGGCGAAATGGCGGAAAGAACCACACCCTCTTTCACAAATAACAGCAGGATCAGATAACTCAGGAGAATCTGTAAAGAAACTTCTCGAGAGGGCATCCGCCTTGAAATTGTTAGTGCCAGGAAGAAAAGAAACCACAAAATTAAAACGTGTGAAAAACAAGGCCCACCTAGCCTGTCTAGGATTAAGTCGCTTGGCTGATTCGAGATAAACCAGGTTCTTATGGTCCGTGAGGACCACCACCTGATGTTTGGCTCCTTCCAGCCAATGTCTCCACTCTTCAAAAGCCCACTTCATGGCCAATAACTCCCGATTACCCACGTCATAATTACGTTCAGTTGGAGAAAATTTTCGAGAGAAAAAGGCACAAGGGTTACTCTTAGAGGTCTCTGGATCCCTTTGGGACAAAACGGCACCTGCCCCAATCTCAGAGACATCAACCTCCACCTGAAATGGCAGAGAAACATCAGGCTGCCGTAGAACAAGAGCAGAAATGAATCTCTTTAAGTTCCTGAAATGCAGAAACTGCCTCAGGAGGCCAATTCACCACATCGGAACCCTATTTGGTCAGATCAGTCAATGGTTTAACAATACCAGAGAAATTACCAATAAATTTACGATAAAAATTGGCAAAACCCAAAAATCTCTGAAGAGCCTTCAATGCAGTAGGTTGAACCCAATCACAGATGGCCTGAACCTTGACCGGGTCCATTTCAATAATAGACGGAGACAAAATGAATCCCAGAATGAGATCTTCTGTACGCCAAAAAGACACTTTGATCCCTTCACATACAGTGCATTCTCTCTCAAAATCTGGAACACAGTGCGAACATGTTTCACATGAGAGTCCCAGTCATTGGAAAAAATCAAGATATCATCCAAATAAACAATCAGAAATTTATCCACAAAATCCCTAGGTACTCAAAATGCCCCTCTGGGGTATTAAACGCCGTCTTCCATTCATCCCCGTGCTTAATGCGAATAAGGTTATACGCCCCCCTGAGGTCAAGCTTGGTAAACCAACTAGCACTTTTTACTCTGGAAAATAGGTCAGAAATAAAAGGTAATGGATATTGATATTTAACAGTGATTTTATTCAGGAGGATATAATCAATACACGGCCTCAATGAACCATCCTTTTTGGCCACAAAGAAAAAAACGGTGCCCAAGGGTGAAGAGGATGGTCTGATATGACCCTTCTCCAATGACTCCTTGATATAAGATCGCATAGCATCATGTTCAGGTACAGATAAATTAAAAAGGCGACCTTTAGGAAATTTACCACCAGGCACTAATTCAATAGCGCAATCGTAGCTCCTGTGAGGGGGCAAGGATGCAGATTTACTTTCACAAAACACATCAGAAAAATCATTCAAAAAGTCAGGGACATCCTGAGACTGGGGAGAGGCAGAAAAAACAGGAGAGTCAGTATTAACACATTGGCAGCCCCAACTGGTCACAGACACAGATTTCCAATCCAAAACAGGATTATGAGACTGTAACCAAGGGAAACCTAGTACAATAATGTCATGCAGATTATGCAGCACCAGAAATTTGCAACTCTCCTGATGATCTGGTTCAACCCTCATTATCACCTGAGTAGAAAACTGGGGTTTATTCTCCACCAAAGGGGTAGAATCAATGCCCAGTAGGGGAATAGACTTCCGCAGGGTATCATGGGAAACCCACAACGTTTGGCAAAGTCAAAATCCGTCAGGTTATTAGCTGCTCCTGAATCAACAAAAGCTTGAGCAGAAAATGTGGACAGGGAGCAAATCAGGTAACAGTCAACAGAAATTTAGTCTGAACACTACCCAAGACAACTGAGCGCGCAAAACGTCTTCCCCGCTTAGGGCAGACAGAGATAGCATGGGAAGCGTCACCACAGTAGAAACATAACCCTTTGCGCTTACGAAACTCATGACGCTGAGTCCCAGAAGTCACTCCATCACACTGCATGGGCTCGGGAGCTGGCTCACAAGGCAACACTATCTCACGCATACCTCTGCGCTCACGCAAACGTCTTTTAATTTGAATAGCCAAAGACATAGAATCATTGAGACCAGAGGGAACAGGGAATCCCACCATAACGTCCTTTACCTTTTCTGACAGACCCTTTCGAAAAAGGGCTGCCAAAGCATGATCATTCCATTTGGTCAGGACTGCCCACTTTTGAAATTTCTGACAGTACAACTCAGCATCTACAAGACCCTGATTTAATGCCAACAAGGTCTTTTCAGCTTGATCAGTGAGTTTTGGTTCATCTCACAATAACCCCAGAGCCTGAAAAAATACATCAATATCATTCAAAACAGGATCCCCAGGTGTCAGAGAAAAAGCCCAATCCTGAGGGTCGCCGCGCAGCAGGGAGATGACAATTTGAACCTGCTGTGCTGCTTTCCCTGAGGACTTAGGCCTTAAGGCAAGAAACAACTTACAGTTATTTTTGAAATTCAGAAATTTATATCGATCCCCCAAAAACAAATCTGGCATGGGGATCCTAGGTTCCACAACTGGCAACCCAGCAAGATAGGTAGCAATACTCCGAACCTCAGTGGCAAGCTGATCCACATGGCCAGACAACTGTGCAAACTCCATTGAGAGAAAAAAAAATTCCTCCTCAGCACCCAGAGAAAAAAAGGGAAAAAATGCAACAAACAGAAAAAAAAATTTCTGACAACTCCCTTTTTTCTTTTTCCTTTTTTACTTTTTTTCCCTTCTGTTGAGTACCATATAATTTTCAGTTTGGCCGGTTATACTGTTATGTTTCGGTAACTGAGGAGAAATAGCAAAAAATAGCAAAAGCGGTCATACACCAGAGAGGCTGGAACCTATTGGATTGCAGTAACCTGAACTAACCACACAACTAGAGGTAGCCGTGGAGCGTTCCTACGTTGATCCTAGACGCCTCGTCACAGCCTGAGAGATAACTACACCCAAAGGTAGAAAGATGAAAGCCATCTGCCCCGGAACAGATCCCCAAAGAAAATAGGAAGCCCCCAAACATGTAATGGAGGTTAGACAAGAAGAAAGCACGGACACAGACAGAAAATAGAATGAGCAAACGCTGGGGCCCAATCTGTCTAGACAGAAAAGTAGAGGAAAGAATTCTGACTGCAATCCAACAAAAACCCTAACAAAAATACCAACACTTTTGATTGCCAAAATACCTGAGATCACACGACCTCTTCCACCTAAATCAGATCTCTGGTGTAACAAAACGCTATTCAGCAAATAAAAGTAACAAAAGAGCAAAGCAAAAGTGCAGATACAAACGGAGCACAATTGCAGCGCCAGACCCCCAAAAGGGGACAGGCTGCAGTCCACTGCAGGCCGCAAACCAGCAGAGAAAATCAAACAGAGAAAAAAAAAACAGCAAACACTTATCTGAAGGAGAGCAGGAAACTAGCAGTGCTTCAAGCAAGACCAGAAGAACAATTGATAACCGGCAAGGCTGCTGGGAAATCAGGCCAATTATATCCTACCATTCAGCGCCAGTTGAAGGCCTTTCATTAATCAGTTCATTACCCTCAGCAACCACCGGAGGGAGCCCCAGCTCAGAAGCCGCCTCCAGCATATTCACAACAGGATACGGAACAGTGATTCCACCACCTTGCCCATTACAGTATCCATCTGCTGACTTGGCTGTAGTGGAAGAGGTGTCAGTCCCCACTATACTAGTTCTACTCTATTGCAATTGATGCCACTTTGTTGGTGTCTGCCATGACAGGAACACTGAGCTTAACTGAGGCAAGTGAGGCCTGCAGTTATTTGGATGTTGTTGTGGTGTCCTTTGTGACTTCTTGGATGAGTCGTTGCTGCGCTCTTGGGTAATTTGGTCAACCGGCCACTCCTATGAAGGTTCACCACTGTTCTATGTTTTCGCCATTTGTGAATAACGACTCTCAATGTAATTCGATAGTCACAAAGCTTTAAAAATGGCTTTAAAACCAGACTGATAGATCTCAATTACTTTGTTTCGCAAATGTTCCAGAATTTCTTTGGATCATGGCATGATGTCTAGCTTTTGGAGGACCTTTTGGTCTACATCACTTTGCAAGGCAGGTCCTATTTAAGCAATTTCTTGATTGAGAATAGGTGTGGCAGTAATCAGGTGTGGCTAAAGAATTTGAACTCCGTTCCCCAAACATGTGACAAACCACAGTTGTGTGTGTATGTGTATATATATATATATATATATATATATATATATATATTTATATTATGTATATATATATATATATATTTCTTTTGGCAGAACAGTGTTTAATCGGCCATGTTGGAAAACTCTGAGCTCTTAGTTAGCCACTCCCATTCCCTTTATAATCTGTTAGCACCACGCTGGATCCCTCCTCTGACAGGCAGGGTCTCCGGCGTGTCACTTCACTTACCCGTGCTGGGGTCGGTTCTCTCCTTCCCCATGCTCTGCATGCTCCCAGCAGAGCTTCCAGCCATGTCCTTAGGTCATGTTCCCGCCCTCTTAAAGGGCCAGTGGGTGCACTTGCTATTTCCTCCCAGCCAATGGTTGCGAGGCATTATGTATATATTGCTTCCTCCCCACTGGGTAGGTGCCTGACCAACCTTTCTCTTCTGCAGTCTAAGTTGCGTAAGGTTGCATACCAGTCTCTGCTGCACTCTGGTGCAAATCCTGCCTGCTGCACTCTGGTGCAAATCCTGTCTGCTGCACTCTGGTGCAGATCCTGCCTGCTGCACTCTGCTACGAACTCTGCCTGCTGTACCATCCAGTCTGTCCTACGGGGTCCAGCTGCTGCGCGTCCGTTTGTCCTTTAGTGGTACCTGGCATGCATCGGGAGCCAAGCCTAACCTCACCATCAGAGGCTCTAGTGAACAGTCCGGTGCTTGCTTAGTCACGCCACTCCGGCTCTCTGGGCCGTGGCACTGTGGTTCCACAAACCACGTCCTTAACAGTTTGCTCAGGCCATGGATTCCCCTGGACCCCGGATCCTGCCTTTTCGCACCATGTACGAAGAGCTCTGCCGACAGAAAGACGCACAGGAGGAGCTTTCCACACACTTGCAGTCTCTGACTACCAAGTTGGAGGCTTTAAACATCTCTCCAGAGTTCCCGCATGTTTAAGCAGCCGTGTCTTCTCCAGAGACTTCTCAGACTGTCTGCTTAGTTCGAGATCCAGGTCCCCGACTCGCAGCTCCACCATGCTTTTGACGGCAATCCGAAGCTCTGCCGCTGGTTCATTAGTCAGCGCCGGCTACATTTTGAATTTCATAGAATCATAGAATGGTAGAGTTGGAAGGGACCTCCTGGGTCATCTGGTCCAACCCCCTGCTCAAAGCAGGATTCACTAAATCATCCCAGACAGCAAATGAGAATAAAGATTATCCTTCTACAATGTGACAGCCCTTGAGATATTTGTAGTCCGCTATTAAGTCTCCTCTGTCTTCTTTTTTGCAAGCTAAACATTCCCAATTCCTGTAACCGTTCCTCATAGCACATGGTTTGCAGACCGGTCACTATTCTGGTCTCTCTTCTCTGAACTTGCTCCAGTTTGTTGATGTCTTTTTTAAAATGTGGTGCCCGAAACTGAACTCCGTATTCTAGATGAGGTCTGACTAAAGAGGAGTAGATGGCAATAATGACTTCACGTGATCTAGACTGTATGCTTCTGTTAATACATCCCAGAATTGTATTTGCCTTTTTTGTTGCTGCATCACACTGTTGACTCCTGTTCTGTCTGTGATCTATTAGTATACTCAAGTCTTTTTTCACATGTGCTGTTGCTTAGCCCTAGTCCTCCCATTCTGTTTATGCTTTTTTCATTTTTGTTGCCCAGATGTAGTACTTTGCATTTTTCCCTGTACTTTGTATTCTTCCTCAGCACATCACATTGGACTGAGCAAAGATGACATTACTTTTCCTTATGTCGCACCTTGGAGGTGAGGCCCTGACGTGGTTGAACCCATTATGGGAGAGAGAGGACCCGATCATCTCCAATTTGCCTGCATTCTTGGAAGCTTTTTGCAAAGTATTTGATGAACCTAGACGAACCACCTCTTCAGCTTCTGCTCTCCGTTTTACGTCCATCCAATTTTTCTGTGGGACAATATGCAGTACGCTTCCGCACTCTGACGTCCGAACTTGGATGGATTAACGAAGCTTTGGTGGTGACTTTCTAGGAGGGGTTTTCTGGAGACATAAAGCATGAGCTAGCAGATCGAGACCTACCAACTACCTTCGACAACCTGATTTCCCTCGCCATCCGTATAGAGCTTCATTTCCGAGAGCATGCCTGTGAGGGGGCATGTGTTGTGTTTTGGTAGCTGAGGAGAATAAGCAAAAACGGCAATACACCAGAGAGGCTGGAACCTATTGGATTGCAGTACCCTGAACTAACCACACAACTAGAGGTAGCCGTGGAGCATTCCTACGTTAATCCTAGACGCCTCGTCACAGCCTGAGAGATAACTACACCTAAAGGCAGAAAGATGAAAGCTATCTGCCCCGGAGCAGATCCCCAAAGAAAATAGGAAGCCCCCAAACATGTAATGGCGGTTAGACAAAAAGAAGTACGTACACAGACAGAAAATAGAATGAGCAAACGCTGGGGCCCAATCTGTCTAGACAGAAAAGTACAGGAAAGGATACTCACTGCAATCCAAAAAAAACCCTAAAAAATACTAACTCTACTGATTGCAAAAACACCTGAGATCACACGATCTCTACCACCTAAAATCAGATCTCTGGTGTAACAAAACTAAGCCGCAGCCACTGAAAAAACAGGAAAAAGCAAATGAACAAATAACAGTGACTTCAGATAAACTGAGAGGAGCACAAGCCCCGGAGGGGACCTGGCTGACCTCCACAGAAGTTCAGGAAACAATGCAAAAAGCAAGCACAAAAATAAAAGCAGAAAATATCTTATCTGATAGCAGAAGATGCAGGCAAGACTCAGCAAACTTCCAAATGAACCAGGAACCACAATTGAGACAAGAACAATTGATCACCGGCAACCATCATGGGAAGGAACCTCCCTTATATCAGACCAGTCAGCGATCCCAGATTGCCATTCCTCGCTGAAAAGCTCAGTACTGTCTGTAACCACCAGAGGGAGCCTCTGCTCAGAAACCATCTCTAGCACATTCATAACAGGCATGTGAAAGAGGACCACGGCGCCTGGCTCTGTATTTTCAAAGGCCGCTTGTTCCATTGCCCTCTCCTGTCCAGGTCTCACCTGAACCCATGCAGGTCGACCGCTTTGCCCTTGCCAGTCAGCGACAGAGGGCTCGCTGCTCTAAAGGCCAGTACCTGTATTGTGGGGACATGGGTCACTCCATTCGAGCCTGTCCGGTGAAGCCGGAGAAACTCCAGCATCTAGGGTCGGTAGGAGAGTCCTCCCTAGACGAAAAGACATCTCTCTACCCTGAACCTTACTGTGGCCGTGACAACCAGTGAATTCCAGTTTGAGTCAGCATATTTGGATTCCAGGGCAGCAGGACTTTTTATCCTCCAGGCTTAGTGGATTGGTTCCAAATCCCAGTTCGTCCACTCCAAACATCTGTCAATGGGAGAACTCTTTGGGAGACGATTTGTCTGGCTACTGAGCCACTTGATGTCCGTATTGGGATACTTCATACTAAGAGGATAGTCTTCTATGTCCTTTCACACATGTCTCACACCTTTCTCTTAGGCCTACTATGGCTACGACAACAGGAACCTGTGTTGGATTGGAGAACTGGAGAGGTGCTTTGCTGGGGACATTCCTGTCATGAGAAATGTCTGGTTGTCTGGCTCCAGTACGTCTGGCTAAGGTCCCGTCTTCTCCAGCATCACTGCCCAGTTTGCCATCAGGTCCTTTGCCGATGATAAAAAGGAAGCAGAGACTTTGCCGCCCCACAGGCCTTATGACTGCCCTATCGACTTGATTCCCGAATCTACACCCCCTAGAGGCCGAATTTACCCTCTGTCCCCAGCTGAGACCCAAGCTATGTCTGACTAAATTCAGGAGAATTTGACCAGGGGGTTCATTCAGAAGTCCTTCTCCCCTGCTGGGGCCGAGTTTTTGTTCGTTAAAAAGAAAGACGGATCACTCCGACCCTGTATAGACTATCGGGGTCTCAACCAGATTATGGTGAAAAATAAATACCCTATCCCACTGATCCCATAGTTGTTTGACCTATTAGGAGGTGCCAGGATCTTCACCAAATTAGATTTAAGAGGCGCCTACAATCTAATCCGCATCCGCTGGGGAGAAGAATGGAAGACTGCTTTCAACACCAACGGACATTATGAATACCAAGTGATGCCCTTCCGTCTCAGTAATGCACTTGCAGTTTTTTCAAGAGTTCGTCAATGATATCTTCCAGGACCTGCTTTATTTCTCTGTTGTTGTGTATCTGGATGATATTTTGATCTGGCCTCCCACAGACGAGCAGTTTGGCAAGTTCTTCAATGTCTTAGGGAGAATTGCCTCTACGTCAAGTATGAGAAATGCGTTTTTGAACAGTCCACCCTTCCCTTCTTGGGTTACATTATCTCAGATACTGGACTCAGGATATACCTTGAGAAAGTCTTTTCCATCCTTAAATCGATAGAGAGATCAGGGCTATCAATTGTCAACATCATGGGTAAATAATAAGGTGCAACAACTAGTCTGGATGACAGACTGTAAATAGGGGAGAGAAGAGACCAAACAAATGATGGTGTGCACACCTAGCACAAAATAATCATAAAATCAGGTAAATTTTATTACAGATTTTCAACACACAAGAAATTGGGTTAAAATCATGAGAGACAAAACACACACCTGCACAAAAAATAACAATGTGGGACAACAAGTAAATAAATAAATAGTGCTCCACAAATCAATAGGTAAGGCACAAAAAACATAAATAAACTCCAGTATGCAGGTATAATATGCACGGCTCAGAATCACTAGGTAATAAGAAGTACTCATCAAAACACATGAACCATGTAAAGAGTGGCAATTCTGATCAGCCAAAAAATAAGAATACCCCCCTAGCCATGTATGGCAAGTAACCTGATATAAGATCAGCTGCATAAGGTGACTAGTGCACATTTAGCAGCAGGGATAAAGCTCCCATAAAGGTAACTGCCTGACAAGTTTAGAGGGAGCTCATGTGAATAGAGTGGCACACTTCCCCTGACGAAGCTGCTGCTGAGCACCGATACGCGTGGGGTCTTCCCACATCCCTGCCCCATGATGACTGCATGCCCCTTATCGGCTATCCATATGAACTCCTTCTAAACCGGTCAGGTAGTTACCTTTATGGGGCTTTAGCCCTCGCTCTTGCTTCACATTCCTGTACAAGCCAAATTTAGGAGATGCAACCTTCATAGGGATATTCCTTGAGGACAATCAAACCAAGTCCCCCACTTTAAAGCGAGGACCATCAGTCCTATACCGGTTGGCAAATCGCTGGGCCTTCTCCTGAGAGAGAGACAACCTCTCCACCACCTGGTCCCAAATCTGCTGGATACGCTGCACAATAGTCAACCCCCGGACAGACAGAAGCCTCCGCCTGTCCTGAAGAAAATCGAGGGTGAAACCCAGAATTGCAGAAAAATGAAGACATCAAGGTGGCAGAGCTAGCTCTATTATTAAGAGCAAACTCCGCCAAAGGCAAAAAAGAGACCCAGTCATCCTGATCAGCACACACAAAACATCTCAAATAAGTCTCCAAGGTCTGGTTTGTTCTCTCGGTTTGTCCATTGGTCTGAGGGTGAAATGCCGAGGAGAAAGACAACTGAACACCAAGTTTAGAACGAGATGTCCTCCAAAATCTGGAAACAAACTGGACTCCTCTGTCAGACACAATATTCTCCGGAATGCCATGCAACCGAACCACATGCTGAAAGAACAAAGGCACCAACTCGGAGGAGGAAGGCAACTTAGGCAATGGCGCAAGATGTATCATCTTGGAAAACCTATGACAGATTACCCAGATAACGATCATTCTCTGAAAGACAGGAAGGTCAGAAATAAAATCCATAGAATCCATGGCCTCTTGGGTACAGGTAATGGCATTACCAAAACACTAGAACGAGAGCAAGGCTTGGAACGAGAGCAAGTCCCACAGGACTGCACAAAGTCCCTGACGTCACGAGACAAAGTAGGCCACCAAAAGGAGCGACTCACCAAGTCTCTGGTACCAAAAATCCCGGGATGACCAGCCAACGCGGAACAATGAATCTCAGACATCACACTCTTTTTCCACTGGTCTGGAACAAACAACTTCCCAACAGGGCAGCGCTCAGGTTTATCCACCTGACACCCTTCCAGAGCCAGTCTCAAATTGGGCAAAATGGCGGAAAGAACCACACCCTCTTTCACAAATAACAGCAGGATCAGATAACTCAGGAGAATCTGTAAAGAAACTTCTCGAGAGGGCATCCGCCTTGAAATTGTTAGTGCCAGGAAGAAAAGAAACCACAAAATTAAAATGTGTGAAAAACAAGGCCCACCTAACCTGTCTAGGATTAAGTCGCTTGGCTGATTCGAGATAAACCAGGTTCTTATGGTCCGTGAGGACCACCACCTGATGTTTGGCTCCTTCCAGCTAATGTCTCCACTCTTCAAAGGCCCACTTCATGGCCAATAACTCCCGATTACCCACGTCATAATTACGTTCAGTTGGAGAAAATTTTCGAGAGAAAAAGGCACAAGGGTTACTCTTAGAGGTCTCTGGATCCCTTTGGGACAAAACGGCACCTGCCCCAATCTCAGAGACATCAACCTCCACCTGAAATGGCAGAGAAACATCAGGCTGCCGTAGAACAGGAGCAGAAATGAATCTCTGTTTAAGTTCCTGAAATGCAGAAACTGCCTCAGGAGGCCAATTCACCACATCGGAACCCTTTTTGGTCAAATCAGTCAATGGTTTAACAATACCAGAGAAATTACCAATAAATTTACGATAAAAATTGGCAAAACCCAAAAATCTCTGAAGAGCCTTCAATGCAGTAGGTTGAACCCAATCACAGATGGCCTGAACCTTGACCTGGTCCATTTCAATAATAGATGGAGACAAAATGAATCCCAGAAATGAGATCTTCTGTACGCCAAAAAGACACTTTGATCCCTTCACATACAGTGCATTCTCTCTCAAAATCTGGAACACAGTGCGAACATGTTTCACATGAGAGTCCCAGTCATTGGAAAAAATCAAGATATCATCCAAATAAACAATCAGAAATTTATCCACAAAATCCCTAGGTACTCAAAATGCCCCTCTGGGGTATTAAACGCCGTCTTCCATTCATCCCCGTGCTTAATGCGAATAAGGTTATACGCCCCCCTGAGGTCAAGCTTGGTAAACCAACTAGCACTTTTTACTCTGGAAAATAGGTCAGAAATAAAAGGTAATGGATATTGATATTTAACAGTGATTTTATTCAGGAGGATATAATCAATACACGGCCTCAATGAACCATCCTTTTTGGCCACAAAGAAAAAACCGGTGCCCAAGGGTGAAGATGATGATCTGATATGACCCTTCTCCAATGACTCCTTGATATAAGATCGCATAGCATCATGTTCAGGTACAGATAAATTAAAAAGGCGACCTTTAGGAAATTTACCACCAGGCACTAATTCAATAGCGCAATCGTAGCTCCCGTGAGGGGGCAAGGATGCAGATTTACTTTCACAAAACACATCAGAAAAATCAGTCAAAAAGTCAGGGACATCCTGAGACTGGGGAGAGGCAGAAAAAACAGGAGAGTCAGTATTAACACATTGGCAGCCCCAACTGGTCACAGACACAGATTTCCAATCCAAAACAGGATTATGAGACTGTAACCAAGGGAAACCTAGTACAATAATGTCATGCAGATTATGCAGCACCAGAAATTTGCAACTCTCCTGATGATCTGGTTCAACCCTCATTATCACCTGAGTAGAAAACTGGGGTTTATTCTCCGCCAAAGGGGTAGAATCAATGCCCAGTAGGGGAATAGACTTCCGCAGGGGTATCATGGGAAACCCACAACGTTTGGCAAAGTCAAAATCCGTCAGGTTAATAGCTGCTCCTGAATCAACAAAATCTTGAGCAGAAAATGTGGACAGGGAGCAAATCAGGGTAACAGTCAACAGAAATTTAGTCTGAACACTACCCAAGACAACTGAGCGCGCAAAACGTCTTCCCCGCTTAGGGCAGACAGAGATAGTATGGGAAGCGTCACCACAGTAGAAACATAACCCTTTGCGCTTACGAAACTCATGACGCTGAGTCCCAGAAGTCACTCCATCACCGCATGGGCTCGGGAGCTGGCTCACAAGGCAACACTATCTCACACATACCTCTGCGCTCACGCAAACGTCTGTCAATTTGAATAGCCAAAGACATAGAATCATTGAGACCAGAGGGAACAGGGAATCCCACCATAACGTCCTTTACCTTTTCTGACAGACCCTTTCGAAAAAGGGCTGCCAAAGCATGATCATTCCATTTGGTCAGGACTGCCCACTTTTGAAATTTCTGACAGTACAACTCAGCGTCTTCAAGACCCTGATTTAATGCCAACAAGGTCTTTTCAGCTTGATCAGTGACTTTTGGTTCATTTCACAATAACCCCAGAGCCTGAAAAAATACATCAATATCATTCAAAACAGGATCCCCAGGTGTCAGGGAAAAAGCCCAATCCTGAGGGTCGCCGCGCAGCAGGGAGATGACAATTTGAACCTGCTGTGCTGCTTTCCCTGAAGACTTAGGCCTTAAGGCAAGAAACAACTTACAGTTATTTTTGAAATTCAGAATTTTAGATCGATCCCCCAAAAACAAATCTGGCATGGGGATCCTAGGTTCCACAACTGGCAACCCAGCAAGATAGGTAGCAATACTCCGAACCTCAGTGGCAAGCTGATCCACACGGCCAGACAACTGTGCAAACTCCATTGAGAGAAAAAAAAAATCCTCCTCAGCACCCAGAGAAAAAAAGGGAAAAAATGCAACAAACAGAAAAAAAAATTTCTGACAACTCCCTTTTTTCTTTTTCCTTTTTTACTTTTTTTCCCTTCTGTTGAGTACCATATAATTTTCAGTTTGGCCGGTTATACTGTTATGTTTCGGTAACTGAGGAGAAATAGCAAAAAATAGCAAAAGCGGTCATACACCAGAGAGGCTGGAACCTATTGGATTGCAGTAACCTGAACTAACCACACAACTAGAGGTAGCCGTGGAGCGTTCCTACGTTGATCCTAGACGTCTCGTCACAGCCTGAGAGATAACTACACCCAAAGGCAGAAAGATGAAAGCCATCTGCCCCGGAACAGATCCCCAAAGAAAATAGGAAGCCCCCAAACATGTAATGGAGGTTAGACAAGAAGAAAGCACGGACACAGACAGAAAATAGAATGAGCAAACGCTGGGGCCCAATCTGTCTAGACAGAAAAGTAGAGGAAAGAATTATGACTGCAATCCAACAAAAACCCTAACAAAAATACCAACACTTTTGATTGCCAAAATACCTGAGATCACACGACCTCTTCCACCTAAATCAGATGTCTGGTGTAACAAAACGCTATTCAGCAAATAAAAGTAACAAAAGAGCAAAGCAAAAGTGCAGATACAAACGGAGCACAATTGCAGCGCCAGACCCCCAAAAGGGGACAGGCTGCAGTCCACTGCAGGCAGCAAACCAGCAGAGAAAATCAAACAGAGAAAAAAAAAACAGCAAACACTTATCTGAAGGAGAGCAGGAAACTAGCAGTGCTTCAAGCAAGACCAGAAGAACAATTGATAACCGGCAAGGCTGCTGGGAAATCAGGCCAATTATATCCTACCATTCAGCGCCAGTTGAAGGCCTTTCATTAATCAGTTCATTACCCTCAGCAACCACCGGAGGGAGCCCCAGCTCAGAAGCCGCCTCCAGCATATTCACAACAGGATACGGAACAGTGATTCCACCACCTTGCCCATTACAGTATCCATCTGCTGACTTGGCTGTAGTGGAAGAGGTGTCAGTCCCCACTATACTAGTTCTACTCTATTGACTCTATTGCAATTGATGCCACTTTGTTGGTGTCTGCCATGACAGGAACACTGAGCTTAACTGAGGCAAGTGAGGCCTGCAGTTATTTGGATGTTGTTGTGGTGTCCTTTGTGACTTCTTGGATGAGTCGTTGCTGCGCTCTTGGGGTAATTTGGTCAACCGGCCACTCCTAGGAAGGTTCACCACTGTTCTATGTTTTCGCCATTTGTGAATAACGACTCTCAATGTAATTCGATAGTCACAAAGCTTTAAAAATGGCTTTAAAACCAGACTGATAGATCTCAATTACTTTGTTTCGCAAATGTTCCAGAATTTCTTTGGATCATGGCATGATGTCTAGCTTTTGGAGGACCTTTTGGTCTACATCACTTTGCAAGGCAGGTCCTATTTAAGCAATTTCTTGATTGAGAATAGGTGTGGCAGTAATCAGGTGTGGCTAAAGAATTTGAACTCCGTTCCCCAAACATGTGACAAACCACAGTTGTGTGTGTATGTGTGTATATATATATATATATATATATATATACATATTTATATATATATGTGTATATATATATATGTATTTCTTTTGGCAGAACAGTGTTTAATCGGCCATGTTGGAAAACTCTGAGCTCTTAGTTAGCCACTCCCATTCCCTTTATAATCTGTTAGCACCACGCTGGATCCCTCCTCTGACAGGCAGGGTCTCCGGCGTGTCACTTCACTTACCCATGCTGGGGTCGGTTCTCTCCTTCCCCAAGCTCTGCATGCTCCCAGCAGAGCTTCCAGCCATGTCCTTAGGTCATGTTCCCGCCCTCTTAAAGGGCCAGTGGGTGCACTTGCTATTTCCTCCCAGCCAATGGTTGCGAGGCATTATGTATATATTGCTTCCTCCCCACTGGGTAGGTGCCTGACCAACCTTTCTCTTCTGCAGTCTAAGTTGCGTAAGGTTGCATACCAGTCTCTGCTGCACTCTGGTGCAAATCCTGCCTGCTGCACTCTGGTGCAAATCCTGTCTGCTGCACTCTGGTGCAGATCCTGCCTGCTGCACTCTGCTACGAACTCTGCCTGCTGTACCATCCAGTCTGTCCTACGGGGCCCAGCTGCTGCGCGTCCGTTTGTCCTTTAGTGGTACCTGGCATGCATCGGGAGCCAAGCCTAACCTCACCATCAGAGGCTCTAGTGAACAGTCCGGTGCTTGCTTAGTCACGCCACTCCGGCTCTCTGGGCCGTGGCACTGTGGTTCCACAAACCACGTCCTTAACAGTTTGCTCAGGCCATGGATTCCCCTGGACCCCGGATCCTGCCTTTTCGCACCATGTACGAAGAGCTCTGCCGACAGAAAGACGCACAGGAGGAGCTTTCCACACACTTGCAGTCTCTGACTACCAAGTTGGAGGCTTTAAACATCTCTCCAGAGTTCCCGCATGTTTAAGCAGCCGTGTCTTCTCCAGAGACTTCTCAGACTGTCTGCTTAGTTCGAGATCCAGGTCCCCGACTCGCAGCTCCACCATGCTTTTGACGGCAATCCGAAGCTCTGCCGCTGGTTCATTAGTCAGCGCCGGCTACATTTTGAATTTCATAGAATCATAGAATGGTAGAGTTGGAAGGGACCTCCTGGGTCATCTGGTCCAACCCCCTGCTCAAAGCAGGATTCACTAAATCATCCCAGACAGCAAATGAGAATAAAGATTATCCTTCTACAATGTGACAGCCCTTGAGATATTTGTAGTCCGCTATTAAGTCTCCTCTGTCTTCTTTTTTGCAAGCTAAACATTCCCAATTCCTGTAACCGTTCCTCATAGGACATGGTTTGCAGACCGGTCACCATTCTGGTCTCTCTTCTCTGAACTTGCTCCAGTTTGTTGATGTCTTTTTTAAAATGTGGTGCCCGAAACTGAACTCCGTATTCTAGATGAGGTCTGACTAAAGAGGAGTAGATGGCAATAATGACTTCACGTGATCTAGACTGTATGCTTCTGTTAATACATCCCAGAATTGTATTTGCCTTTTTTGTTGCTGCATCACACTGTTGACTCCTGTTCTGTCTGTGATCTATTAGTATACTCAAGTCTTTTTTCACATGTGCTGTTGCTTAGCCCTAGTCCTCCCATTCTGTTTATGCTTTTTTCATTTTTGTTGCCCAGATGTAGTACTTTGCATTTTTCCCTGTACTTTGTATTCTTCCTCAGCACATCACATTGGACTGAGCAAAGATGACATTACTTTTCCTTATGTCGCACCTTGGAGGTGAGGCCCTGACGTGGTTGAACCCATTATGGGAGAGAGAGGACCCGATCATCTCCAATTTGCCTGCATTCTTGGAAGCTTTTTGCAAAGTATTTGATGAACCTAGACGAACCACCTCTTCAGCTTCTGCTCTCCGTTTTACGTCCATCCAATTTTTCTGTGGGACAATATGCAGTACGCTTCCGCACTCTGACGTCCGAACTTGGATGGATTAACGAAGCTTTGGTGGTGACTTTCTAGGAGGGGTTTTCTGGAGACATAAAGCATGAGCTAGCAGATCGAGACCTACCAACTACCTTCGACAACCTGATTTCCCTCGCCATCCGTATAGAGCTTCATTTCCGAGAGCATGCCTGTGAGGGGGCATGTGTTGTGTTTTGGTAGCTGAGGAGAATAAGCAAAAACGGCAATACACCAGAGAGGCTGGAACCTATTGGATTGCAGTACCCTGAACTAACCACACAACTAGAGGTAGCCGTGGAGCATTCCTACGTTAATCCTAGACGCCTCGTCACAGCCTGAGAGATAACTACACCTAAAGGCAGAAAGATGAAAGCTATCTGCCCCGGAGCAGATCCCCAAAGAAAATAGGAAGCCCCCAAACATGTAATGGCGGTTAGACAAGAAGAAGCACGTACACAGACAGAAAATAGAATGAGCAAACGCTGGGGCCCAATCTGTCTAGACAGAAAAGTACAGGAAAGGATACTCACTGCAATCCAAAAAAAACCCTAAAAAATACTAACTCTACTGATTGCAAAAACACCTGAGATCACACGATCTCTACCACCTAAAATCAGATCTCTGGTGTAACAAAACTAAGCCGCAGCCACTGAAAAAACAGGAAAAAGCAAATGAACAAATAACAGTGGCTTCAGATAAACTGAGAGGAGCACAAGCCCCGGAGGGGACCTGGCTGACCTCCACAGAAGTTCAGGAAACAATGCAAAAAGCAAGCACAAAAATAAAAGCAGAAAATATCTTATCTGATAGCAGAAGATGCAGGCAAGACTCAGCAAACTTCCAAATGAACCAGGAACCACAATTGAGACAAGAACAATTGATCACCGGCAACCATCATGGGAGGGAACCTCCCTTATATCAGACCAGTCAGCGATCCCAGATTGCCATTCCTCCCTGAAAAGCTCAGTACTGTCTGTAACCACCAGAGGGAGCCTCTGCTCAGAAACCATCTCTAGCACATTCATAACAGGCATGTGAAAGAGGACCACGGCGCCTGGCTCTGTATTTTCAAAGGCCGCTTGTTCCTTTGCCCTCTCCTGTCCAGGTCTCACCTGAACCCATGCAGGTCAACCGCTTTGCCCTTGCCAGTCAGCGACAGAGGGCTCGCTGCTCTAAAGGCCAGTACCTGTATTGTGGGGACATGGGTCACTCCATTCGAGCCTGTCCGGTGAAGCCAGAGAAACTCCAGCATCTAGGGTCGGTAGGAGAGTCCTCCCTAGACGGAAAAGACATCTCTCTACCCCTGAACCTTACTGTGGCCATGACAACCGGTGAATTCCAGTTTGAGTCAGCATATTTGGATTCCAGGGCAGCAGGACTTTTTATCCTCCAGGCTTAGTGGATTGGTTCCAAATCCCAGTTCGTCCACTCCAAACATCTGTCAATGGGAGAACTCTTTGGGAGACGATTTGTCTGGCTACTGAGCCACTTGATGTCCGTATTGGGATACTTCATACTAAGAGGATAGTCTTCTATGTCCTTTCACACATGTCTCACACCTTTCTCTTAGGCCTACTATGGCTACGACAACAGGAACCTGTGTTGGATTGGAGAACTGGAGAGGTGCTTTGCTGGGGACATTCCTGTCATGAGAAATGTCTGGCTGTCTGGCTCCAGTACGTCTGGCTAAGGTCCCGTCTTCTCCAGCATCACTGCCCAGTTTGCCATCAGGTCCTTTGCCGATGATAAAAAGGAAGCAGAGACTTTGCCGCCCCACAGGCCTTATGACTGCCCTATCGACTTGATTCCCGGATCTACACCCCCTAGAGGCCGAATTTACCCTCTGTCCCCAGCTGAGACCCAAGCTATGTCTGACTAAATTCAGGAGAATTTGACCAGGGGGTTCATTCAGAAGTCCTTCTCCCCTGCTGGGGCCGAGTTTTTGTTCGTTAAAAAGAAAGACGGATCACTCCGACCCTGTATAGACTATCGGGGTCTCAACCAGATCATGGTGAAAAATAAATACCCTATCCCACTGATCCCATAGTTGTTTGACCTATTAGGAGGTGCCAGGATCTTCACCAAATTAGATTTAAGAGGCGCCTACAATCTAATCCGCATCCGCTGGGGAGAAGAATGGAAGACTGCTTTCAACACCAACGGACATTATGAATACCAAGTGATGCCCTTCCGTCTCAGTAATGCACTTGCAGTTTTTTCAAGAGTTCGTCAATGATATCTTCCAGGACCTGCTTTATTTCTGTGTTGTTGTGTATCTGGACGATATTTTGATCTGGCCTCCCACAGACGAGCAGTTTGGCAAGTTCTTCAATGTCTTAGGGAGAATTGCCTGTACGTCAAGTATGAGAAATGCGTTTTTGAACAGTTCACCCTTCCCTTCTTGGGTTACATTATCTCAGATACTGGACTCAGGATATACCTTGAGAAAGTCTTTTCCATCCTTAAATCGATAGAGAGATCAGGGTGCGCTATCAATTGTCAACATCATGGGTAAATAATAAAGTGCAACAACTAGTCTGGATGACAGACTGTAAATAGGGGAGAGAAGAGACCAAACAAATGATGGTGTGCACACCTAGCACGAAATAATCATAAAATCAGGTAAATTTTATTACAGATTTTCAACACACAAGAAATTGGGTTAAAATCATGAGAGACAAAACACACACCTGCACAAAAAATAACAATGTGGGACAAGTAAATAAATAAATAGTGCTCCACAAATCAATAGGTAAGGCACAAAAAACATAAATAAACTCCAGTATGCAGGTATAATATGCACGGCTCAGAATCACTAGGTAATAAGAAGTACTCATCAAAACACATGAACCATGTAAAGACTGGCAATTCTGATCAGCCAAAAAATTAGAATACCCCCCTAGCCATGTATGGCAAGTAACCTGATATAAGATCAGCTGCATAAGGTGACCAATGCACATTTAGCAGCAGGGATAAAGCTCCCATAAAGGTAACTGCCTGACCAGTTTAGAGGGAGCTCATGTGAATAGTGTGGCACACTTCCCCTGACGAAGCTGCTGCTGAGCACCGATACGCGTGGGGTCTTCCCACATCCCTGCCCCATGATGACTGCATGCCCCTTATCGGCTATCCATATGAACTCCTTCTAAACCGGTCAGGTAGTTACCTTTATGTTGGCTTTAGCCCTCGCTCTTGCCTCACATTCCTGTGTAAGCCAGCACAACCTGATCCTTGCTTTTCATCTTGATTCTTGCATTGGTCACCTTATGCAGCTGATCTTATATCAGGTTGCTGGTCTATTTGTCTCTGTTACCCTATAGCGATGCTGATTATCTTGCATTTGCACTATACAACAATTTACATACTTGGCTAGGGGGATATTCTTATTTTCTGGCTGATCAGAATTGCCACTCTTTACATGGTTCATGTGTTTTGAGGAGTACTCCATATTACCTAGTGATTCTGAGCCATGCATATTATACCTGCATACTCGGGTTTATTTATGTTTTTTGTGCCTGACCTATTGATTTGTGGAGCACTATTTATTTATTTACTTGTTGTCCCACATGGTTATTTTTTATGCAGGAGTGTGTTTTGTCTCTCATGTTGTCTCATGATTTTAAGTGATTTTAACCCAATTTCTTGTGTGTGTTGAAAATTTGTAATACAATTTACCTGATTTTATGATTATTTCGTGCTAGGTGTGCACACCATCATTTGTTTGGTTTCTTCTCTCCCCTATTTACATCCTTAAATGGTCACTGTCCGTTGGAGTCAAAGCAATACAGAGATTCCTTGGCTTTGCTAACTATTATTGACAATTCATTCATCACTTCTCCACTCTGACCGCTCCCATCTCTGCTATGACTCGAAAAGGAGCTGATCTGAAGAAGTGGTCCTCCGAGGCTGAGGAGGCCTTCCGTTCCTTAAACGGTCCTTCTCCACTGCTCCCGTTCTGATTCGTCCCTGGGTGGGGGAAGAGAACAGACAGAAGGCTAACTCAAGAGATAAGGCAAGGGTGGCGGCCCCAACATCTTCACCTTCAGAAGTATCCTGGGGAATAGTGCGAGCTAGGGCGCTCCCTAGTGTCAGGGACAGGGTAGGTACCCTGGTCCCGGGTCACCCGACAGCTGTGTCGTGACGGTGCATATATAAATTATATATTATATATATATATATATATATATAATATATATATATATATATATATATATTATAGTACAGGCGAAAAGTTTGGACACACCTCATTTAAAGATTTTTCTGTATTTTCATGACTATGAAAATTGTACATTCACACTGAAGGCATCTAAACTATGAATTAACACATGTGGAATTATAGACTTAACAAAAAAGTGTGAAACAACTGAAAATATGTCTTATATTCTAGGTTCTTCAAAGTAGCCACCTTTTGCTTTGATGACTGCTTCGGCATTCTCTTGATGAGCTTCAAGAGGTAGTCACCGGAAATGGTCTTCCAACAATCTTGAAGGAGTTCCCAGAGATGCTTAGCACTTGTTGGCCCTTTTGCCTTCACTCTGCAGTCCAGCTCACCCCAAACCATCTCGATTGGGTTCAGGTCTGGTGACTGTGGAGGCCAGGTCATCTGGCGTAGCACCCCATCACTCTCCTTCTTGGTCAAATAGCCCTTACACAGCCTGGAGGTGTGTTTGGGATCATTGTCCTGTTGAAAAATAAATAATGGTCCAACTAAACGCAAACCAGATGGAATAGCATGCCGCTGCAAGATGTGTGGTAGCCATGCTGGTTCAGTATGCCTTCAATTTTGAATAAATCCCCAACAGTGTCACCAGCAAAGCACCCCCACACCATCACATCTCCTCCATGCTTCCCGGTGGGAACCAGGCATGTAGAGTCCATCCGTTCACCTTTTCTGCGTCGCACAAAGACACGGTGGTTGGAACCAAAGATCTCAAATTTGGACTCATCAGACCAAAGCACAGATGTCCACTGGTCTAATGTCCATTCCTTGTGTTCTTTAGCCCAAACAAGTCTCTTCTGCTTGTTGCCTGTCCTTAGCAGTGGTTTCCTAGCAGCTATTTTACCATGAAGGCCTGCTGCACAAAGTCTCCTCTTAACAGTTATTGTAGAGATGTGTCTGCTGCTAGAACTCTGTGTGGCATTGACCTGGTCTCTAATCTGAGCTGCTGTAAACCTGCGATTTCTGAGGCTGGTGACTCGGATAAACTTATCCTCAGAAGCAGAGGTGACTCTTGGTCTCCCTTTCCTGGGGTGGTCCTCATGTGAGCCAGTTTCTTTGTAGCGCTTGATGGTTTTTGCAACTGCACTTGAGGACACTTTCAAAGTTTTCCCAATTTTTCGAACTGACTGACCTTCATTTCTTTACTTAGCTGCTTTTTTCTTGCCATAATACAAATTCTAACAGTCTATTCAGTAGGACTATCAGCTGTGTATCCACCAGACTTCTGCACAACACAACTGATGGTCCCAACCCCATTTATAAGGCCAGAAATCCCACTTATTAAACCTGACAGGGCACACCTGTGAAGTGAAAACCATTCCCGGTGACTACCTCTTGAAGCTCATCAAGAGAATGCCAAGAGTGTGCAAAGCAGTCATAAAAGCAAAAGGTGGCTACTTTGAAGAACCTAGAATATAAGACATAATTTCAGTTGTTACACACTTTTTTGTTGAGTATATAATTCCACATGTGTTAGATCATAGTTTTGATACCTTCAGTGTGAATGTATAATTTTCATAGTCATGAAAATACAGAGAAATCTTTAAATGAGAAGGTGTGTCCAAACTTTTGGTCTGTACTGTATATATATATATATATATATATATATATATATATATATATATATATATAGCGAGAGAGTGTGTGTATGTGTCTGTGTATATATATACATACTGTATATATATATATGTATAATATATAGTTGTGCTCAAAAGTTTACATACCGCAGCAGAACTTTTGCTTTCTTGGCCTTTTTTCAGAGAATATGAATGATAACACCAAAACTTTTTCTGCACTCATGGTTAGTGGTTGCATGAAGCCATTTATTGTCAAACTACTGTGTTTTCTCTTTTTAAATCATGATGACAACCCAAAACATCCAAATGACCCTGATCAAAAGTTTACATACCCTGGTGAGTTTGGCCTGATAACATGTATGGAAGGTTTGGGTTTGAATGGCTACTAAAGGTAATATCCTCACCTGTGATTTGTTTGCTTGTAATCCGTGCATGTGCATAAAAGTTGAGTGAGTTTCTGGGATCTAGACAGACTCTTGAATCTTTCTTCCAGCCACTGATGGTTCTGGATTGTGAGTCATGGGGTAAGCAAAAGAATTATCAATGGATCTACTGGAAAAGGTAGTTGAACTGTATAAAACAGGAAAGGGATACAAAAAGATACCCAAGGAATTGATAATGCCAGTCAGCAGTGTTCAAACTGTGATTAACAAATGGAAAATCAGGGGCTCTGTAAAAACAAATCCACTGTCAGGTAGTAGTGATGAGCGAGCACTAAAATGCTTGGGTGCTTGTTGCTCGGGTTGAGCAAATTGGAATACTCAGGCGCTCGACCCGAGCAACGAGTCCAATGTAAGAGTATGGGAAAACCGAGCATTTTTGCTGCAACCACCCCCCCCCCCGGGGGGTCCTTTTAAGGTCTAAAAACATCTGAAATTGATGGAAACAGTGCTCAAATTACATTGGAACATCATGGGGAATACCCCTAGAAGCATTTCTGTCACCCAGGTCACAGCTGTGAATAAAGTTGTCATAGTCTTGCGCCACTTTTACAGGCGCACAATATAACATACAAAAACGATACAAAATGGATTTTCCTGGGAAATATGTTATGGAACTTTCTTTCCAGGGTAATGATTTGTATGCAAGGCAAAATAAATAACACAAAACAAAAATGTTCCTCCACCATTTGGGCTATGTTCACACGTAGCATCTTTGATACTTTTTTCAACTTTACCATTGCTTTCAACCAAGACAAATGCATTCACTGTGAAATGAAATGTCATTTTAACATTTTACAACCTTATTTGGCCATGTGTTGTTTGACACATCATCAGACACATCCTGTTTAATTTATGAAGGAGGGACTCTGAAAGTCACAAAGTCTATTTTTATAGTGCCAGCAGTGGGCCCTCACTTTTCTTAGAGAGCCACCAGGCGGTTATGCTTTGTTGTTCCCATTATTAAACAGTTGGTCCCTTATACTGTTATTGCGTATGTAGTGAATGGCAGGGCTGCCCAAAATTTGGATGCACCCCAACAAACCTTTGAACAGACTTCATGGATTACCACATGCAACCAAAGTTCCAAGTATTCATTTGGTACTCCCATACTTTTTGCCTATGCATTGAATGCAAGGTGTTGTGAATATGCTGGAGGCGGCTTCTGAGCTGGGGCTCCCTCCGGTGGTTGCTAAGGGTAATGAACTGATTAATGAATGGCCTTCAGCTGGCGCTGAATGGTAGTATATAAGTGGCCTGAGTTCCCAGCAGCCTTGCCGGTTATCAATTGTTCCTTCTGGTCTTGCATGAAGCACTGCTAGTTTCCTGCTCTCCTTCAGATAAGTGTTTTCTTTTCTTTTTTTTTTCCTCTGTTGGATTTTCATTGCTGGTTTGCTGCTTGCAGTGGACTGCAGCCTGTCCCCTTTTGGGGGTCTGGCTCTGAAATTGTGCTCCATTTGTGTCTGCACTTTTGCTTTGCTCTTTTGTTACTTTTTATTTGCTGAATAGCGTTTTGTTACACCAGAGATCTGATTTAGGTGGATGAGATCGTGTGATCTCAGGTTTTTTGGCAATCAGAAGTGTTGGTATTTTTGTTAGGGTTTTGTTGGATTGCAGTCAGAATTCTTTCCTGTACTTTTCTTTCTAGACAGATTGGGCCCCAACGTTTGCTCATTCTATTTTCTGTCTGTGTACGTGCTTTCTTCTTATCTAACCGCCATTACATGTTTGGGGGCTTCCTATTTTCTTTGGGGATCTGCTCCGGGGCAGATAGCTTTCATCTTTCTGCCTTTAGGTGTAGTTATCTCTCAGGCTGTGACGAGGCGTCTAGGATCATCGTAGGAACGCTCCACGGCTACCTCTAGTTGTGTGGTTAGTTCAGGTTACTGCAATCCAATAGGTTCCAGCCTCTCTGGTGTATTATCGCTTTTGCTATTTTTTGCTATTGCTCCTCAGTTACCGAAACATAACAGCAAGGCCTGCCCTGTCCCAAATTCAAATGCACCCCAAAAAGATTTGAACCGACGTAGTGGATGGACACAGGAAAACCAATTTCACATTTCACATTTGCCAGTGCCATACTGTTAGCTTATGTATAAAGAAATAAAGGGTGTTAACCCTATGCCAGCTCACCAACCACCACCGGAGCACGACACTGAAAGTCCGGACCAAGACATGCAGCAGCAGAGAAAATGCAACGCGTTTCGACCTTAGATGGTCTTTGTCAAAGCTTTAACAAAGACCATCTAAGGTCGAAACGCGTTGCTGGTACAGCTGGTAGTGCATACTCTCCGCTTTTTGCATTTGGAGGACACCGTTATATGACAATTTTATTTTTGGATTGAATAAAGAATTGCACTTTCTACAAGAAGCTGGACTGCTCCCTTCATTTTCTCTACTGTTAGCTTATGCATTGAAAACAAGGCCCGTCCTGCACCATTTTCTAACGCAACCCAAAAAGCCTTTGAACGACGTACTGGATGGCCACAGGAAAACCAAGTTCACAGTATTATTTTGGCACTGCCATACTGTTAGCTTATGCATTGAATGCAAGGCCTGCCCTGTCCCAAAGTTACACGCACCCCAATAAGCCTTTGAACCCACGTACTGGATAGCCACATTAAACCAAAGTTTCCATTAAGCTTTATTTGGTACTACCATACTGTTTGCCTAGGCATTGAATGCAAGGCCTGCTCTGCCCCAACGTTACATACACCCCAGTAATCCTTTGAAGCAACGTACTGGATGGCCACATTAAAACAAAGTTTCTATTAAGCTTTATTTGGTACTGCCATACTGTTTGCCTAGGCATTGAATGCAAGGCCTATCCTGCCCTAACGTTACACGCACCCCAATAACCCTTTGAAGCAACTTACTGGATGGCCACATGAAAGCATTGTTCCTAGTAATTTGGTACTCCCATATTGTTTGGCTACGCAGTGAATTGTTGAGCCTGAAGAACCTGCATGGAGAATGTCAGTGTTGAGGATGAAGACCCAGTAGTGGAGAATGTCAGTGTTGAGTCTGGAAAACCTGCAGTGGATAATTTCAGTGTTGAGGCTGAATCTTTATTGTAGCATTGCAGTATTAAGGAAGAACACCCGGCAGTGGAGCATTTCAGTGTTGAGCCAGAAGAACCTGCAGTGGACAATTGCAGTGTTGAGGCTTAAGACCCAGCAGTGGGCATTGCTGTGTTGAGGATGAAGATCCTCTCTTGTAGCATTGCAGTGTTGAGGAAGATCACCCGCAGTGGAGCATTTCATTGTTGAGCCAGAAGAACCTGCAGTGGACAATTGCAGTGTTGAGGCTGAAGACCCGGCAGTGAAGAATTGCATTGTTGAGGATGAACACACATCAGTGGAGCATTCCAATGTTGAGCCCGAAGAACCTGCATTGTAGCATTGCATTGTTGAGGAAGAACACACATCAGAAGAGCGTTACAATGTTGAGCCTGAAGAACCACCAGTGGAGAATTGCAATGTTGAGGCTGAAGAACCTGCATTGGTGAATTGCAGTGATGAGGCTGAAGACCCTGCATTCTAGCATTGCAGTGTTGAGGCTGAAGAACTGGCAGTGGAGAAATGCATTGTTGAATATGAACAACCAACAAAGTTCACATTATTAGGAAGTGGGTCTCCTATACTGTTTGCCTATGCAGTGAACGCAAGGCCTGCCCCAAATTTGGATGCATCTAAATACCACTTGGAAGAGACATGGAAGAAGTCCTCCTAAAATCTGTTTCCATTACAAAGGAGTGGGTCTCCTATACTTGTAATGCCTATATAGTAAGTGTATGGGTAGACAAACAATTCCCCCTGGGAGGTACACATCAACATGCTGTCTCCACATTTTTGTTACGGGCATCATAAACACTCCTCAAAAATATTACATGGCTGTTGCATCACGGAACACGTTCACCCTGGTGATCTAGTGGTGGTGTCGGAAGAGACGTGGAGGATGGCCTATGAAAAATGTCTTCCCAGTTTAAAGGAACGGGTTTCCTATAGTTGGAATACCCATACACTAAAGGGTATGCCACACTAAACAACATCGCTAACGGGATCGCTAAAAAACGTCACTATTTAGCGATCCCGTTAGCGATGTTGTTGTGTGCGGCAGCTTCCAGGGACGAGCTTCCTGCTGTGATCTCGCTCGTCGCTGGAATCGTTCCGGACCCTTTTTTCTCGTCGGCGCTCCCGCTGGGTAAGTATATATCGCTGAGTGTGGCACCTTTTTTAGCGATTTAGCGGTACTTTTGACCGCTAAAGTCGTTAAGGAGATCGCTAACCGCGATAGCGTCCTAACGACATCGCTAAAATAGGTAGCACTCAGCGATATAGAAACAATCCCGCTAGCGATCTCATTAGTATGCGACGCTAACGAGATCGCTAGCGAGATTGCGTAGTGTGGCAGTACCTTAAGTGTATGAGCTGACAAACATTTTCCCCTGGGGATACACATCAACCTACTGTGTAAATATTTTTTGTTACAGACCTCATAAACACCCTTGCAAAACAATATAGAGGCTGTTGCATCGAGGAACATGTTCACCCTCGTGTTCTAGTGGTGTCTGAAGAGATGTGGACGATAGCCTACCAAAAATGTCTTCCCAGTTTAAGGAGCCGGTCCCTATACTTGAAATGTCCATACACTAAGTGTATGGGCTGACAAACATTTCCACCTGGGGGTTACACATCAACATACTGTGTCAAAATTTTTGTTACGGGCATCATAAACACCCTTGAAAACACTAACGTTGCTGTTGCATCACGGGACACGGTCACCCTGGTGATTTAGTGGTGGTGTAAGAAGACATGTGGAGGATGGCCTCAGAAAAAGGTCTTCCCAGTTTAAAGGAGTGGGTCTCCTATGCTTGTAATCCCCAAACTCTAAGTGTATGGGCTGACAAACATTTCCCCCTTGGGGGGTACACATAAAACATACTGTGTATTTTTTTTTTAAAGGACATCAAAAACACCCTTTTGCACAATAAGTTGGCTGTTGCATCATGGACCACGGTCACCATGTTGATCTAGTGGTGGATGATGAGGATAAGGAGGAGGATAACACACCAAATAGCCAAACTCAGGAAGCATATACCCATGTGTGGGTGTGAATAGATGCATGGTACTACACCTCCCAAAAAAAGACACTGTATCGGATGTTATGTTTCGCTGTTATCATTCGGTGGTGTAAAGAAGTCTGCCCCAATCCAGCCCTTGTCCATTTTTATAAGAGTCATCCTTTCAGCATTTTCTGTTGACAGACGGATGCGCTTATCAGTTATAATTCCACCAGCGGCACTAAAAACCCGCTCTGACTTAATGTTAGCGGCAGGGCAGGCCAGGACCTCCAAAGCGTAGAGAGCCAGTTCATGCCACGTGTCCAGCTTGGATACTCAGTAACTAAAAGACACAGAGGAATCACGGAGGACGTTGGCACGGTCAGCAAGGTGCTCCCTCAGCATCTTCCCAAACTTTGCACTCCTTGTGAGAGTACCCCGTAACTCTGGGTCAGGGCAATGGGAGGGTATGAGAAAACTGTTCCAGGACTTTGTCAGTGTTACTCTACCTCTGCTGGATTGGAGTTGTGTCTCTCTTGCCTCTACTCCTTGGTTGTCCAACGAACTTTGACCTTTGCCGCCAGTTTTTTAGATGGGAATTTATTTTAATACCGCAACAATGGCCCTCTGGTACTGCAACATTTTAGTACACCTATTTGCCTCTGAAAGAAGATATATTGAAAGTTCTCCTTGTAGCGTGGGTCTAGAAGTGTCACCAACTTGTAATGAGTGTCACCAAAAATTTTGATAATACGAGGGTCACGGGAAAGGCAGCGTAACATAGTCTGCCATCTGTGCCAGACTGCTAACTGGCAAGACTTCCATGTCCTCACCAACAGAATGACTGACCATGCTGTACTCCTCCTCCCTGTCATCAGGCCATCCATGCTGAGCAGATGGTATGACAGTTGTGCTTGTAGTACTGTCTATAGCGCAGGAAAGTAGCTTCTGTTCTTCCTCTTCCTCATTGTCAACCAATCCACGTTGGGATGACATGAAGCTGGGCTGTGTGTAATCACCCTGTATGGTTCCTTCCTCCATCTCATCATGCTCTGACTGCAATGCATCCTCTTTCATTGTGAGCAGAGAGTTTTTCAGAATACAGAGAAGCGGGATGGTGACGCTAATTATGGCATCATCGCCACTCACCATCTTGGTGGACTCATAATTTTGTAGGATAGTACATATATCTTACATCCATTTCCACTCCTGAGGTCTTAAGTGAATACCGATGGCCTTGTTGATGCTGGTAGTCAACAACTGCCCTCATCTGCTCACAAATCCTTTCTAACATATGCAGTGTAGAGTTCCAACGCGTGGGGACATCAGACACCAGTCGTTGAGCCGAAAGCTGCAAACGCTGTTAAAGCACGGCAAGGTCAGCTGAAGCTGTAGCTGAATTTCTAAAATGGGCACACAGGCAGCGTACTTTGACAAGCAGATCCTGCAGCTCTGGTTAGGTTTTGAGAAACCGCTGAACCACGAGGTTAAGCACATGGGCTAGGTATGGTACGTGTGTGAGCTCGCTTTGCCTCAAAGCCGCCACCAGGTTCTGGCCATTGTCACACACTACCATGCCTGGCTGTATGTTCACCGTGTCAGCCATAGATCTGCCTGCTCTTTCACAGCTGTCCACAACTCTTCAGCATTGTGCGGTTTGTCACTTAAGCATATTAGCTTCAGCACAGACTGTTGCTGCTTGGCTGAGGTAGTGTTGCAGTGCTTCCAGCTTGTGACTGATGTGCTACTTTCGGAGCTGGAGGCTGAAGAGTTAGGAGAAGGAGGGTGAGGTGCAGGAGCTGTAGACTGTGGGGGCTACCCTGATTGACCTAGGGCCCACAATCCTCGGCATCGGGAGGACGTGTTCCATCCAAAGGTCCAACTGGGTCCCGGCTTCCACTATGTTAGCCCAGTGTGCCGTCACCGAGATGTACTGTCCCTGCTCACAAGCACTTGTCCACGTGTCCGTGGTTAGGTGGACTTTCCCAGTAACTGCATGAGGGCACGGGTAATGTAAGACACGTGCTTGTGTAATGCCGGAACAGCACTCTGGGAGAAATAGTGGCGCCATCAGGTTGCGGAAAGCTTCAGTCTCCACGAGCCTAAAATGCAGGGTTGTGGAGTCGGTAAGCCAAACCTGCGACTCCGACTCCTCAATTTCCCTTACAGAAACCTTCCATGACTCCGACTCCCACATATATTGCTTATATTTAAGTGAAAAATTTATTGTAGTACAATGTGAACATCAGACATTTAATCATTTTTATGATACAATAATCAAGATATTTAGATAGAACATAATATATGTTTATTTGAATACAACTTTAGAACACAAAAAACTGTAATAAATTGTAAATATGTAATACAGTTACACTATGTAATATCGATTACATATATATATATATATATATATATATATATAATATACACAGTACAGACCAAAAGTTTGGACATACCTTCTCATTTAAAGATTTTTCTGTATTTTTGTGACTATGAAAATTGTACATTCACACTGAAGGCATCAAAACTATGAATTAACATGTGTAGCCCAGCTGTGTCTGGAGCCACATGTTCCCAGGAGGATGCAACAGAAGGTAAACCCTATATGCACACAACACATCTGCACTATTCCCTAGATCCAGCAGAGGGCAGTTTATAAAGGCAGTGTAGACACGTGAGTTACCTCAGAACATCTCAGAACACCAGAGGTTTCAGGTTACCTCAGACTAGAGCAGAACTCCTCAGACAGTCAGTCTAGTCACCTCAGATCAGTGAGTAAGCGTGCCGACGCTTTGAGAGCGGTGAAGAGAGGGGAGAATCTGCCATCTACTGCTAGTGTGTGCTTATGCTGAAGGTCGAAGTAGGAGTGTAGATCCCGCTCCACTTACTTCAACCACCGCTGCGTGTACTCTGCTGAGTGTCTGTCATTGGCTCATCCTTGTCATTTTTCTAAAATTGGTGCTGCTTTATTCTATTTTCAATTTACTAAAATCTATTAGTGTGACGCTCTTCCATCAAAATACAATACATTGCTTGCAAACATAATAGAAGTCCACAAAAAGGCCTTTCACAGCTACTGAACAGTTGTGTGCACTGTTTGCTGTAGTCAGAGGTTTTCATTTTTGGAGTGCAGATCCCGCTCCAGTTAGTTCTTCAACCACTGTTGCTTGTACTCTGCTGAGCGTGTCTCACTGCCTCATCCTTCACATTTTTCTCGAATTGGTGCTGCTACATTCTATTTCAAATAATTCAAATCTATTACTGTGACGTGCTTCCATCCGTATACACTACATTGGTTTCAAACACTATAGAAGTACACAAAGGGGCCTTTCACAGCTAGTGAACATGGGTTGTTAATTTTTAACTAAAATATGTATTTTTTCAAATGACACAAATATAAGTAATGTTGAAGAGGAATAGTCCTACATCCATTGTTTGCACAATATTACAGGTGTACATCACGTCCCTTAATCAACAATGTATTATTATATTTACTTGTATGCTTTTATTTAAAAGCCAAGAACACAGAAGGATAACCTTCGCACTGCAGCTGTTGTCAAAGTTCAACCCACATTATGCACTTCCAACATTGCAGCATTTGAGGCATGATGTGAGTTGGATTTGTCAAAGTTATGGAGTGAGAAGGTTCACCATCAGTACCCTATAGCATAAGTATGCTTTTGTGTTAGCATTTGTGTTAGACATGTGGATATCTGCCATAATATGTCACAATTATTTTGTTACAGATTTGTTACCAATACTAATCATTGAATGGTTTTAAATGTGACGTTTGACTTGTTTACAGCTTAGAAATAAGGGTGTAGCCTGATATCTATGTGTAGCACTAGCCACTTTAACATGTCATGTTTTTTTCAACATGTGTAGCTAGGTAGCAGTAATTTTTGCCGGACACACAGCAGGGGAACAGCAGGCGTTACTGAACCCCACAAACACATCATCGATTGTTTTGATCTGTGCATCCAACACTTCTGAGCCCAGGGTCAAGGAGGGTGTAGGCTGAGGCCTAGTATGAGATGTTTGAACTTTAATTTGTACTTTAATTTGGAGTTAGCAGCATTAATTTTTGTCAGACACACAGCAGGAGAACAGCAGGCGTTACTGAACCCCACTATCACTATAGCTTGTGTATTGGTCTGTGGACACGACACTTCTGAGCAGCAACTGGCAGTGTTGTAGCCCAGGGAGTATAGTTCAGGTGGTAGAAAGATGAACATAACAGGAGACATGGAAAACGTTGCCAACCAGTTAGTTAATCTGAAACCGGACAGGCAAATTCAGGCGAGATCCATGCCTAGTTCATTTTCAGAAAAGTAAGCCGTTCTACATTATCGGAGGATAGTCGCATGCAACGGTCTGTTAGTACACCACCTGCAGCAGTAAAGACGCGCTCCGATAATACACTGGCAGCAGGGCAAGCCAGCACCTCCAATGCATACTGGCTAAGCTCTGGCCATGTATCCAGCTTAGAGACACCAAACTTGAATGGGGAAGAGCCATCTGGGAGTACACTGAGAGGGCAAGACATGTAGTCTGTCACCATCTTACGGAAATGTTGCCTCCTGCTGACTGGAGCCGTCTCGGATGGTGTAGACATTGGTGGCGCTGCCACAAAACTTCGCCACATTTGGAACATACTGTTCTTGCCCTGTGCAGAGGCGCTGCTTGTGCTCCCTCTTGTTGCAGAGCTGTCTCCACTGCCTCGACGCACAGAGCTGCTTTGTAAAGCAGTAGCAGCAGCAGTGCTCTCGGCTGGAATGGAGAACATTATGGATTGCACCAGTGTGTCTTGTTACTTCCGCATTTTACGCTCCCGGTTCAACGGTGTGATGAGGCTTTGTAAGTTGTCCCGGTAGCGAGGGTCTAGGAGGGTGTACACCCAATAGTCAGACGTGGTGTGAATGTGTTCGATGCGGCGGTCGTTTCTCAGGCACTGCAGCATGAAATCAACCATGTGCTGCAGACTCCCAAGTGGCCAAGAAACGTTGTCCCCTGCAAGAGGCGTCATCTCTGCCTGCTGTGCATCACCCCACCCTTGCTCTACATACTGACTAGAGCATTGTCTACCTCCCTCTGGAGCGATGTCTTCCTCCTCCATTGACTCCTCCTCATCCTCCTCACAAAGTCCTTCAAATACATAAAAATTTACAAAATTTAAAACTCATAAAATTTAAAAACATTGTATCATAATTCTGTAACATCACTTTATGGAAACACAATAGCATTACAAAAGGATAGACAAAAACTGTACATTATGTGCTTTGTAAATACATTAAAAGTTTGGAATGGTTATGAAAATATAGACAGCGACTCTGGAGGTTCAATTGTTGATACAGCATGGTACTTTGAAAGTCCTCCAGCCCTTTGTGAGGAACCACGTTGCGCTGACTGTCCAGAAGGTGATTGAATTTGTGACTCCTCATCCTCCACCTCTTCCAAAACCTCATGCCTTAGTGCTTGCAGTGTTTTTTGAAGCAGGCAGATAAGGGGGACAGTCAGGCTGACTAGTGCATCATCTGCACTCGCCATCCGCGTTGACTCATCAAACGCACGCAAAACGTGGCAGATGTCCTTCATAGAGTCCTTCGCCACTCATTACACTGGCTGCCCATTCATTATAGGATCCAATTCTAATTACTGGTTCTCACCAACAAAACTCTCCACAGTGCAGCACCCCCCTACATCTCCCTCATTTATATTTATCGGCCTAACCGACTGCTGCACTCTGCAAACGACCTTCGACTAACCTGTGCACTAATCCGTACCTCCCACTCCCAACTCCAAGACTTCTCCCGCGCTGCGCCAATCCTCTGGAATGCTCTACCCCAAGAAATTAGGACTATCCGCAATTTGGATGGTTTCAGGCGCTCCCTCAAAACACATTTGTTCACAGTGGCCTATCACATTCACTAATCAAAGTCATTCTATGTGTAAGTCTGTGTGTGTAGCCCATTCACTATCTCCATGCATCCCTCACTCCCTTAAAATGGCTGGACCATCATTGTAAAAACACCATTGTATATAAACACCTGTACTTTGTATCTCCCCCACCTCATTGTAGATTGTAAGCTTTCACCAGCAGGGGCGGCTGATTTTGCTTTAATTATTGTATTGTTAACGTTGTTACTTATGACTTGTGTTTTGAAACTGTTAAACTGTAAAGCACTGCAGAATATTATGGCGCTATATAAATAAAGATTATTATTCTTATTATAGAGGCCCACTCAGTAGTGGTGAAGTGTGAACGGCGCAAATTGCGAGTTGATTGCGCCTGATGCAGCTGATACTCCATTACTGTTGGCTGCTGCTCACACAACCGCTCCAACATATGTAACGAGGAATTCCACCTGGTGGGTACGTCACATATGATGCGATGTTCATGAAGGCGAAATCTGCGTTGCAGAGCTGCAATCAGCGATCTGGCCATGCTGGAACGTCGCAAGTGAGCGCACTCTAGCGGACCTTGTGCAGCAGTGCATCAAGATCCGGATAGTCCCTCAAAAAACTCTGCACGACCAAGTTGAGCACATATGACAGACATGGTATGTGAGTGAGGTTGCCAAGGCCCAGAGCTGCCACCAGATTTCGGCCATTGTCACACACTACCAAGCCTGCCTGTAGATTCGCTTCCAAAAACCACACGTCGCTCTCCTGCTTTATGGTATTACAGAGCTCCTGCGCTGTGTGGCTAAGATTCCCCATGAAAATTAATTTCAGGACGGCCTGTTGACATTTGGACACGGCTGTGCTCATATCGGTCGCAACAGGTAAACGTTCACGGGTCCATGTGGAGGTAGACCGTGACGGCTCCTGCAGCGATGATTCTGAGGAACTGGAGTAGGAGGAGGAGTCAATGTGTACAGACTTGATTCCTGCAATCCTTGGAGTTGGCAGAACACGTACAGCGCCACTCGCAAGATCAGTACCCAGCTACACAACATTGACCCAATGGGCAGTGAGGGAAAGGTATTGTCCCTGGCCATGGGTTTAGAACCCTCTTGTTAGGTTTTGTTTCAGTTTGCTGGTCACATGACCTTTTTTCCCTATTTAGTCTGGCTCCGCCCTTCTGGCTTTGCTTGACTTCATTGTATTATCTACTGTTAAGCTAGCCGGGTGCTTAGGTGCCTTAATCAGTCAGTTTTGCTTGATGTTAGGATCGCAAAGTATTTTTTTTTCTGTTTAATTATCCATGCTACAATTTATGTTAGGAGGTGTCCACCTTTTCTCCCAGTCCCTAGATCTTGTAGGGATTCCTCCCTCGCAACTATAGGTCTTCGTTCACACTAGATGAGGACTTTAGCGGGTCTGGTCGCAGGATCAGGTTCCCCGTTACATCGTAGGGATTCAGCTTAGTTGTATTGTAGGGACAGAATTCCCTTCTTTCCTTACTGGTTGTAGCAGATCATAACAATGGGTACTGGTCCATGCATCGGTGGTCAGTTGGACCTTGCTACTGAGGGCGTTTAGTAGCGCATGTTTAATTTTTCCCTCAACATGCTTTTGCAGACCAGGGACGGCTTGCCTGCTGAAATGAAATCGGCTTGGCACATTGTATTGTGGGACTGACAATGATATTCAGTTACGGAAACTGTCTGTCTCCACCAGCCTGAATGACAGCATTTCAAGGGACAGGAGTTTTGCAATGCCAGCATTCAGAGCCTGTGCTCGTGCATGGTTTGCGGAGTATGGCCATCTTTTATCCCATGCCTGTGCTACCGATGGCTGTTTTGTGGCCTGGGAGTGTGAGGATGACAGGGAACTTGCTGCTGTGTGTGGAATAACACTTTGTCTCTGGACAACAGTGACCGAGGTTCTTCCATGGCGATCCGTGAGGAAGCAGAACCAGCTGTGTGTGAGCTCGATGAAGAGGCTTCAACACAACCTGAAGATGTAGGTGCTGCTGTAGGTTGGCCTACATCTCCAGTGTGTCTTTGTAACTCAACTACGTGCTTTGTCCGCACATGTTTCTACATATTTGTGGTATTGAGGTGACTGACTGTAAGGTTCTATGTATATATTCCTGAAACTCAGTTTGTTCGTCAGCCATTTTACTTTCTGTCTTGCTGCAGCTATCTTGCCCTCAGTCAAAATGGAGTTTCCAGCTTGCATGTTCCCGCCCTGATTCTCTCCTTTGCTTCTTAAGCAGCCACAGCTGAGCATCAGTGCTTCAGAATCTAGCCTGCAGTGAACCTGTGACTTGACTCCTGTAAGCCTTGGACCTTGTACTCCAGCTATTCCTACTGAGGAACTCTGAAGCACTTGTGGACTCTGAACCCTGCTCTTTGAAAGACCCACGTTTGCATGGACTTACGGTAACAGAGAAGAAGATCCTGAATCTGTATTGGAGAGTGATTGCTGAGCTTGGATTACTCTGGCCTGCTGTGTCTCCTGTTTTTGTGTCTGCAAACTGTGTGACTATTTCTGCCAACTTGTATGAAGTAATACAGGACTTTTCTATATCAAACCTGTGACTCCTGTGTTTTCATCGCACCCAAGCACAAGACGCTATATGAACTGTACTACATACATTACAAGATTCTGAAGCCAAAACTTTAGTGTCTGCTGGGTCTGGAAGGCTGTGTCTGCTGTACTGTGGATATCAGACGTCCGGTTGTACTTTCTGTGATGACAGTGGTTGTGACTTCTCACAACCATTCCAGGTGAGCAATTCCCTTAAGTTTTTTCTTTTTGCAGTGTTACCACAGGTAAACACTATTGTTTTTTTTTTCCTTTCTTTTCTCTTTTTTGTCTGCTGTAACTGTGGATATCAGATGTCTGGTTGAAACTTTATGTGATGAAGTGGTTGTGACTTCTCACAACCATTCCAGGTGAGCAGTTCCCTTAATTTTTTTTTCTCTCTGCAGTGTTGCCACAGGTGAACACTATTGTTTTTTTTCTCTCCTCTTCTTCCAGTAATCCTGTCTTAAAAGATCTGGAAAATGGAGGCCCGCATAAAGGAACTTTGCGGAGTGACTGATAATATCCTTGCAGATTTGCAGAATATAAAGACCCGTTTTACAAATCTACAGGACCTCAATAATCACAATTTGCAAGTGGTTGGACAGACTACCCAGGATTTGCGAGCCAGGATTGAGGTTCTAGAGGGGCGAGTCCAGGCTCCTGCCGTAGCCCCGAGTGCTGGGATTCCCAAGTTGTCCCCTTTTCGTTTTGGCGGTGAACGTGAGAAATTCAGGGATTTATTAATCAATGCAATCTTTTTTTTTCTGCACATGCTTCACAATTTCCCACTGAACGATCTAAGGTGCTTACTATAATTATGTTGCTTACCAACAAGGCTTTAATGTGGGCAAACCCTCTGATTGAGACTGAGGATGATTGTTTGAATCACCTTGATGATTTTATTTCAGCCATGGGGCAGGTGTTTGATGACCCCAATCGAGGTGCAACAGCTGAAGCAGCCATGTTAGCTTTGCGCCAAGGTAAGCACTCGGTAGCTGAATATGCCTTGGATTTCAGGAGATGGGCCCTTGATACCACCTGGGACAGTTCCGCCAAAAAATCTATTTTTCGAAAGGGTTATCTCCACTGATTAAGGATGAACTTGCTCGTGCTGACCCTCCCACTGCGTTAGGTGACTTTATTAACTACTGCATCCGTATTGATACTCGTCTGACTGAACGCAGGCAAGAGAGATGGTTCGAAAGCAATCGTACTAACCTTTTCCTACCTTCCTCTCCAGCTAAGGAACCTTTGAGTAGGATTACACGGGAACCTGAACCTGAACCCATGCAGGTAGACTCTTTACAACGACGGGTTAGTGATGCACGCAAGGAACATCGTTTTAAGGAGAATCTATGTTTCTATTGTGGTAAGTCAGGGCACTTCATTATAAACTGCCCCAGCCGTTCTCGTAAGACTACTGTAGCACTCATTCATTGTGAGTGTTGCGAGAGGGGATCTGTCAGGTCCGAGCCTCAGGCTCCAGAGAGATCTGCAGCAACAGATCTTGATTTCTCGGACTTAAACTCCGTTACCTCTGAGGACGTTGACTGTGTAAACGCTGCCATTTTTCAAGTTTCCTCAGCGGTGTCCCAGCTGAGTTGTAAGAAAAACAATTCTCATTGCTTTCTTTCCATCAAACTCTGGGTTGACTCAGCTTGGGTGTCTAGCTCTGCTATGATCGACTCAGGGGCAAGTGGAAATTTTATGGATGTCTCCTTTGCTCTGAAACAGGGAATACGTTCAGTGAAGAAGGCTACTCCAGTACAGATGGAAACTGTGGATGGCTCCCTGCTGACCTCTGGACCAGTGGATCAGGAAACAGAGCCTTTGAGGGTTCTTATGGGTAAAGATCATCAAGAGAAACTGTCCTTTATGCTTATCTCTTCTCCCCACTTTCCCATTATTCTAGGGCTACCATGGCTGCAGGCTCAGAATCCTACCATTAACTGGGAGACCAAGGAATTACACTTTCCAGAGAAACAGATGAGTCCAAAAGTTTCAGCTTGCTCTGTTCCTAAAGGAATCATGTCAGTCCCTGAACTACCAGCTGTATACCAGGACTATGTGGATTTATGTGACAAGAAGAACGCTGACCAGCTTCCTCCTCACCGTCCATATGATTGTCCAATTGAATTATTGCCTGGAGCAGAGATACCTTTTGGTAAGATCTACCCCCTGGCGGGGCCCGAGCTAAAGGCTTTAAAGGATTACATAGATGAAAATCTTGCCAAGGGCTTCATACGCCCCTCTTCATCTCCTGCAGGTGCACCCATCTTCTTTGTAAAGAAGAAAGATGGATCTCTGAGACCCTGCGTAGACTATAGGGAACTCAATAAGGTTACTATTAGAAACCGTTATCCATTGCCTTTAATCCCTGAGTTATTGGAGAGAGTGCGACATGCCAAAATTTTTTCTAAACTAGATCTTCGGGGGCCTATAACTTAGTCCGTATTAGACCTGGGGATGAATGGAAGACTGCATTCAGGTCACGCTATGGACACTTTGAATATCTAGTTATGCCTTTTGGTCTGAGTACCGCCCCAGCCACTTTCCAACACTTGGTGAATGACATCTTCAGGGATCTCCTAGATACATTCGTGGTAATTTATTTGGATGATATTCTAATTTTTTCTAACTCCACAGAGGAACATCATGGACATGTGAGAATGGTCTTGGAACGTCTAAGACAAAATCATCTTTACATCAAACTTGAAAAGTGTGAATTCCATAGGACCGAAATTCAATTTCTGGGGTATGTACTGTCTACACAAGGAATTAGTATGGATGGAAGCAAAACCCAAGCCATCAAGGATTGGCCAAGTCCTAGAAATGTGAAGGAGGTACAGCGCTTCATCGGGTTTGCCAATTTCTATAGACGTTTCATTAGAAATTTCTCTGAGGTAGTGTCACCTATCACTCAACTTACCCGGAAAGAGTCTAGGTTTTCCTGGACTCCCCAAGCCCAGGAAGCATTTTCCCGTCTAAAAGATAAATTTACCACTGCACCTATCCTAGTACATCCCAACCCCGAGCTTGCCTTCATAATAGAGGTGGATGCTTCAGACTGTGCCATTGGAGCTATACTCTCTCAGAGAACAGGTGAGAAGAATGTCTTGCATCCCTGTGCCTTCTTTTCCCAGCAGTTGTCTTCGGCTGAGAGGAACTACGATGTGGGCAATAGAGAGTTGTTGGCCATTATTGCCGCCTTCAAAGAATGGAGACACCTTCTTCAGGGAGCTGCACAGCAAATAGTCGTCCTGACAGACCATCGTAACCTTGAGTTTATCAGGTCGGCTAAGTGCCTGACTCCTCGCCAGGCTCGCTGGAATCTTTTCTTAAACCAATTTAATTTTATCATCTCTTATAGACCAGGATCGCGCAATGGAAAGGCTGATGCACTCTCTAGGATTTACTCAGCAGAGACACGTCCAATTACTCCTCCTAAGACTATTCTTCCTGACTCTAGATTCCTAGGAGTAATTCATAATCAAGACCTACTTAAGGACATCAAGGAAGCATACCATGCGGATTCCTTTTTGGCACAACCCCCAAGGGACGTAAGTCTTGTCTTTAAGAATGGTGTGTGGATTCAGGGACAACGTCTGTATATTCCTGAAACAGTCAGATTAAGAGTATTGCAACTCATTCACGATTCCAAGATAGCTGGGCATAGAGGAATTCTAAAGACACAGGAATTTCTTTCTCGTTTCTTTTGGTGGCCCACTTGCAGGAAGGATGTTTTGAATTATGTCACTTCATGTGAGGTCTGTGCAAGATGCAAAACACCTCGCTCCTCACCAACTGGTCTGTTACAGCCTCTTCCCACCCCGTCCCGCCCGTGGGGATCCATTTCTATGGACTTCATTGTGGAGTTACCAACCTCTCAGGGGAAGAACACCATTCTAGTGGTGGTTGACCGTCTAACAAAGGCAGCTCATTTTATCCCTTGTGTCGGCTTACCCACTGCAAAACAGACATCAGATTTGATGATTAAAGATGTGTTTCGCTTACATGGAGTACCGGATGAGGTTATTTCGGATCGAGGGGTGCAATTCACTTCTAGGTTTTGGCAAAATTTCTGTGCAGCATTGGACATTAAAGTAAACCTTTCTTCTGCTTTTCATCCCCAGACTAATGGACAGACCGAACGAACCAATCAAACCCTGGAGCAGTATCTCCGCTGCTTTATCTGCCACCTACAGGATGATTGGGTGGATCTACTTCCATTAGCTGAGTTCTCGTATAACAACTCTGAGTGCCTCCACTAAACAGTCTCCTTTTTACTCTAATCTAGGTTATCATCCTAACATTCTACCACGATTTCCCATAGAAACGCCTTTACCAGCAGTGGCTGAAAGAATCACGTCTTTACAGAAGAATATGGATCTTCTAAAGGAAAATCTGGAATCGGCTCAAGAAAGGTACAAGAAAGCAGCAGATAAATTTCGTAAACCTGCACCAGCTTTCAAGGTAGGAGACTTGGTCTGGCTGTCAACCAGAAATCTTAAGTTAAGGATTCCATCGTCTAAGTTGGGACATAAGTACATTGGACCCTATAAAATCAGTAAAATTATAAGTGCCGTTGCTTGTCGTCTTCAACTGCCCAGAACTATGAGAATCCACCCTGCCTTTCATGTATCCCTACTAAAGGCTGCGACACCCAATACGTTTCCTGGACGTTCCTCTCCTTGCCCTGACCCAGTGCTAGTCGATGGTCAGGAAGAATTTGTGGTGGAAAGGATTTTAGATTCCAGGTTGTATAGAAATCAGTTACAATATCTGATTAAATGGCAGGGCTACCCAGTGGAGGACAACTCATGGGAACCGGTCAATAACGTTAATGCTCCTCGCTTGCTCCGTCATTTTCATCAGAGGTACCCACACAAGCCTGGTCTGAGGTCATCCGGAGGTTGTCCTTAAGGGGGGAGTAATGTAAGGTTCTATGTATATATTCCTGAAACTCAGTTTGTTCGTCAGCCATTTTACTTTCTGTCTTGCTGCAGCTATCTTGCCCTCAGTCAAAATGGAGTTTCCAGCTTGCATGTTCCCGCCCTGATTCTCTCCTTTGCTTCTTAAGCAGCCACAGCTGAGCAATCAGTGCTTCAGAATCTAGCCTGCAGTGAACCTGTGACTTGACTCCTGTAAGCCTTGGACCTTGTACTCCAGCTATTCCTACTGAGGAACTCTGAAGCACTTGTGGACTCTGAACCCTGCTCTTTGAAAGACCCACGTTTGCATGGACTTACGGTAACAGAGAAGAAGATCCTGAATCTGTATTGGAGAGTGATTGCTGAGCTTGGATTACTCTGGCCTGCTGTGTCTCCTGTTTTTGTGTCTGCAAACTGTGTGACTATTTCTGCCAACTTGTATGAAGTAATACAGGACTTTTCTATATCAAACCTGTGACTCCTGTGTTTTCATCGCACCCAAGCACAAGACGCTATATGAACTGTACTACATACATTACACTGACACTTTTAGCTATTTTTAATTTTTGATTACACAGCTTGCATTTGACATAGCAAATATCATGTGCAAGTGTGTGAAAAAAGGACCACGCAGTGCAAGTGCTGGGAGCGCACGTTTTGACTTTTGGAAGACAACTGCTCCGAACAGGTGCCAAACTGGAGGCTCAGGCAACCGAGTCTGCAGCCTAACTCTCCCTCCTGTTTGTACCGTTGGGGCAATGTCTTCCTCTATCTTCCTTCTATCACTAACCACTTCTCTAGGCCTCTCCCAGCTTGCAACCAAAGTACTGGTTCTCAGCCACAAAGCTATCCACAGTGCAGCACTCCTCCTACATCTCCTCCCTCATTTCTATCTATCGGCCTAACCGACTGCTGCGCTCTGCAAACGACTTTCGACTAACCTCTGCACTAATACGTACCTCCCACTCCCGACTCCAAGACTTCTCCCGCGCTACGCTAATCCTCTGGAATGCTGTACCCCAAGAAATTAGGACTATCCACAATTTGCATGGTTTCAGGCGCTCCCTCAAAACACATTTGTTCAGAGCGGCCTATCACATTCACTAATCAAAGTCATTCTATGTATTCTGTGAATGTGTGTGTGTGTCTCTAGACAATTCACTATCTCCATCCCTCACTCCCTTAAGATGGCTGGACCATCATTGTAAATGCACCATTGTATATAAACACCTATACTTTGTATCTCCCCCACCTCATTGTACATTGTAAGCTGTCACGAGCAGGGGCGACTTATTTAGCTTAAATTATTGTATTGTTAACGTTGTTACTTATTACTTGTGTTCTTAAACTGCAAAACTGTAAAGCGATGCGTAATATGATGGCGCTATATAAATTAATATTATTATTATTAGGATTCCTCTGAGCTGCTCCCACCACCTTCCTGTTCCTCACGCCATGTTGGGTCTTGGACCTCATCATCTCCACTACCCTCTTCCAACACCTGCTGCTGTTGGGTGGTCTGGCCAGCACCATGCTCAACAGAAACTGGCACCTGAGTCTCATCATCATCAGATGCGTTCTGCGGTGTGCTGACCATCGGCACTGTCTCACCCGCCTCTTCAGATTCAGAGAGACACAGCTGTTGCGCATCACTGCATACTCCCTCTTCTTCACATTACAGAATGCTGCTTGGCTGGGCCCCTGTTTGCAAGCCAATAGATTCTGAGAACAGAAGCAGACACTCAGCTGGCTCCTGTACAGAACTCTCTGACTGCCTGGGCAATTTGCCAGGCGGTGAAGAGACAGATGGTTGCTCAACAGTGCTGTGGTCCTGAGAGGAGGTGGAAGCAATTGAAGTTGATGCATTGGCTGACATCCAACCAACAACGGCTTCAATTTGTTCTTCCCGCAGCAGGGGGTACTCCGAGCTCCTACAAAAGTGCGCATAAACGAACGCTCACGGGGAAAACTGGTGGATGCTGTGTCACTGGGGGCCGCAGCAGCCACAGAATCCCCACGTCCTCTCCCTGAAGAAACTCCACGACCACGTGCCTTACTCCCTGCCTTCTTCATCTTGGTAGATTGATAAAGAAAGTCTGAAAAGTTATAAGGCCTAAGTGTGGTTATTCCGCAGAGACTGCAGTGAACACTGCACACAACTGTTCAGTAGGTGTGAAAGGCCCCTTTGTGTACTTCTATAGTGTTTGCAACCAATGTATTGTATACGGATGGAAGCGCGTCACACTAATAGATTTTAGTAATTTGTAATAGAATGGAGCAGCAACAATTAGAGAAAAATTTCAAGGATGTGCCAGTGACACACGCTCAGCAGACTACAACCAGCAGTGGTTGAAGAACTAACTGGAGCGTGATCTGCACTCCAAAAAGGAAAACCTCAGACTACAGTGAACACTGCACACAACTGTTCACTACCCAACGCGTCTCAGCAGGAAGGCAGTCTGTGCGTCAAAACAAAGGCGCAAGCATACATCCACGTACCCTGTTTATAAAGCTATATAAAAAAATTATGTAGTAGTGACGCACACTTTATTGAGGTACAGTATTACATCGCCATTCACCATCTGTGGCTATGCAGTCTCATCTATATATACCTTATCTATCCGTTGTCATGCTTGCAAGTGGACAGTCAGGCATAAATAGCAATTTTCACTATGCACTATGCACTTTTTAAAGGTTATGTTTGTTAATAAAAATGATTATTGCCACATATTATGAGTATTACATGATGGAAATTGTATAATTTTGTATAAACTGTTTAGTGACATTATTCAGCAAATGTAACATTTTAGTAATGCAGATTCCTTAACTAATTTTGTGGTTTGCATTGCTGTTCAACATGTTAATGTATGTGTTTATGTTTGTCAATTCTTTATTTATCTAGATATTAGTTTAAATGAAATCATCATCTTATGGTAGTAAAGGTTATCTTTCTCTTGTTTGAAGTATAGACATTTAAAATTGACAGGTAACAAGGAAATTACTTGATCTAGTATTTAAACATCCTCCTTGACCCTGGGCTCCAACACCGCCAGTTGTTGCCTGTAAGTGCTGTTAGCACAGTCAACACTTGCTCCTGTGTTACTGGGGTTCAGTAATGTCAGCTGTTCCCCTGCTGTGTGTACGTCAAAAAGTCCTGCTGCCTCCACCCTGTTCTCTTCTCATCTGTTATGTTTCGGTAGCTGAGGAGTGCAGGTAAAAAAGGCAATACACCAGAGCAGTTGGAATCTATGAGATTGCAGTACCCTGACTAACCACCACAACTAGAGGCAGCCGTGGAGCGTTCCTACGTTGGTCCTAGACGCCTCGTCACAGCCTGAGAAACTAACTACACCTAAAGATAGAAATAGGAAAGCTATCTGCCCCGGAGCAGAACCCCAAAGATAATAGAAAGCCCCCAAACATGTAATGGCGGTTAGACAAGATGAAATACTGACACAGAAAGAAAATAGTATGAGCAAACGCTGGGGCCCAAACTAACTAAATAGAAAAGGATAGGAAGGGTACTTACTGCAATCCCAGAAAACCCTGAAAGGCACCAACTCTACTAATTTCAAAAACACCTGAGATCACACGACCTCTTCCACCTAAATTAGTTCTCTGGTGTAACAAAATCAAAACAGCAGCCACTGAAAAAACTGGAAAAAGCAAAAGTACAAACATCAGTGGCTGAACAAAACTGAGAGGGCAGAAGCCCCCGGAGGGGACCCTGAAGGCCCCCACAGAAGTGCAGGACAAAATGCAAAAATATAGCACAAACACAAAAGAAAAAAAAGTCTTATCTGTTAGCAGGAGATGCAGACACGACACAGCAGGCTACAAGGGAAACTGGAATAAAGGATTCAGACCAGAACAATTGATCACCGGCAACCCTGATGGGAAGGTGACTCCTTTATATAAGACCAGTCAGTAACACCTGATTCCCAGTCCTCACAATCTTCACTGGACAGACTAGCACTGCTTGTAACCACCAGAGGGAGCCTCTGCTCAGAACTCATCTCAAACCCATTCACAACAGTACCCCCCCCTTGAGGAGGGGTCGCCGAACCCTCATTTGAGCAACCAGGTCGGTCAGGATGAGTTCTATGATACGCACGGATAAGTCTCCTAGCATGGATGTCCGAAGCAAACACCCAAGAATTGTCTTCCTGACCATAACCTCTCCATTTAACCAAATACTGGAGTTTCCGTCTAGAAAAACGAGAATCTAATATTTTCTCAACCACATACTCCAGATTGCCCTCAACCAAAACAGGGTCAGGAGGCACAGCAGCAGGAACCACTGGCTCAACAAACCTCTTCAACAAGGACTTGTGGAACACGTTATGGATCTTAAATGTCCCTGGAAGAAGCAAACGAAAAGAAACAGGATTAATAATCTCCATGATCTTATAAGGTCCAATGAACCTAGGCTTAAATTTAGGAGATGCTACTCTCATAGGAATATTCTTTGAGGACAACCAGACCAAGTCCCCCACTTTAAACCGAGGACCATCAGTCCTATGCCGGTTAGCAAACCGCTGGGCCCTCTCCTGAGAGAGGGACAACCTCTCCACTACCTGGTCCCAAATCAGTTGCATACGCTCCACAACAGAGTCAACACCTGGACAGACAGAAGCCTCCGTCTGTCCTGAAGAAAATCGAGGGTGAAACCCAGAATTACAGAAAAACGGAGACATCAAAGTAGCAGAGCTAGCCCTATTATTAAGAGCAAACTCAGCCAAAGGCAAAAAAGAGACCCAGTCATCCTGATCAGCAGACACAAAGCATCTTAGATAAGTCTCCAATGTCTGGTTTGTTCTCTCAGTTTGACCATTGGTCTGAGGATGAAATGCCGAGGAGAAAGACAATTGAACACCCAGTTTAGAACAAAAAGTCCTCCAAAATCTGGAAACAAACTGGACTCCTCTGTCAGACACAATGTTCTCAGGAATGCCGTGTAAACGAACCACGTGCTGAAGGAACAACGGCACCAATTCAGAGGAGGAAGGCAACTTAGGTAATGGCACAAGATGTATCATCTTGGAAAACCTATCACAAATTACCCAGATGGTGGTCATTCTCTGAGAAACAGGAAGGTCGGAAATGAAATCCATAGAGATATGGGTCCATGGTCTCTTGGGCACAGGCAATGGCATCAACAAACCACTAGAGCGAGAGCAAGGCTTGGAGCGAGAGCAAGTCCCGCAGGACTGCACAAATTCCCTGACATCACGAGACAAGGTAGGCCACCAAAAGGACCGACTAACCAAGTCTCTGGTACCAAAAATTCCGGGATGCCCAGCCAACACGGAACAATGAATCTCAGACATCACACTCTTTTTCCACTGGTCCGGGACAAACAATTTTCCAACAGGGCAGCACTCGGGCCTATCCTCCTGACACCCCTCCAGAGCAAGTCTCAAATTGGGCGAGATGGCGGAAAGAACTACACCCTCTTTCAAAATAACAGAAGGATCAGATAACTCAGGAGAGTCCGCAAGGAAACTCCTTGAAAGGGCATCCGCCTTAACATTCTTAGTGCCAGGAAGAAAGGAAACCACAAAATTAAAACGTGTGAAAAACAAGGCCCACCTGGCCTGTCTAGGATTGAGTCGCTTGGCAGATTCCAGATAGACCAGATTCTTATGGTCCGTAAGGACCACCACCTGATGTTTGGCTCCCTCCAGCCAATGTCTCCACTCTTCAAAAGCCCACTTCATCGCCAATAACTCCCGATTACCCACGTCATAATTACGTTCAGTAGGAGAAAATTTTCGAGAGAAAAAGGCACAAGGGTTACTTTTAGAGGTCTCTGGATATTTTTGGGACAAAACGGCACCTGCCCCAATTTCAGAGGCATCAACCTCCACCTGAAATGGCAGAGAAACATCAGGCTGCCGTAGAACAGGAGCAGAAGTGAATCTCTGCTTAAGTTCCTGAAATGCAGAGACTGCCTCAGGAGGCCAATTCACCACATCAGAACCCTTTCTGCTCAAATCAGTTAATGGTTTAACAATAACCGAGAAATTACCAATAAATTTACGATAAAAATTGGCAAAACCCAAAAATCTCTGAAGAGCCTTTAATGAAGTAGGTTGGATCCAATCACAGATGGCCTGAACCTTGACCGGGTCCATTTCAATAACAGATGGGACAAAATGAATCCCAGAAATGAGATCCTCTGTATGCCAAAAAGACACTTTGATCCCTTCACATACAGAGCATTCTCTCTCAAAATCTGGAATACAGTTCGAACATGTTTCACATGAGAGTCCCAGTCATTAGAAAAAATCAAGATATCATCCAAATAAACAATCAGAAATTTGTCCACAAAATCCCTGAAAATGTCATTCATGAAGGACTGGAAGACGGAAGGAGCATTAATGAGCCCAAAGGGCATCACCAGGTACTCAAAATGCCCTTCAGGGGTATTGAATGCCGTCTTCCATTCATCCCCGTGCTTAATGCGAATAAGGTTATACGCCCCCCTGAGGTCAAGCTTGGTAAACCAAGTAGCGTTTTTCACCCTGGAAAACAGGTCAGAAATCAAGGGTAACGGGTATTGATATTTCACAGTAATATTGTTCAAGAGACGATAATCAATACACGGCCTTAATGAACCATCCTTTTTGGCCACAAAGAAAAAAACCGGCACCTAAGGGTGAAGAGGATGGTCTGATATGACCCTTCTCCAATGATTCCTTGATATAAGACCGCATAGCGTCATGTTCAGGTACAGACAAGTTAAAAAGGCGACCTTTAGGGAATTTACTACCCGGCACTAATTCAATAGCGCAGTCATAGCTCCTATGGGGAGGCAAGGATGCAGATTTACTTTCGCTAAACACATCAGAAAAATCAATCAAAAAGTCAGGAACATCCTGAGCCTGGGGGGAGGCAGAAAAAACAGGAGTGTTGGTATTAACACATTGGCAGCCCCAACTGGTTACAGACACAGATTTCCAATCCAAAACAGGATTATGAGACTGTAACCAAGGAAAACCCAGCACGATAATGTCATGCAGATTATACAGAACCAAAAATTTGCAGCACTCCTGGTGATCAGGTTCAACCCTCATTATCACCTGAGTAGAAAACTGGGGTTTATTCTCAGCCAAAGGGGTAGAATCGATCCCCAGTAGGGGAATAGACTTCTGTAGGGGTATCAAGGGAAATCCACAACGTTTAGCAAAATCATAATCCATCAGATTAATAGCTGCTCCAGAATCAACGAAAGCCTGAGCAGAAAATGAGGACAGAGAGCATATCAGAGTGACAGTTAATAAAACTTAGTCTGAACACTACCCAAGACAACTGAGCGTGCAAAACGTCTTCCCCGCTTAGGGCAGACTGAAATAGCATGAGAGGCATCACCACAGTAGAAACATAACCCATTGCGCTTTCGAAACTCATGACGCTGTGCCCCAGACACCACTCTATCACACTGCATGGGTTCAGAAGCTGGTTCACAAGGCAACACCATTCCACGCATACTTCTCCGCTCACGCAAACGTCTGTCAATTTGAATCGCTAATGACATAGAATCATTGAGACCAGAGGGGACAGGGAATCCCACCATAACATCCTTTACATTCTCTGACAGACCCTTCCGGAAAAGGGCTGCCAAAGCGTCGTCATTCCATTTGGTCAGGACTGCCCACCTACGGAATCTCTGACAGAATAACTCAGCGTCATCAAGCCCCTGATTTAATGCCAACAAGGCTTTTTCAGCTTGATCAGTGACATTAGGCTCATCGTACAATAACCCCAAGGCCTGAAAAAATGCATCAACATCACTCAAAACAGGATCCCCAGGTATCAGGGAAAAAGCCCAATCCTGAGGATCGCCGCGCAGGAGAGAGATGATAATTTGAACCTGCTGCGCTGCGTTCCCTGAGGACTTAGATTTTAAGGCAAAAAACAATTTACAATTATTTTTGAAATTCTGAAACTTAGCTCGATCCCCTAAAAACAAATCTGGCATGGGAATCCTAGGTTCCACAACAGGCAACCCAGCAAGATAGATAGCAATACTCCGAACCTCAGTGGCAAGCTGATCCACACGGCCAGACAACTGTGCAAACTCCATTGAGAGAAAAGATCCTCCCCAGCACCCAGAGATACAGAGGGGAAAAAAAAAAAAAATGCAACAAACAGAAAAATATCTCTGACAACTCTGACAACCTTTTTTCTTTCACAATATTTTTTCCCTTCTGTGAGTACCATACAATTTTCAATTTTTAGGCCGGTGATACTGTTATGTTTCGGTAGCTAAGGAGTGCAGGTAAAAAAGGCAATACACCAGAGCAGTTGGAATCTATGAGATTGCAGTACCCTGACTAACCACCACAACTAGAGGCAGCCGTGGAGCGTTCCTACGTTGGTCCTAGACGCCTCGTCACAGCCTGAGAAACTAACTACACCTAAAGATAGAAATAGGAAAGCTATCTGCCCTGGAGCAGAACCCCAAAGATAATAGAAAGCCCCCAAACATGTAATGGCGGTTAGACAAGAGGAAATACTGACACAGAAAGAAAATAGTATGAGCAAACGCTGGGGCCCAAACTATCTAAATAGAAAAGGATAGGAAGGGTACTTACTGCAATCCCAGAAAACCCTGAAAGGCACCAACTCTACTAATTTCAAAAACACCTGAGATCACACGACCTCTTCCACCTAAATTAGTTCTCTGGTGTAACAAAATCAAAACAGCAGCCACTGAAAAAACTGGAAAAAGCAAAAGTACAAACATCAGTGGCTGAACAAAACTGAGAGGGCAGAAGCCCCGGAGGGGACCCTGAAGGCCCCCACAGAAGTGCAGGACAAAATGCAAAAATATAGCACAAACACAAAAGAAGAAAAAGTCTTATCTGTTAGCAGGAGATGCAGACACGACACAGCAGGCTACAAGGGAAACTGGAATAAAGGATTGAGACCAGAACAATTGATCACCGGCAACCCTGATGGGAAGGTGACTCCCTTATATAAGACCAGTCAGTAACACCTGATTCCCAGTCCTCACAATCTTCACTGGACAGACTAGCACTGCTTGTAACCACCAGAGGGAGCCTCTGCTCAGAACTCATCTCAAACCCATTCACAACACTCATCCCTGGGCTCCAACACCGCCAGTTGTTGCCTGTAAGTGCTGTTAGCACAGTCAACACTTGCTCCTGTGTTACTGGGGTTCAGTAATGTCAGCTGTTCCCCTGCTGTGTGAACGGCAAAAAGTCCTGCTGCCTCCACCCTGTTCTCTTCTCATCCCTGGGCTCCAACACCGCCAGTTGTTGCTCGGAAGTGCTGTTAGCACAGTCAACACTTGCTCCTGTGTTACTGGGGTTCAGTAATGTCAGCTGTTCCCCTGCTGTGTGTACGTCAAAAAGTCCTGCTGCCTCCACCCTGTTCTCTTCTCATCCCTGGGCTCCAACACCGCCAGTTGTTGCCTGTAAGTGCTGTTAGCACAGTCAACACTTGCTCCTGTGTTACTGGGGTTCAGTAATGTCAGCTGTTCCCCTGCTGTGTGTACGTCAAAAAGTCTTGCTGCCTCCACCCTGTTCTCTTCTCATCCCTGGGCTCCAACACCGCCAGTTGTTGCCTGTAAGTGCTGTTAGCACAGTCAACACTTGCTCCTGTGTTACTGGGGTTCAGTAATGTCAGCTGTTCCCCTGCTGTGTGTACGTCAAAAAGTCCTGCTGCCTCCACCCTGTTCTCTTCTCATCCTTGGGCTCCAACACCGCCAGTTGTTGCCTGTAAGTGCTGTTAGCACAGTCAACACTTGCTCCTTTGTTACTGGGGTTCAGTAATGTCAGCTGTTCCCCTGCTGTGTGAACGGCAAAAAGTCCTGCTGCCTCCAACCGGTTCTCTTCTCATCCCTGGGCTCCAACACCGACAGTTGTTGCTCGGAAGTGTCATTGGCACGGGTACTCACTCCTGCCCAGACTGGTTACAGCACGCCATCTGTTTCCTGTCAGTGTAAACGTCACTTAGCCTCCAATAAGTTGTCCTGTCGTGTTGCGGTTGGGTTAGCCGACTCTATGGTGCCTGGAGTTTAGGTGCTTCCTATGTGTGCTGCGGGATATGCAAATAAAGGCTGTTTCCGTTGTGACAATAGGACAATCACCCACTGTAGTACTGTGGGATTCGGTAACTGCGGCCGGCTCGCGGCCTGTCAACTTAAATTTCCATGGGTACCTTCTGCTACCCGTCCGGGTTCCAGTACCGTCAGCTGATTCTCCGCAGTGCCTTTGGCCTAGGTGCCTCCATCTCGGTATCCGAGTTCCAGCAACGTCTGCTGGTCCTTGGTAGTGCTTTGGAGCACAGGTACCTCCTGCTTAGTAACCGTGTTCCAGTAACGTCAGCTGGTCCTCGGTTGTGCCATTGGCTCTTTTCCTTCTGCTGCCCCTCCGGGTTCCAGCACAGTCAGCTGGTCCTCGTTACTTGCATTGGCTCTTGTACCTTCTGCTACATTTACAAATTGAAGATTTTTTAAATGTTTTTTTGGGTAATCACTCTGGATCTCCAACAATGAAGACGACGACCCTGATGACCACCCCAAAGAAGATGACGACCACAAGGACGACGAGCATCAAGCCAACCAGCCTAAACACCATCACAAAGAAGAAATAAAAGATTACCCAACAGGACTAAGAAGGTTAAGACAAACTACAAGATACAGAACAAGAGACTGAAGAACAATAAGCAGAAGATCAAAAAGCAGAAGAACATGAAGTATAAGACCAAAATGAAGAGCAAAATATATGCTCTAAATTATAAGCAGAAGAAGACTAAGCAGTGTATGGGGGTGAGTCTGTTCCTCCTCGTGGTGCCCCTGGAAAATGCCTGCTGCTGCAGGCTAAACTGAACACGGACAAATACTGTTGTAATTTAAATCTTTTGTGACAGCAAGAACGGAAGGATGAAAAATTCATACTTTGACAGATTACAAGTACAGGAATCTCTGTCACAAATAAGAATATGATGAAGAAGATGAAGTACAATATGAAGAAGAATAATAGTTTAATAAGAAGAATATGAGTAATGTTAACAAAAAGATGAATAGCAAGAAGTTTAAGAAGATAAAGAAGGTGAAGATGAATAATTTGATGAAAAAGATGATGCTGCTGAAGATTATGAAGGAGAAAGTTTGTCAAAAGTTAAAAAGGTGAAGAGCATGGAAGTTGTGAAATATAGATATTTGCCAAAATAGAAAAAACGTTAACAACATTGTCAATTTCTTCGTCAATCCGAACATCTTTAAAAAAAAAAATATTTATGCTATTCCATTTGATTGGGTTAAACATCTATGCCTTTAATGTCTCCTCAACCTTCCCCAATACATTCTAGATTACTCTTTGTTGTTTTCCTTCATGTACAATTAACCAACAAGGCAAGAATGGGTTTTTTTTAATTCCGATATTTTGTTCCCATAGACTTACATTGGATTTCCGGTATCGGTACCGGGTATCGCCGATATTTTTTGGGTATCGGCGATACCTTTCCGATTCCGATACTTTTGGATATCGGAAAGTATCGCTCAACTCTATTTGGCAGCCCTTTTTCGGAAGGGTCTGTCAGAGAATGTAAAGGATGTTATGGTGGGATTCCCTGTCCCCTCTGGTCTCAGTGATTCTATGTCATTAGCGATTCAAATTGACAGACGTTTGCGTGAGCGTAGAGGTATGCGTGGAATAGTGTTGCCTTGTGAACCAGCTTCTGAACCCATGCAGTGTGATAGAGTGGCTTCTGGGGCACAGCGTCATGAGTTTCGAAAACGCAATGGGTTATGTTTCTACTGTGGTGACGCCTCTCATGCTATTTCAGTCTGCCCTAAGCGGGGAAGACGTTTTGCACGTTCTGTTGTCTTGGGTAGTGTTCAGACTAAATTTTTGTTGACTGTTACCCTGATTTGCTCCCTGTCCACATTTTCTTCTCAGGCTTTTGTTGATTCGGGAGCAGCTATTAACCTGATGGATTTTGATTTTGCTAAACGTTGTGGGTTTCCTTGATACCCCTACGGAAGTCTATTCCCCTACTGGGGATCGATTCTACCCCTTTAGCTGAGAATAAACCCCAGTTCTCTACTCAGGTGATAATGAGGGTTGAACCTGATCATCAGGAGAGTTGCAAATTTTTGGTGCTATATAATCTGCATGACATTATTGTACTGGGTTTCCCTTGGTTACAGTCTCATAATCCTGTTTTGGATTGGAAATCTGTGTCTGTAACCAGTTGGGGCTGCCAATGTGTTAATGCCAACACTCCTGTTTTTTCTGCCTCCCCCCAGGCTCAGGATGTTCCTGACTTTTTGACTGATTTTTCTGATGTGTTTAGCGAAAGTAAATCTGCATCCTTGCCCCCCCATAGGAGCTATGACTGCGCTATTGAATTAGTGCCTGGTAGTAAATTCCCTAAAGGTCGCCTTTTTAACTTGTCTGTACCTGAACATGACGCTATGCGGTCTTATATCAAGGAGTCATTGGAGAAGGGTCATATCAGACCATCCTCTTCACCCTTGGGTGCCGGTTTTTTCTTTGTGGCCAAAAAGGATGGTTCATTAAGGCCGTGTATTGATTATCGTCTCTTGAACAATATCACTGTGAAATATCAATATCCGTTACCCTTGATTTCTGACCTGTTTTCCAGGGTGAAAAGTGCTACTTGGTTTACCAAGCTTGACCTCAGGGGGGCATATAACCTTATTCGCATTAAGCACGGGGATGAATGGAAGACGACATTTAATACCCCAGAGGGGCATTTTGAGTACCTAGTGATGCCCTTTGGGCTCACTAATGCTCCTTCCGTCTTCCAGTCCTTCATGAATGACATTTTCAGGGATTTTGTGGATAAATTTCTGATTGTTTATTTGGATGATATCTTGATTTTTTCCAATGATTGGGACTCTCATGTGAAACATGTTCGGACTGTGTTCCAGATTTTGAGAGAGAATGCTCTGTATGTGAAGGGATCAAAGTGTCTTTTTGGCGTACAGAGGATCTCATTTCTGGGATTCATTTTGTCCCCATCTGTTATTGAAATGGACACGGTCAAGGTTCAGGCTATCTGTGATTGGGTCCAACCTACTTCATTAAAGGCTCTTCAGAGATTCTTGGGTTTTGCCAATTTTTATCGTAAATTTATTGGTAATTTCTCTGTTATTGTTAAACCATTGACTGATTTGACCAAGAAGGGTTCTGATGTGGTGAATTGGCCTCCTGAGGCAGTTTCTGCGTTTCAGGAACTTAAGCAGAGATTCACTTCTGCTCCTGTTCTACGGCAGCCTGATGTTTCTCTGCCATTTCAGGTGGAGGTTGATGCCTCTGAAATTGGGGCAGGTGCCGTTTTGTCCCAAAGAGATCCAGAGACCTCTAAAAGTAACCTTTGTGCCTTTTTCTCTCGAAAATTTTCTCCAACTGAACGTAATTGTGACGTGGGTAATCGGGAGTTATTGGCCATGAAGTGGGCTTTTGAAGAGTGGAGACATTGGCTGGAGGGAGCCAAACATCAGGTGGTGGTCCTCATGGACCATAAGAATCTGGTTTATCTGGAATCAGCCAAGCGACTTAATCCTAGACAGGCCAGGTGGGCCTTGTTTTTCAAACTTTTTAATTTTGTTTTTTCCTTTCTTCCTGGCACTAAGAATGTTAAAGCGGATGCCCTCTCGAGGAGTTTCCTTGCTGACTCTCCCGAGTTACCTGATCCTACTGTTATTTTGAAAGAGGGTGTAGTTCTTTCCGCCATCTCGCCCAATTTGAGACTGGCTCTGGAAGGGTGTCAGGAGGATAAACCCGAACTCTGCCCTATTGGGAAATTGTTTGTCCCAGACCGGTGGAAAAAGAGTGTGATGTCTGAGATTCATTGTTCCGCATTGGCCGGTCATCCCGGAATTTTTGGTACCAGAGACTTGGTTAGTCAGTCCTTTTAGTGGCCTACTTTGTCTCGTGACGTCAGGGAATTTGTGCAGTCCTGCGGGACTTGCTCTCGCTCCAAGCCTTGCTCTGCCCTAGTGGTTTGTTGATGCCATTGCCTGTGCCCAAGAGACCATGGACCCATATCTCTATGGATTTCATTTCCGACCTCCCTGTTTCTCAGAGAATGACCGTTATCTGGGTGATTTGTGATAGGTTTTCCAAAATGATACATCTTGTGCCATTACCTAAGTTGCCTTCCTCCTCCGAATTGGTGCCTTTGTTCCTTCAGTACGTGGTTCGGTTACACGGTATTCCTGAGAACATTGTGTCTGACAGAGGAGTCCAGTTTGTTTCCAGATTTTGGAGGACTTTTTGTTCTAAACTTGGTGTTCAATTGTCTTTCTCCTCAGCTTTTCATCCTCAGACCAATGGACAAACTGAGAGAACAAACCAGACATTGGAGACTTATCTGAGATGCTTTGTGTCTGCTGATCAGGATGACTGGGTCTCTATTTTGCCTTTGGCTGAGTTTGCCCTTAATAATAGGGCTAGCTCTGCAACCTTGATGTCTCCATTTTTCTGCAATTTTGGGTTTCACCCTCGATTTTCTTCAGGACAGACAGAGGCTTCTGTCTGTCCAGGTGTTGACTCTGTTGTGGAGCGTATGCAGCAGATTTGGGACCAGGTAGTGGAGAGGTTGTCCCTCTCTCAGGGGAGGGCCCAGCGGTTTGCCAACCGGCATAGGACTGATGGTCCTCGGTTTGAAGTGGGGGACTTGGTCTGGTTGTCCTCAAGAAATATCCCTATGAGAGTTGCATCTCCTAAGTTTAAGCCTAGGTTCATTGGACCTTATAAGATCATGGAGATTCTTAATCCTGTTTCCTTTCGTTTACTTCTTCCAGGGACATTTAAGATCCATAACGTGTTCCACAAGTCCTTATTGAAGAGGTTTGTCGAGCCAGTGGTTCCTATGGCTGTGCCTCCTGACCCTGTTTTGGTTGAGGGCAATCTGGAGTATGTGGTTGAGAAAATATTGGATTCTCGTTTTTCTAGACAGAAACTCCAGTATTTGGTTAAGTGGAGAGGTTATGGTCAGGAGGACAATTCTTGGGTGTTTGCTTCGGACATCCATGCTAGAAGACTCATCCGTGCGTATCACAGAGCTCATCCTGACCGACCTGGTTGCCCAAATGAGGGTTCGGTGACCCCTCCTCAAGGGGAGGTACTGTTGTGAATGTGCTAGAAATGAATTCTGAGCAGAAGCTCCCTCTGGTGGTTACAAACAGTACTGAACTATTCAATGAAGATTGTGAAGATTGGCGATCAGGTGTTACTGACTTGTCTTATATAAGGGAGGTTCCCTCCCATCAGGGTTGCCGGTGATCAATTGTTCTGGTCTCAACTTTTGTTCCTGGTTCACTTTGAAGCCTGCTGTTTCGTGCCTGCATCTTCTGCTAACAGATAAGACATTTTCTTCTTTTAGTTTTTTGTGCTTGCTTTTTGCATTTTGTCCTGCACTTCTGAGGGGGTCTGCCAGGTCCCCTCCGGGGGCTTGTGCTCCTCTCAGTTTAGTTAAGCCAGTTGTTTGTTCATTTGCCTTTTCCAGTTTTTTTCTGTGGCTGCGGCTTAGTTTTGTTACACCAGAGAACTAATTTAGGTGGTAGAGGTCGTGTGATCTCAGGTGTTTTTGCAATTAGTGTGTTGGTATTTTTTTTATGGTTTTTTGGATTGCAGTAAGTGACCTTCCTATCCTTTTCTTTCTAGGAAGATTGGGCCCCAACGTTTGCTCATATTATTTTCTGTCTGTGTGTGTATTTCCTCTTGTCTAACCGCCATTACATGTTTGGGGGCTTCCTATGTTCTTTGGGGATCTGCTCCGGGGCAGATAGTTTTCTTCTTTCTATTTTTAGGTGAAGTTAGCTTCTCAGGCTGTGACGAGGTGTCTAGGACCAACGTAGGTACGCTCCACGGCTGCCTTTAGTTGTGGTGGTTAGTCAGGGTACTGCAATCCAATAGATTCCAACCTCTCTGGTGTATTGCTTTTTTTGCCTGCTCTCCTCAGCTACCAAATCATAACAGTTTTACAATGCTCCCAGAGACCAGATGACAGTATTAGGGACTACGCCTGCCAACTACAGGGGGCCCTGCAAGCTCTCAAACAGGTCAACCCTATAAGTGCCATTAATGAAAACAAAATGTTGAAGGAACAATTTGTACGGGGACTGAGGTCCCAAGCTGAATGCAGAACTGTGCACTGGTGGTCCTTGGATCATCCTGACGCTACCTTTGATGCCTAAAAGATATGGCTATAAAAGGACTGCGACCCCTGGAGAAGCCAGAGGTGGCAACCCAGTGTCACCCGGGTGAAGCCACTCTAAAGCCGGCAGTATCCACCTATTCCCCGCTGGTGGCGGAAGCCAAAACGCAGGTGGCGCCCCCTACTGAGTTGGACTGTCTGCGCTCAGAAGTACGCCAGCTGACCAAAACCCTGACCACTGTAATGAGTGCCCTGCAACTGCGGAAGGAGGAAAGATCCTGCTAGCTGACTGCCCAGAGGATGTCCCTTGGATGAGCCGGAGGAGAAGGAGGACGTCGCCCCATCGGAGGAGGACAACGCCACCCCCAGGAGCGACCCCCGATCAGCACCATCCTCGCCGAGAGATCATCTGCTACCGTTGCAACAGAGAAGGTCATCTAGCGCGACAGTGTCCTTTAAACGAGCAGATCCTGGGTCCGAGGGCCAACACCCAGGACTAGACTCTTCAGGTCCCTCAGACTGGAACCGCAGGTTTGTGGGAGGAAGACCGTACCTGTCCATCATCCTGGACGGGATCGCAATCCCTGCCCTGCTGGACACTGGATCTCAGGTGACCATCATACCTTATGTCCTGTATAATAAGTTTTGGTCCATGGACAGTCTCCAGCCCCCGAGCCCTGACTTTGCTGTGTACGCCTCTAATGGTCTCCCTGTTGAAATATTCAGAGCCAAAAATGTGGACGTAAAGGTGGGCAGAGTGGAGCTGAAGGACCAGAGACTCTTAGTAGTAAAAACTGTAAATGGGGAAAATGGCTTAAATGTGGTTTTAGGGACAAACATTATCAGTAACTGTCTGGGAGAAGTTGTGTTTTTGCTCCAACAGCTCGCTGAAGTTGCCAAGCCAAAGCAAAAGGGAGTGATCCAGAGGGAGATCCGGGCCCTGATGTGCCAGCAGCAAGCGAAGCTGACAGATGGTGAAATTGGTAATGTACGGGTAACAGACCCGAACCCCATTGTGATACCCCAATGAGTGAAATGCTTATATGGTGTAGAGCAGCAATAGGTCTGAGAGGACAGAACTACCAAGCAGTAGTAGAGCCCCATTGTTCAGAGCACAGACCTACACTCTTGACTGCTAGAGGGGTAGTGGAAGTACAAAATGGGAGGGTACCAGTACATCTTCTCAACTGGGGAGAAGATGAAGTGAACTTACTACGATATGCCACTGTTGCTAAATTGCATGCAGTAGATAACAACTCCATTCTCACGACTGAGTCCTTAGCCTCCCCCCAACCAGCGGAGGATAATGACCCAGCAACCCAGGTGGAGGATTGGTGTCAGCAGCTCCATGTCAGGACAGACACCACTCCAGCCCACCAGAAACAGGGAGTACTTTGAGTGGTACAGGAGTACACACAGGTATTTAGCAAACACCCACTTGACTTTGGGACAATTAAGGGAGTGCAACACCATATCCCTACAGGCAACCATCCCCCCATTAAAGAGCGGTACAGGCCTATACCTCCAGCACACTACCAGAAAGCCAAGGAGATGTTGCGTGACATGAAGGAAGCAGGGGTGATAAGGGATAGTTGTAGTCCCTGGGCAGCACCTCTAGTCCTAGTCAGGAAAAAGGACGGAAGCATGAGAATGTGTGTATATTACAGACAAGTGAATCTCATTACACATAAAGATGCATACCCTTTACCACGCATTGAGGAATCCTTAGCTGCCTTAAAAACTGCTAACTACTTTTCCACCCTTGACCTCACTAGTGGGTACTGGCAAGTAGCTGTGGCTGAGGAGGATTGGGAGAAGACGGCTTTCACCACCCCGATGGGACTCTGTGAGTTTGACAGGATGCCCTTTGGACTCAGCAGTGCCCCAGGAATGTTCCAGAGAGTGATGGAGAGTTTCCTGGGACATCTCAACTTTGAAACCGTGTTGCTGTACCTGGACGACGTAATTGTGTACTCCAAGACGTATGAGGATCATCTGAAGCACCTGGCAGAGGTATTCGAGTCACTGTCCAAGTACGGGATGAAACTGAAGCCTTCAAAGTGCTATCTGCTCACACAAAAGGTACAGTACTTGGGGCATATTGTCAGCTCAGAAGGAGTAGCGCCAGACCCCGAGAAGGTCACCGCCATCCAGAAATGGCCGGAGCCGAAGAATCTCAATGAGGTGCGCCAGTTCCTGGGACTGACAGGTTACTACCGGAGGTTTGTAAAGGACTACACCAAGAAAGCAGCGCCTCTGCAGGACCTCCTGGTAGGACAATCCCTCAAGAGCAGAAATCCTCCATTCCACTGGGGTAAAGAACAAGCTGAGGCATGCAAGGAGATGAAGGAGATCCTGACAGGCGATGATATCTTAGCCTACCCTGACTACAGCCAGCCATTCCTGCTGTACACTGATGCCAGCAACGAAGGGTTGGGAGCTGTCCTCAGTCAGAAGCAAAATGGCCTCGAGAAAGTCATCGCATATGCAAGCAGGAAGCTCCGGCCGACCGAGAGGAACCCAGAGAACTATAGTAGCTTCAAGTTGGAGTTCCTGGCACTGGTCTGGGCCATTACAGAAAGATTCAAGCATTACCTAGCCTCCCTCAAGTTCACTGCTTACACTGACAATAACCCCTTGACACATCTTGAAACAGCCAAGCTGGGAGCCATGGAGCAACTTTACTTCACCACAGGTGGAAGGAGACCCAGGACAGTGACCCGTTTGTCAGCCGTATCAAGGAGCTGATAACTCAGGAAGGTTCCTCCTTAGAGAAGGATGCGTCTCAGCAAGCAAAGCAGCTGTGGAATGAGAGAGGCCGGCTGTTTATCTACCGTGAGAAGCTGTGCCGAAGGTACGTCAACCCAAGAACCCATGAGATTGTATGGCAGATAGTAGTTACCAGAACGGACATCCAGATGGTGTTGGAAGCCTACCACGATCGAGCAGGGCACTTTGGCTGGAAGAAGCTAGAAACCCTGCTGAAGTGTCGTTTCTACTGGGTGGGAATGCACAGTTCCATCGAAAAATGGTGTAAAAACTGTGTGTACTGTAGCCTCCAAAGAAAAGACTACAGCAGTCAGAAAGCACCCCTGCAACCCATCAAGACGACTCGTCCTTCGGAGATCGTGGCCTTGGACCATGTCAAGTTGTCACCCAGTCGGTCAGGATACACATATGCCCTGACAATGGTGGATCACTACTCCAGGTTCCTGGTGGTCGCCCCTGTCAAAGATCTGACAGCAGAGACAGCAGCAAAGACGTTTCAAGCATATTTCTGCAGACCCCATGGATATCCAGAGCAAGTGTTAGCTGACCAGTGTCCTGCCTTTGAAGCCGAATTGTTTAAAGAGTTCTGTCATTTGTATGGATGCAAGAAGATAAGAACCACACCATACCACCCCCAAACAAATGGTCTCTGTGAAAAGATGAATCACATAGTCATTGATCTGCTGAAGACGGTACCACTAGAGGAGAGGAATCGGTGGCCAGACCTACTTCCTGACCTGGTAGATCTGTACAATCACATACCTGTGAGTTCCACCAACTGCACTCCAGCCTACCTTATGGGAGCAAGACCAGGAAAGCTGCCCATGGATTTGGAACTTGGTGTTGTAGAACCAGAAGCTGATGTTACTACTGAAGATTGGGACACGAACCGACAGGAACAGTACAGGAGAGTACAAGCCTGCGTGGAAGATAGTCTCAGTAAAGTAAGGGAAAAACAAGAGGAAAACTACAACAAAAGTGCGCCAGCTGAACCTTTTGTACCTGGAGATATTGTGCTGAAGAGAAAAAGAAGAATGCACAAACTAGACGATCAATGGGAAAAAGAGCCATATGTCGTGCAAGATTCAAAGTTTGACAGGAAAACGTGTACCATTAGCAAAGATGGAGGAAAGACGACCACAACCGTATCAAGAGATCACCTAAAACTATGTCCAGATATGTTAAAGCTTCGCAAAGAAGAACCTGCTATTGATAAAGAGGAACCCGGTGAAGTCATACACACGCACTTAGGAGATTTTCCTGCAGATTGGCCTTGTATCGGAGACGCTGTGATCATTCCAGTACTTCAATTTTACCAACCGCAAGAAGCACTCCAACGTCAAGTTGAGCCAGTTGCCGCAGCAGAAGAAATAGTTCGAGAGGAACCTGGTCCTGAAGCATCTCAAGAAATGGAATCTCAAAACGTGGAACCCCCAGATGTTGGGTCTCAGGAAGAAGAATCCCCTGGCGAAACAGAACCGCATTGCCCAGCCACAAGTATGCTTGCCAGATCCCTAGAGAGGTTAAGGCAGTATTACAGTTTACCGGCACGTAGGACAGATAGGCCAGATGCTACTATACCTGACGCAACACCACGTAGGTCAGTACGCAGACAAAAGGAAAGTTACCTGTTAGGTACCAAGAGTAGGCCTAGCAAATGTAAGCCAGTAAACAAGTGTCCAAGTGTAAAAATTATATAAGATTTGTGTAAATATCTGTATATATGTTACTTGTATTTATTGCAACGTTTGAAGTGTCCTCACCTCCCGCAAGGGACGAGTTATTGTTTATTGTTAATGTTGATGTTAAAAAAAAAATATATATTTCTTTTCAGCCCGGGAGTGCTGATGATAACTAGGGGGGGATGCGTAGCCCAGCTGTGTCTGGAGCCACATGTTCCCAGGAGGATGCAACAGAAGGTAAACCCACAGTGACCTATATGCACACAACACATCTGCACTATTCCCTAGATCCACCAGAGGGAGCCCTTTCGCAGTTTATAAAGGCAGTGTAGACACGTGAGTTACCTCAAAACATCTCAGAACACCAGAGGTTTCAGGTTACCTCAGACTAGAGCAGAACTCCTCAGACAGTCAGTCTAGTCACCTCAGATCAGTGAGTAAGCGTGCCAACGCTCTGAGAGCAGTGAAGAGAGGGGAGAATCTGCCATCTACTGCTAGTGTGTGCTTATGCTGAAGGTCAAAGTAGGACGAAAGGCGAGTGGAAGGAAAAGAGAGTGACAGAGGTTGAAACAGCATTGATCGCTTACCTCTACTCTGCACCACCGGACACCGGGTCCGAGCTTGCTAGCATCTACACGACTAGTAAGAGACACCGGAGACCCTGTGGGACTTCAAGTCGCAGGGGCCCATCAGTGCTGATACGTGACCGGGGTCAGGAAGACAGGAGTCTAGCAGTGCCATGCATACAGAGACACTGTTCTATCCTAAAGAAGGCCTCACCACAAAGTCAGCCGGGCGTATAACTGAAGACAGAGTTAGACTTCGTTTCACACAGGTCAGAAACTCACAACAACTGGAGTAAGGAGGACCTACACCTACTCAGTGGGATTACTGGACGTGCATCCTCCACCCTGCCAGCTTCCCGGGACGTGCCTGCAATTACCATCAGTAAAGGTACAGAAAGAGACTTTCATGTGTGTGTCTGCCTTATTGCTCCTGCACCCCTACACTGCCATATACCCTGAGGGATCAGTCTTGCCTGTGGAAGACTTAACACCTTGCTGCCCAGTAACAACCCCTCAGAGGATCTACCCTGCAGCGCTGGTCACCCTGACCAGGTACCACAGGTGGCGTCACGAACAAACTGTAAATACTATAATCCCCTGTAAATATCCCAAATTTTATGGTGATCGCCCAGGGCAACGGACCGAGCTGCGCTACCCGTGACATCCCCCATTGACGTGAACAGGCTCGGTGCCGAGTACCCCACAAGCCCTGGCTGTGCGATTCATCTTAACTTGGCGTCACGAACAGTATACGAAGCTCGCTATATGCGAGTCCTGTGTGCCTGAAGTGGACTGTTTTTGTGCAAAAAGACTGTTTTCCTGTTGTTGTGATTTTTGGCGCCAATTGTCCGCCATTGCCCGCCAAATTGCAGCGCTACAGCGCAGAGAAGGGGCGTACCTGCAGAAAACGCGCTGAATCCCGGAACGCCCCCAACGCTGACGCGGCGGCAGGTCCTGTGGAGAGCTTCGGTGAACGCTCTGACGTCAGAGCGCCGGGGACACAGGTCCTTCTACATCGCTGTGCCCTGCAGAGCTGCAGCCTTCAGAGAAGGTAGGCAACGCTTAACTAGGGGGGCGCAGACATGTCGCAGCCACAAGCTGACAGCGCGGCCGAGGGCGACCGCTCCAATGACTTAGCCCGCCGGCGCTGCCGCGCAGAATGGAAACGCTGGCCCCTCACTAGGCCCTGTGGCCCCGATAGTACCGCTGACGCTGCCATACCTGCCTGGAGCAAAGTGGCTCCCTCAGTATAGCGGTAAGCCAGACACCCTGTCAGGGTTTAAGCGCAAAATATGCAGCATAATGGACATGTACCCTATGACAGAGAAACAAAGAGCTGCAGTGGTAGTGGGACAATTGACTGGTGCTGCAGAAAGGGAAATAGAGACTTGGACAGCTGCAGACCAGGAATCAGTGCTTACAATTTTCTTAAAGCTACAGACTATTTTTGAGGACCGCACTGAAACGGATCTCCGGATGAGGTTTTATGTTGTGAATGTGCTAGAAATGAATTCTGAGCAGAAGCTCCCTCTGGTGGTTACAAACAGTACTGAACTATTCAATGAAGATTGTGAAGATTGGCGATCAGGTGTTACTGACTGGTCTTATATAAGGGAGGTTCCCTCCCATCAGGGTTGCCGGTGATCAATTGTTCTGGTCTCAACTTTTGTTCCTGGTTCACTTTGAAGCCTGCTGTTTCGTGCCTGCATCTTCTGCTAACAGATAAGACATTTTCTTCTTTTAGTTTTTGTGCTTGCTTTTTGCATTTTGTCCTGCACTTCTGTGGGGGTCTGCCAGGTCCCCTCCGGGGGCTTGTGCTCCTCTCAGTTTAGTTAAGCCAGTTGTTTGTTCATTTGCTTTTTCCAGTTTTTTCTGTGGCTGCGGCTTAGTTTTGTTACACCAGAGAACTAATTTAGGTGGTAGAGGTCGTGTGATCTCAGGTGTTTTTGCAATTAGTGTGTTGGTATTTTTTTTTAGGGTTTTTTGGATTGCAGTAAGTTACCTTCCTATCCTTTTCTTTCTAGGAAGATTGGGCCCCAACGTTTGCTCATACTATTTTCTGTCTGTGTGTGTATTTCCTCTTGTCTAACCGCCATTACTTGTTTGGGGGCTTCCTATGTTCTTTGGGGATCTGCTCCGGGGCAGATAGTTTTCCTCTTTCTATCTTTAGGTGAAGTTAGCTTCTCAGGCTGTGACGAGGCGTCTAGGACCAACGTAGGTACGCTCCACGGCTGCCTTTAGTTGTGGTGGTTAGTCAGGGTACTGCAATCCAATAGATTCCAACCTCTCTGGTGTATTGCTTTTTTTGCCTGCTCTCCTCAGCTACCAAATCATAACAGTATCACCGGCCTAAAACTGATAATTATATGGTACTCACAGAAGGGAAAAATAGTGTGAAAGAAAGAAGAATGTCAGAGATTTTTTTTTTTTTTTCCCTCTGTATCTCTGGGTGCTGAGGAGGATTTTTTTTCTCTCAATGGAGTTTGCACAGTTGTCTGGCCGTGTGGATCAGCTTGCCACTGAAGTTCGGAGTATTGCTACCTATCTTGCAGGGTTGCCTGTTGTGGAACCTAGGATTCCCATGCCAGATTTGTTTTTGGGGATCGGCTAAATTTCTGAATTTCAAAAATAATGTAAGTTGTTTTTTTGCCTTTAAATCTAAGTCCTCAGGGAACGCAGCACAGCAGGTTCAAATTGTCATCTCTCTCCTGCGCTGCGATCCTCAGGATTGGGCTTTTTCCCTGACACCTGGGGACCCTGTTTTGAGTAATGTTGATGCATTTTTTCAGGCTCTGGGGTTATTGTACGATGAGCCTAATGTCACTGACTGCGCTATTGAATTAGTGCCTAGTAGTAAATTCCCTAAAGGTCGCCTTTTTAACTTGTCTGTACCTGAACATGACGCTATGCGGTCTTATATCAAGGAGTCATTGGAGAAGGGTCATATCAGACCATCCTCTTCACCCTTGGGTGCCGGTTTTTTCTTTGTGGCCAAAAAGGATGGTTCATTAAGGCCGTGTATTGATTATCGTCTCTTGAACAATATCACTGTGAAATATCAATACCCGTTACCCTTGATTTCTGACCTGTTTTCCAGGATGAAAAACGCTACTTGGTTTACCAAGCTTGACCTCAGGGGGGCATATAACCTTATTCGCATTAAGCACGGGGATGAATGGAAGACGGCATTTAATACCCCAGAGGGGCATTTTGAGTACCTAGTGATGCCCTTTGGGCTCACTAATGCTCCTTCCGTCTTCCAGTCCTTCATGAATGACATTTTCAGGGATTTTGTGGATAAATTTCTGATTGTTTATTTGGATGATATCTTGATTTTTTCCAATGATTGGGACTCTCATGTGAAACATGTTCGGACTGTGTTCCAGATTTTGAGAGAGAATGCTCTGTATGTGAAGGGATCAAAGTGTCTTTTTGGCATACAGAGGATCTCATTTCTGGGATTCATTTTGTCCCCATCTGTTATTGAAATGGACCCGGTCAAGGTTCAGGCCATCTGTGATTGGGTCCAACCTACTTCATTAAAGGCTCTTCAGAGATTCTTGGGTTTTGCCAATTTTTATCGTAAATTTATTGGTAATTTCTCTGTTATTGTTAAACCATTGACTGATTTGACCAAGAAGGGTTCTGATGTGGTGAATTGGCCTCCTGAGGCAGTTTCTGCGTTTCAGGAACTTAAGCAGAGATTCACTTCTGCTCCTGTTCTACGGCAGCCTGATGTTTCTCTGCCATTTCAGGTGGAGGTTGATGCCTCTGAAATTGGGGCAGGTGCCGTTTTGTCCCAAAGAGATCCAGAGACCTCTAAAAGTAACCTTTGTGCCTTTTTCTCTCGAAAATTTTCTCCAACTGAACGTAATTATGACGTGGGTAATCGGGAGTTATTGGCCATGAAGTGGGCTTTTGAAGAGTGGAGACATTGGCTGGAGGGAGCCAAACATCAGGTGGTGGTCCTCACGGACCATAAGAATCTGGTTTATCTGGAATCAGCCAAGCGACTTAATCCTAGACAGGCCAGGTGGGCCTTGTTTTTCACACTTTTTAATTTTGTTTTTTCCTTTCTTCCTGACACTAAGAATGTTAAAGCGGATGCCCTCTCGAGGAGTTTCCTTGCTGACTCTCCCGAGTTATCTGATCCTACTGTTATTTTGAAAGAGGGTGTAGTTCTTTCCGCCATCTCGCCCAATTTGAGACTGGCTCTGGAAGGGTGTCAGGAGGATAAACCCGAACTCTGCCCTATTGGGAAATTGTTTGTCCCAGACCGGTGGAAAAAGAGTGTGATGTCTGAGATTCATTGTTCCGCATTGGCCGGTCATCCCGGAATTTTTGGTACCAGAGACTTGGTTAGTCAGTCCTTTTGGTGGCCTACTTTGTCTTGTGACGTCAGAGAATTTGTGCAGTCCTGCGGGACTTGCTCTCGCTCCAAGCCTTGCTCTCACCCTAGTGGTTTGTTGATGCCATTGCCTGTGCCCAAGAGACCATGGACCCATATCTCTATGGATTTCATTTCCGACCTCCCTGTTTCTCAGAGAATGACCGTTATCTGGGTGATTTGTGATAGGTTTTCCAAAATGATACATCTTGTGCCATTACCTAAGTTGCCTTCCTCCTCCGAATTGGTGCCTTTGTTCCTTCAGTACGTGGTTCGGTTACACGGTATTCCTGAGAACATTGTGTCTGACAGAGGAGTCCAGTTTGTTTCCAGATTTTGGAGGACTTTTTGTTCTAAACTTGGTGTTCAATTGTCTTTCTCCTCAGCTTTTCATCCTCAGACCAATGGACAAACTGAGAGAACAAACCAGACATTGGAGACTTATCTGAGATGCTTTGTGTCTGCTGATCAGGATGACTGGGTCTCTTTTTTGCCTTTGGCTGAGTTTGCCCTTAATAATAGGGCTAGCTCTGCAACCTTGATGTCTCCATTTTTCTGCAATTTTTGGTTTCACCCTCGATTTCTTCTGGACAGACAGAGGCTTCTGTCTGTCCAGGTGTTGACTCTAAATGAAAAACTGGGTCTGAACTGAAAAAGTAAGTTGATGTGTATGCAAAATGTAAATGCATATCAAACACATGACCATTAAACAGAGAAAACAAAAAACAAGAAACAAATATCCTAAAATAAAACAAAATAAAAAATATATTGCAAAACATGCATGAAGTTGTAATAATAATAATAAGGGTATTTGGTAAACATAATATTGATCAAAAGAATGTACAAGCCATCCCGCCACGTCAAGGCAACCCTTTGTGGGACAGTCCTACTCTAATATTAAAAACCTTTCCACTTGTCAGTGACGTAAATGTGAACAAGGCAGAGGGACTGAACCCACCAGTTGAAGCATAGGCCAGACAGGATGGATTTTTCAGCTCAAAAGCAGGGCGGTCACACCCTTATATGCACAAGATGCACTAAGAACTAAATGAAAAACTGGGTCTGAACTGAAAAAGTAAGTTGATGTGTATGCAAAATGTAAATGCATATCAAACACATGACCATTAAACAGAGAAAACAAAAAACAAGAAACAAATATCCTAAAATAAAACAAAATAAAAAATATATTGCAAAACATGCATGAAGTTGTAATAATAATAATAATAAGGGTATTTGGTAAACATAATTTTGATCAAAAGAATGTACAAGCCATCCCGCCACGTCAAGGCAACCCTTTGTGGGACAGTCCTACTCTAATATTAAAAACCTTTCCACTTGTCAAGTGACGTAAATGTGAACAAGGCAGAGGGACTGAACCCACCAGTTGAAGCATAGGCCAGACAGGATGGATTTTTCAGCTCAAAAGCAGGGCGGTCACACCTTATATGCACAAGATGCACTAAGAACTAAATGAAAAACTGGGTCTGAACTGAAAAAGTAAGTTGATGTGTATGCAAAATGTAAATGCATATCAAACACATGACCATTAAACAGAGAAAACAAAAAACAAGAAACAAATATCCTAAAATAAAACAAAATAAAAATTATATTGCAAAACATGCATGAAGTTGTAATAATAATAATAAAGGTATTTGGTAAACATAATTTTGATCAAAAGAATGTACAAGCCATCCCGCCACGTCAAGGCAACCCTTTGTGGGACAGTCCTACTCTAATATTAAAAACCTTTCCACTTGTCAAGTGACGTAAATGTGAACAAGGCAGAGGGACTGAACCCACCAGTTGAAGCATAGGCAGACAGATGGATTTTTCAGCTCAAAAGCAGGGCGTCACACCTTATATGCACAAGATGCACTAAGAACTAAATGAAAAACGGGTCTGAACTGAAAAAGTAAGTGATGTGTATGCAAAATGTAAATGCATATCAAACACATGACCATTAAACAGAGAAAACAAAAAACAAGAAACAAATATCCTAAAATAAAACAAAATAAAAAATATATTGCAAAACATGCATGAAGTTGTAATAATGGCGGGATGGCTTGTACATTCTTTTGATCAAAATTATGTTTACCAAATACCCTTATTATTATTATTACAACTTCATGCATGTTTTGCAATATATTTTTTATTTTGTTTTATTTTAGGATATTTGTTTCTTGTTTTTTGTTTTCTCAGGTGTTGACTCTGTTGTGGAGCGTATGCAGCAGATTTGGGACCAGGTAGTGGAGAGGTTGTCCCTCTCTCAGGGGAGGGCCCAGCGGTTTGCCAACCGGCATAGGACTGATGGTCCTCGGTTTGAAGTGGGGGACTTGGTCTGGTTGTCCTCAAGAAATATCCCTATGAGAGTTGCATCTCTAAGTTTAAGCTTAGGTTCATTGGACCTTATAAGATCATGGAGATTCTTAATCCTGTTTCCTTTCGTTTACTTCTTCCAGGACATTTAAGATCCATAACGTGTTCCACAAGTCCTTATTGAAGAGGTGTGTCGAGCCAGTGGTTCCTATGGCTGTGCCTCCTGACCTGTTTTGGTTGAGGGCAATCTGGAGTATGTGGTTGAGAAAATATTGGATTCTCGTTTTTCTAGACGGAAACTCCAGTATTTGGTTAAGTGGAGAGGTTATGGTCAGGAGGACAATTCTTGGGTGTTTGCTTCGGACATCCATGCTAGAAGACTCATCCGTGCGTATCACAGAGCTCATCCTGACCGACCTGGTTGCCCAAATGAGGGTTCGGTGACCCCTCCTCAAGGGGGGGGTACTGTTGTGAATGTGCTAGAAATGAATTCTGAGCAGAAGCTCCCTCTGGTGGTTACAAACAGTACTGAACTATTCAATGAAGATTGTGAAGATTGGCGATCAGGTGTTACTGACTGGTCTTATATAAGGGAGGTTCCCTCCCATCAGGGTTGCCGGTGATCAATTGTTCTGGTCTCAACTTTTGTTCCTGGTTCACTTTGAAGCCTGCTGTTTCGTGCCTGCATCTTCTGCTAACAGATAAGACATTTTCTTCTTTTAGTTTTTTGTGCTTGCTTTTTGCATTTTGTCCTGCACTTCTGAGGGGGTCTGCCAGGTCCCCTCCGGGGGCTTGTGCTCCTCTCAGTTTAGTTCAGCCAGTTGTTTGTTCATTTGCCTTTTCCAGTTTTTTCTGTGGCTGCTGCTTAGTTTTGTTACACCAGAGAACTAATTTAGGTGGTAGAGGTCGTGTGATCTCAGGTGTTTTTGCAATTAGTGTGTTGGTATTTTTTTTAGGGTTTTTTGGATTGCAGTAAGTGACCTTCCTATCCTTTTCTTTCTAGGAAGATTGGGCCCCAACGTTTGCTCATACCATTTTCTGTCTGTGTGTGTATTTCCTCTTGTCTAACCGCCATTACATGTTTGGGGGCTTCCTATGTTCTTTGGGGATCTGCTCCGGGGCAGATAGTTTTTCTCTTTCTATCTTTAGGTGAAGTTAGCTTCTCAGGCTGTGACGAGGCGTCTAGGACCAACGTAGGTACGCTCCACGGCTGCCTTTAGTTGTGGTGGTTAGTTAGGGTACTGCAATCCAATAGATTCCAACCTCTCTGGTGTATTGCTTTTTTTGCCTGCTCTCCTCAGCTACCAAATCATAACAGTTTTACCAATGCTCCCAGAGACCAGATGACAGTATCTCGCCGAGAGATCATCTGCTACCGTTGCAACAGAGAAGGTCATCTAGCGCGACAGTGTCCTTTAAACGAGCAGATCCTGGGTCCGAGGGCCAACACCCAGGACTAGACTCTTCAGGCCCCTCAGACTGGAACCGCAGGTTTGTGGGAGGAAGACCGTACCTGTCCATCATCCTGGACGGGATCGCAATCCCTGCCCTGCTGGACACTGGATCTCAGGTGACCATCATACCTTATGTCCTGTATAATAAGTTTTGGTCCATGGACAGTCTCCAGCCCCCGAGCCCTGACTTTGCTGTGTACGCCTCTAATGGTCTCCCTGTTGAAATATTCGGAGCCAAAAATGTGGACGTAAAGGTGGGCAGAGTGGAGCTGAAGGACCAGGGACTCTTAGTAGTACAAACTGTAAATGGGGAAAATGGCTTAAATGTGGTTTTAGGTACAAACATTATCAGTAACTGTCTGGGAGAAGTTGTGTTTTTGCTCCAACAGCTCGCTGAAGTTGCCAAGCCAAAGCAAAAGGGAGTGATCCAGAGGGAGATCCGGGCCCTGATGTGCCAGCAGCAAGCGAAGCTGACAGATGGTGAAATTGGTAATGTACGGGTAACAGACCCGAACCCCATTGTGATACCCCCAATGAGTGAAATGCTTATATGGTAGAGCAGCAATAGGTCTGAGAGGACAGAACTACCAAGCAGTAGTAGAGCCCCATTGTTCAGAGCACAGACCTACACTCTTGACTGCTAGAGGGGTAGTGGAAGTACAAAATGGGAGGGTACCAGTACATCTTCTCAACTGGGGAGAAGATGAAGTGAACTTACTACGATATGCCACTGTTGCTAAATTGCATGCAGTAGATAACAACTCCATTCTCACGACTGAGTCCTTAGCCTCCCCCCAACCAGCGGAGGATAATGACCCAGCAACCCAGGTGGAGGATTGGTGTCAGCAGCTCCATGTCAGGACAGACACCACTCCAGCCCACCAGAAACAGGGAGTACTTCGAGTGGTACAGGAGTACACACAGGTATTTAGCAAACACCCACTTGACTTTGGGACAATTAAGGGAGTGCAACACCATATCCCTACAGGCAACCATCCCCCCATTAAAGAGCGGTACGGCCTATACCTCCAGCACACTACCAGAAAGCCAAGGAGATGTTGCATGACATGAAGGAAGCAGGGGTGATAAGGGATAGTTGTAGTCCCTGGGCAGCACCTCTAGTCCTAGTCAGGAAAAAGGACGGAAGCATGAGAATGTGTGTGTATTACAGACAAGTGAATCGCATTACACATAAAGATGCATACCCTTTACCACGCATTGAGGAATCCTTAGCTGCCTTAAAAACTGCTAACTACTTTTCCACCCTTGACCTCACTAGTGGGTACTGGCAAGTAGCTGTGGCTGAGGAGGATCGGGAGAAGACGGCTTTCACCACCCCGATGGGACTCTGTGAGTTTGACAGGATGCCGTTTGGACTCAGCAGTGCCCCGGGAATGTTCCAGAGAGTGATGGAGAGTTTCCTGGGACATCTCAACTTTGAAACCGTGTTGCTGTACCTGGACGACGTAATTGTGTACTCCAAGACGTATGAGGATCATCTGAAGCACCTGGCAGAGGTATTCGAGTCACTGTCCAAGTACGGGATGAAACTGAAGCCTTCAAAGTGCCATCTGCTCAAACAAAAGGTACAGTACTTGGGGCATATTGTCAGCTCAGAAGGAGTAGCGCCAGACCCCGAGAAGGTCACCGCCATCCAGAAATGGCCGGAGCCGAAGAATCTCAATGAGGTGCGTCAGTTCCTGGGACTGACAGGTTACTACCGGAGGTTTGTAAAGGACTACACCAAGAAAGCAGCGCCTCTGCAGGACCTCCTGGTAGGACAATCCCTCAAGAGCAGAAATCCTCCATTCCACTGGGGTAAAGAACAAGCTGAGGCATGCAAGGAGATGAAGGAGATCCTGACAGGCGATGAGATCTTAGCCTACCCTGACTACAGCCAGCCATTCCTGCTGTACACTGATGCCAGCAACGAAGGGTTGGGAGCTGTCCTCAGTCAGAAGCAAAATGGCCTCGAGAAAGTCATCGCATATGCAAGCAGGAAGCTCCGGCCGACCGAGAGGAACCCAGATAACTATAGTAGCTTCAAGTTGGAGTTCCTGGCACTGGTCTGGGCCATTACAGAAAGATTCAAGCATTACCTAGCCTCCCTCAAGTTCACTGCTTACACTGACAATAACCCCTTGACACATCTTGAAACAGCCAAGCTGGGAGCCATGGAGCAACGTTGGATGGCTCGGCTGTCGAACTATCAATTTACAATCAAGTACAGGGCGGGCCGTAAGAATGCCAACGCTGATGCCTTGTCCAGAATGCCGCATGAGTCCGACACGGAAGAGGAATTGGATGACCTAGAAGAGATTGAGCTACCTGCATTCCACAGAAATGGGATGATCCACGAGCAACGAGCCTGCAGGAGGCAGCGTGGTAAGACGTTAAACCCTTTACTTCACCACAGCTGGAAGGAGACCCAGGACAGTGACCCGGTTGTCAGCCGTATCAAGGAGCTGATAACTCAGGAAGGTTCCTCCTTAGAGAAGGATGCGTCTCAGCAAGCAAAGCAGCTGTGGAATGAGAGAGGCCGGCTGTTTATCTACCGTGAGAAGCTGTGCCGAAGGTACGTCAACACAAGAACCCATGAAATTGTATGGCAGATAGTAGTTCCCAGAACGGACATCCAGATGGTGTTGGAAGCCTACCACGATCGAGCGGGGCACTTTGACTGGAGGAAGCTGGAAACCCTGCTGAAGTGTCGTTTCTACTGGGTGGGAATGCGCAGTTCTATCGAAAAATGGTGTAAAAACTGTGTGTCCTGTAGCCTCCGAAGAAAAGACTACAGCAGTCAGAAAGCACCCCTGCAACCCATCAAGACGACTCGTCCTTTGGAGATCGTGGCCTTGGACCATGTCAAGTTGTCACCCAGTCGGTCAGGATACTCATATGCCCTGACAATGGTGGATCACTACTCCAGGTTCCTGGTGGTCGCCCCTGTCAAAGATCTGACAGCAGAGACAGCAGCAAAGACGTTTCAAGCGTATTTCTGCAGACCCCATGGATATCCAGAGCAAGTGTTAACTGACCAGGGTCCTGCCCTTGAAGCCGAATTGTTTAAAGAGTTCTGTCATTTGTATGGATGCAAGAAGATAAGAACCACACCGTACCACCCCCAAACAAATGGTCTCTGTGAAAAGATGAATCACATAGTCATTGATCTGCTGAAGACGGTACCACTTGAGGAGAGGAATCGGTGGCCAGACCTACTACCTGACCTGGTAGATCTGTACAATCACATACCTGTGTGTTATGATTTGGTAGCTGAGGAGTGCAGGTAAAAAAAAGGCAATACACCAGAGCAGTTGGAATCTATGAGATTGCAGTACCCTGACTAACCACCACAACTAGAGGCAGCCGTGGAGCGTTCCTACGTTGGTCCTAGACGCCTCATCACAGCCTGAGAAACTAACTATACCTAAAGATAGAAAGAGGAAAGCTATCTGCCCCGGAGCAGATCCCCAAAGAACATAGAAAGCCCCCAAACATGTAATGGCGGTTAGACAAGAAGAAATACTGACACAGACAGAAAATAGTATGAGCAAACGTTGGGGCCCAAACTATCTAAATAGAAAAGGATAGGAAGGGCACTTACTGCAATCCCAAAAAACCCTGAAAAGCACCAACTTTACTAATTTCAAAAACACCTGAGATCACACGACCTCTACCACCTAAATTAGTTCTCTGGTGTAACAAAATCAAAACAGCAGCCACTGAAAAAACTGGAAAAAGCAAAAGTACAAACATCAGTGGCTGAACAAAACTGAGAGGGCAAAAGCCCCCGGAGGGGACCCTGAAGGCCCCCACAGAAGTGCAGGACAAAATGCAAAAATCAAGCACAAAAGCAAAAAGAAGAAAATGTCTTATCTGTTAGCAGGAGATGCAGACACGAACAAAGCAGGCTACAAAGGAAACAGGAATCAAGGATTGAGACCAGAACAATTGATCACCGGCAACCCTGATGGGAAGGTGACTCCCTTATATAAGACCAGTCAGTAACACCTGATTCCCAATCCTCACAATCTTCACTGGACAGTCCAGTACCGCTTGTAACCACCAGAGGGAGCCTCTGCTCAGAACTCAAGTCCATTCACAACAGTACCCCCCCTTGAGGAGGGGTCACCGAACCCTCACTTGAGCAACCAGGTCGGTCAGGATGAGTTCTATGATACGCACGGATGAGTCTCCTAGCATGGATGTCCGAAGCAAATACCCAAGAATTGTCTTCCTGACCATAACCTCTCCACTTAACCAAATACTGGAGTTTCCGTCTAGAAAAACGAGAATTCAAAATTTTCTCAACCACAAACTCCATATTGCCCTCAACCAGAACAGGGTCAGGAGGCAAAGCAGTAGGAACCACTGGCTCAACAAACCTCTTCAACAAGGACTTGTGGAACACATTATGGATCTTAAATGTTCCTGGAAGAAGCAAACGAAAAGAAACAGGATTAAGAATCTCCATGATCTTATAAGGTCCAATGAACCTAGGCTTAAATTTAGGAGATGCCACTCTCATAGGAATATTTTTTGAGGACAACCAGACCAAGTCCCCCACTTTAAACCGGGGACCATCAGTCCTATGCCGGATAGCAAACCTCTGGGCCTTCTCCTGAGAGAGGGACAACCTCTGCACTACCTGGTCCCAAATCTGTTGCATACGCTCCACAACAGAGTCAACACCTGGACAGACAGAAGCCTCCGTCTGTCCTGAAGAAAATCGAGGGTGAAACCCAGAATTACAGAAAAATGGAGACATCAAAGTGGCAGAGCTAGCCCTATTATTAAGAGCAAACTCAGCCAAAGGCAAAAAAGAGACCCAGTCATCCTGATCAGCAGACACAAAGCATCTTAGATAAGTCTCCAATGTCTGATTTGTTCTCTCAGTTTGACCATTGGTCTGAGGATGAAACGCCGAGGAGAAAGACAATTGAACACCAAGTTTAGAACAAAAGGTCCTCCAAAATCTGGAAACAAACTGGACTCCTCTGTCAGACACAATGTTCTCAGGAATGCCGTGTAAACGAACCAGTGCTGAAGGAACAAAGGTACCAATTCAGAGGAGGAAGGCAACTTAGGTAATGGCACAAGATGTATCATCTTGGAAAACCTATCACAAATCACCCAGATGACGGTCATTCTCTGAGAAACAGGGAGGTCGGAAATGAAATCCATAGAGATATGGGTCCATGGTCTCTTGGGCACAGGCAATGGCATCAACAAACCACTAGAGCGAGAGCAAGGCTTGGAGCGAGAGCAAGTCCCGCAGGACTGCACAAATTCCCTGACATCACGAGACAAGGTAGGCCACCAAAGGACCGACTAACCAAGTCTCTGGTACCAAAAATTCCGGGATGACCGGCCAACGCGGAACAATGAATCTCAGACATCACACTCTTTTTCCAGTGGTCCGGGACAAACAATTTCCCAACAGGGCAGCGCTCGGGCCTATCCTCCTGACACCCCTCTAGAGCCTGTCTCAAATTGGGCGAGATGGCGGAAAGAACTACACCTTCTTTCAAAATAACAGAAGGATCAGATAACTCAGGAGAGTCCGCAAGGAAACTCCTTGAAAGGGCATCCGCCTTAACATTCTTAGTGCCAGGAAGAAAGGAAACCACAAAATTAAAACGTGTGAAAAACAAGGCCCACCTGGCCTGTCTAGGATTAAGTCGCTTGGCAGATTCCAGATAAACCAGATTCTTATGGTCAGTAAGGACCACCACCTGATGTTTGGCTCCCTCCAGCCAATGTCTCCACTCTTCAAAAGCCCACTTCATGGCCAATAACTCCCGATTACCCACGTCATAATTACGTTCAGTAGGAGAAAATTTTCGAGAGAAAAAGCACAAGGGTTACTTTTAGAGGTCTCTGGATCTCTTTGGGACAAAACGGCACCTGCCCCAATTTCAGAGGCATCAACCTCCACCTGAAATGGCAGAGAAACATCAGGCTGCCGTAGAACAGGAGCAGAAGTGAATCTCTGCTTAAGTTCCTGAAACGCAGAGACCGCCTCAGGAGGCCAATTCACCACATCAGAATCCTTTTTGGTCAAATCAGTTAATGGTTTAACAATAACCGAGAAATTACCAATAAATTTACGATAAAAATTGGCAAAACCCAAAAATCTTTGAAGAGCCTTTAATGAAGTAGGTTGGACCCAATCACAGATGGCCTGAACCTTGACCGGGTCCATTTCAATAACAGATGGGGACAAAATGAATCCCAGAAATGAGATCCTCTGTACGCCAAAAAGACACTTTGATCCCTTCACATACAGAGCATTCTCTCTCAAAATCTGGAATACAGTTCGAACATGTTTCACATGAGAGTCCCAGTCATTGGAAAAAATCAAGATATCATCCAAATAAACAATCAGAAATGTATCCACAAAATCCCTGAAAATGTCATTCATGAAGGACTGGAAGACAGAAGGAGCATTAGTGAGCCCAAAGGGCATCACAAGGTACTCAAAATGCCCTTCAGGGGTGTTAAATGCCGTCTTCCATTCATCCCCGTGCTTAATGCGAATCAGGTTATATGCCCCCCTGAGGTCAAGCTTGGTAAACCAAGTAGCGTTTTTCACCCTGGAAAACAGGTCAGAAATCAAGGGTAACGGGTATTGATATTTCACAGTAATATTGTTCAAAAGACGATAATCAATACACGGCCTTAATGAACCATCCTTTTTGGCCACAAAGAAAAAACCGGCACCTAAGGGTGAAGAGGATGGTCTGATATGACCTTTCTCCAAAGACTCCTTGATATAAGACCGCATAGCGTCATGTTCAGGTACAGACAAGTTAAAAAGGTGACCTTTAGGGAATTTACTACCAGGCACTAATTCAATAGCGCAGTCATAGCTCCTATGGGGAGGCAAGGATGCAGATTTACTTTCGCTAAACACATCAGAAAAATCAATCAAAAAGTCAGGAACATCCTGAGCCTGGGGGGAGGCAGAAAAAACAGGAGTGTTTGGCATTAACACATTGGCAGCCCCAACTGGTTACAGACACAGATTTCCAATCCAAAACAGGATTATGAGACTGTAACCAAGGGAAACCCAGCACGATAATGTCATGCAGATTATACAGAACCAAAAATTTGCAGCTCTCCTGATGATCAGGTTCAACCCTCATTATCACCTGAGTAGAGAACTGAGGTTTATTCTCAGCCAAAGGGGTAGAATCGATCCCCAGTAGGGGAATAGACTTCTGTAGGGGTATCAAGGGAAACCCACAACGTTTAACGAAATCAAAATCCATCAGGTTAATAGCTGCTCCCGAATCAACGAAAGCCTGAGCAGAAAATGAGGACAGAGAGCATATCAGAGTAACAGTTAATAAAAACTTAGTCTGAACACTACCCAAGACAACTGAGCGTGAAAAACGTCTTCCCCGCTTAGGGCAGACTGAAATAGCATGAGAGGCATCACCACAGTAGAAACATAACCCATTGCGCTTTCGAAACTCATGACGCTCTGCCCCAGAAACCACTCTATCACACTGCATGGGTTCAGAAGCAGGTTCACAAGGCAACACTATTCCACGCATACTTCTCCGCTCACGCAAACGTCTGTCAATTTGAATCGCTAATGACATAGAATCATTGAGACCAGAGGGGACAGGGAATCCCACCATAACATCCTTTACATTATCTGACAGACCCTTCCGGAAAAGGGCTGCCAAAGCGTCGTCATTCCATTTGGTCAGGACTGCCCACCTACGGAATCTCTGACAGTATAACTCAGCGTCATCAAGCCCCTGATTTAATGCCAACAAGGCTTTTTCAGCTTGATCAGTGACATTAGGCTCATCGTACAATAACCCCAAGGCCTGAAAAAATGTATCAACATCACTCAAAACAGGATCCCCAGGTGTCAGGGAAAAAGCCCAATCCTGAGGATCGCCGCGCAGGAGAGAGATGACAATTTGAACCTGCTGCGCTGCGTTCCCTGAGGACTTAGATTTTAAGGCAAAAAACAATTTACAATTATTTTTGAAATTCAGAAACTTGGCTCGATCCCCAAAAACAAATCTGGCATGGGAATCCTAGGTTCCACAACAGGCAACCTAGCAAGATAGGTAGCAATACTCTGAACATCAGTGGCAAGCTGATCCACACGGCCAGACAACTGTGCAAACTCCATTGAGAGAAAAAATCCTCCCCAGCACCCAGAGATACAGAGGAAAAAAAAATGCAACAAACAGAAAAATATCTCTGACAACTCTGACAACCTTTTTTTTTTTTTTTTTTCTTTCAAAATATTTTTCCCTTCTGTGAGTACCATATAATTTTCAGTTAGGGCCGGTGATACTGTTATGATTTGGTAGCTAAGGAGTGCAGGTAAAAAAAAAGGCAATACACCAGAGCAGTTGGAATCTATGAGATTGCAGTACCCTGACTAACCACCACAACTAGAGGCAGCCGTGGAGCGTTCCTACGTTGGTCCTAGACGCCTCGTCACAGCCTGAGAAACTAACTATACCTAATGATAGAAAGAAGAAAGCTATCTGCCCCGGAGCAGATCCCCAAAGAACATAGAAAGCCCCCAAACATGTAATGTCGGTTAGACAAGAAGAAATACTGACACAGACAGAAAATAGTATGAGCAAACGTTGGGGCCCAAGCTATCTAAATAGAAAAGGATAGGAAGGGCACTTACTGCAATCCCAAAAAACCCTGAAAAGCACCAACTTTACTAATTTCAAAAACACCTGAGATCACACGACCTCTACCACCTAAATTAGTTCTCTGGTGTAACAAAATCAAAACAGCAGCCACTGAAAAAACTGGAAAAAGCAAAAGTACAAAAATCAGTGGCTGAACAAAACTGAGAGGGCAAAAGCCCCGGAGGGGACCCTGAAGGCCCCCACAGAAGTGCAGGACAAAATGCAAAAATCAAGCACAAAAGCAAAAAGAAGAAAATGTCTTATCTGTTAGCAGGAGATGCAGACACGAACAAAGCAGGCTACAAAGGAAACAGGAATCAAGGATTGAGACCAGAACAATTGATCACCGGCAACCCTAATGGGAAGGTGACTCCCTTATATAAGACCAGTCAGTAACACCTGATTCCCAATCCTCACAATCTTCACTGGACAGTCCAGTACCGCTTGTAACCACCAGAGGGAGCCTCTGCTCAGAACTCAAGTCCATTCACAACAGTACCCCCCCCTTGAGGAGGGGTCACCGAACCCTCACTTGAGCAACCAGGTCGGTCAGGATGAGTTCTATGATACGCACGGATGAGTCTCCTAGCATGGATGTCCGAAGCAAATACCCAAGAATTGTCTTCCTGACCATAACCTCTCCACTTAACCAAATACTGGAGTTTCCGTCTAGAAAAACGAGAATTCAAAATTTTCTCAACCACAAACTCCATATTGCCCTCAACCAGAACAGGGTCAGGAGGCAAAGCAGTAGGAACCACTGGCTCAACAAACCTCTTCAACAAGGACTTGTGGAACACATTATGGATCTTAAATGTTCCTGGAAGAAGCAAACGAAAAGAAACAGGATTAAGAATCTCCATGATCTTATAAGGTCCAATGAACCTAGGCTTAAATTTAGGAGATGCCACTCTCATAGGAATATTTTTTGAGGACAACCAGACCAAGTCCCCCACTTTAAACCGGGGACCATCAGTCCTATGCCGGATAGCAAACCGCTGGGCCTTCTCCTGAGAGAGGGACAACCTCTGCACTACCTGGTCCCAAATCTGTTGCATACGCTCCACAACAGAGTCAACACCTGGACAGACAGAAGCCTCCGTCTGTCCTGAAGAAAATCGAGGGTGAAACCCAGAATTACAGAAAAATGGAGACATCAAAGTGGCAGAGCTAGCCCTATTATTAAGAGCAAACTCAGCCAAAGGCAAAAAAGAGACCCAGTCATCCTGATCAGCAGTCACAAAGCATCTTAGATAAGTCTCCAATGTCTGATTTGTTCTCTCAGTTTGACCATTGGTCTGAGGATGAAACGCCGAGGAGAAAGACAATTGAACACCAAGTTTAGAACAAAAGGTCCTCCAAAATCTGGAAACAAACTGGACTCCTCTGTCAGACACAATGTTCTCAGGAATGCCGTGTAAACGAACCACGTGCTGAAGGAACAAAGGTACCAATTCAGAGGAGGAAGGCAACTTAGGTAATGGCACAAGATGTATCATCTTGGAAAACCTATCACAAATCACCCAGATGACGGTCATTCTCTGAGAAACAGGGAGGTCGGAAATGAAATCCATAGAGATATGGGTCCATGGTCTCTTGGGCACAGGCAATGGCATCAACAAACCACTAGAGCGAGAGCAAGGCTTGGAGCGAGAGCAAGTCCCGCAGGACTGCACAAATTCCCTGACATCACGAGACAAGGTAGGCCACCAAAAGGACCGACTAACCAAGTCTCTGGTACCAAAAATTCCGGGATGACCGGCCAACGCGGAACAATGAATCTCAGACATCACACTCTTTTTCCAGTGGTCCGGGACAAACAATTTCCCAACAGGGCAGCGCTCGGGCCTATCCTCCTGACACCCCTCTAGAGCCAGTCTCAAATTGGGCGAGATGGCGGAAAGAACTACACCTTCTTTCAAAATAACAGAAGGATCAGATAACTCAGGAGAGTCCGCAAGGAAACTCCTTGAAAGGGCATCCGCCTTAACATTCTTAGTGCCAGGAAGAAAGGAAACCACAAAATTAAAACGTGTGAAAAAA
>JARQOD010000009.1:26776419-26841937 GCA_033576555.1 Oophaga sylvatica | reverse complement strand
ATTTACAACCACTCTTTGGGTCCGATCACTAAGCCAGTTATGAATCCACCTAACAGTTGCCTTGTCCATTCCATACTTAGTCATTTTTTCAATAAGGATTGTGTGAGATACTTTGTCAAATGCTTTGCTGAAGTCAAAATATACTATATCTACAGCATTTCCTGATCCACCCAGTCAGTGATTCTGTCATAGAAGGAAATTAAGTTAGTCTGACATGACTTATTAGTTACAAACCCATGCTGACTCTGTTTAATCACTTCATTCTTATCCAGGTACTTGCATACATGTTCTTTAATAATTTGTTCAAAGATCTTTCCTGGTATAGAAGTCAGACTCACCGGCCTGTAGTTCCCTGGGTCCACCTTCTTCCCCTTTTTGAAGATAGGAACAACATTTGCTCTTCTCCAGTCTTCTGGGACTTCTCCTGTTCTCCAAGAATTTTCAAAGATTATGGACAGTGGTTCAAGAATTTCTTCTGCTATCTCCTTCAGTACCCTGGGGTGTAATTCATCTGGACCTGGAGACTTGAATTCATTTATGTTAGCTAAGTGTTTCCTCACTGTCTTTCTGTTTATAGATATCCTGGATTCTTCTATTCCTTTAATAGGACAGTGAAGATCAGTTGATGTTACATTTCCTTTCTGAGAGAAAACAGATGCAAAATAGGAATTTAAAAGTTCAGCCTTCTCAACATCCTGACTTACCATTTTATCATTTTCATCCTGTAAAAATCCTATAGCATCTTTGAGTTTTCTTTTACTTTTGACGTATCCCCAAATCCTTTTTTGTTGCTTTTGACGTCACTTGCAAGCCTTAATTCATTGTCAGCTTTAGATAATCTGATTTGTGCCCTGCAGGTTCTGCAGACGGCATTATATTCTTCTTTAGATATGCCTCCCTCTTTCCATTTGATAAACATTTCTTTCTTCCTTTTTAGCATGTGTTTAAGTTCTATGTTCATCCATCCTGGTTTCCTTAAATGCTTCCCATTCTTCCCTCTTTTCGGAATTGTTAACGATTGTGCTTTGAGAATCTCATTTTTCAAGATTTTCCATCCTTCCTGGACATTTTTGTCCTTAAGGATATCCAGCCATTGGATCCCTCCAATTCTCTTTCTGAGTTCCTTAAAATCTGCCTTTCTGAAATCTAACCTTGACGTCTGAGTCTTCACAGGTCTTCCTCCTCTTGTTATCCAAAATTCTAAAATAGCATGGTCACTACCTCCTAGAGTCCCAGCCACTCTTACCTCCTCCACCATTTCCTCCTGTTTATGAGGATTAGATCCAAGGTAGCAGATCCCCTTGTTTTCTCCATTACCTTTTGGAAGATAAAGTTGTCAGCAAGAGAGGATAAGAATTTCCTGGACCTGTTAGTTTTGCCTGAGAGAGATTCCCAACAAATGTCTGGATAGTTGAAATCTCCCATGACCACTATGTCATATTTTTTGGAGAACTTGGCCATTTGATGCATAAAGAGTTCATCCATATCTTCAGCTTGCACAGGCGGCCTGTAGTAAATGCCTACAATGGTGTCCTTTCCATTGTTCTGTCCTTGTACTCTTACCCAAACAGTTTCCACAGAACTCCCAGTCTTTGAAGCGTCAATCTCTGTGCAGATATACGCTTTTCTAACATACAATGCAACACCTCCTCCTCGTTTATCAAGTCTGTTCTTGCAAATAAGTTGTATCCTTCTAGCCTTGTATTCCAATCATGTGTATCGTCCCACCAAGTCTCAGTGATTCCAATGACATCATATTTCTTCTCCTGCGTTAGTAGCTCCAGTTCTCCTTGTTTGTTGCCCATGCTTTGTGCATTCGTATAGAAACACTTTAGTTTGTGATTGGTTTCTCTTCCTTCAATATTTTTATTATGTAAATTTTTTTGTCTTTGTTCTTCCCCTTCACTTCTAATAGCAGAAATCTCAATAGTATTTGTAAAGTGTATGGATTTTGCTGGCGTTTTGCTTCCCTTCCCACATTGTTCTAGTTTAAAGCTCTCCTGATGAGTGTAGCAAGGCGACTTCCAAATACATGTTTTCCAGTCTTCGTAAGGTGCACCCCATCTCTAGCAAGTAGTCCATCGTATAGGTAATTCACTCCGTGATCCAGAAATCCAAATCCTTGCTGACGGCACCATGACGTAGCCAGTTTTCACCTGCAGAATCTTATTCCACCTCCTTGTTCCATGGCCATCCACTGGGAGGATGGAAGAGAAGACCACCTGCGCTCCCAGTTCTTTCACTTTCTTACCTAAGTTTTCAAAGTCACTGCAGATGGTTTCCAGGTCGTTTCTAGCGGTGTCATTTGTCCCCACATGTATTAGCAGGAATGGGTAGTCATCTTTAGGTCTGAAGAGTCCTGATATCCTGTCAGACACATCTTTAATTTTTGCACCTGGAAGACAGCACATTTCTCTTGAGGTTATATCCGGTCTGCAGATAGCGGCCTCTGTTCCTCTCAACAGGGAATCGCCCATGACAACAACTCTCCGTCTCTTCTTCACAACAGTTTTCTTTCTCCATTCAGGAGGACTCTGAGGGCGTACAAGGTTGTTTGTGGGCAAAGTCTTATCCTGATGTATTTCTTCATCGTTCTCCTGTGTAAGAGCCTGGTATTGGTTCCTGAGCAGAATTGGTGCTGACTGCCTCCTGATCCTCCTGCTTCTCTGGGTCACATGCTTCCATTCCTCTGTTTCTTCAGTTGCACTTCGAATTTCTTCTCTTTCTGTACCATGAAGAGATAATTCTGCTCTGTCTAAGAACTCTTCACCTTCCTTAATGGTCTTCAATGTAGATAACCTCTCTTCCAGATTTTGCAACTTTTCCTCCAACAGGGACACAAGCTTGCATTTCTGGCATGTGAAGTTTGGCTTTTCCACTGGTAAGTCTATGAACATGTAGCAAGAAATGCAGCTCACCACATGGCTCCTAGCCTCTTCCATGTTCTTATTGTTCAAGAGATAATCAAGCGGTGAAATATAAGCCAAAACTCGCGCGCCTTTACTGATGTCCTCCTTTCAGCTGCAACAGCCAAAATCCAGTGTTCCTTGAGCTCGCGGAGACTCTTCACTTATCCCAGAAGGCACTGGGAATATGCAAATTATCTCCTCGGGACTCCTCCCCTGGTTTACTGATATCCTCCTTTCAGCTGCAACAGCCAAAATCCAGTGTTCCTTGAGCTCGCGGAGACTCTTCACTTATCCCAGAAGGCACTGGGAATATGCAAATTATCTCCTCGGGACTCCTCCCCTGGTTTTGTTCAGACCAGAACAATTGATCACCGGCAACCCTGATGGGAAAATGACTCCCTTACATAAGACCAATCAGTAACACCTGATTCCCAGTCCTCACAATCCTCACTAGTACCGCTTGTAACCACCAGAGGGAGCCTCTGCTCAGAACTCATCTCAAACCCATTCACAACACCGCTCATCTCTAGTGCTGATATCTTGTGTAAAACCATACTTACCAAGACACATCCATGATTGCTGCCATTCATGCATCTGTCCTGTCAGGTATCTGTAGACTGTCTTCAACGCTGTTCGCCTCCCAATGCTGAAGTAAGCAGCGCTGAACAAACACTTTAGGGTATGTTCCCACGGTCAGTAATCGCTGTGAGTTGGACGCTGCGTACATCCACAGCATCCAACCCGCAGTGTCCAGATGTTACAGCATAGTGGATGGGATTTCATGAACTCCCATGTCCACTATGTGTGCACAAATGCCTGCGGATCACATGCGTATATGTACATGGGGCGCGTCTTTACAGACCGCAGCATGTCTATTTATCTTGTGGAGATGCTAATCTCAGCAAGATAAATGTCCCCATACAATGTATTGAATGTGGTGATTCCACACAGTTCAATGAACACATGCGGAATCGCCTGCGTTCAGAAGCCGGCTGCACTTTTAATGGAGCGGAAATGTGCTGCATCCAAAGCGCTGCCTAATACTGAATGTCTACACATACCATTAAAGTGACCCTGACCGCTGATACCTGTGTGTGACCCATGGGCAGCATATGTCCGGCATCGGCTGTACGATCTCAGCCAGGTATCTTTGTCTCTGAAACGCTGCAGCGTCACAGAGAAATACATGTCTGACTTCTCCCCTCTTGCTGCCAATGACTGGTCTGTTCCTGGACACTCACGCAGGAAGAAAAATTGTCCCTCAGTGAGAAAGGATGGGGAGAAGCCACCAGGGACCCACCTGTGTGACTAGTTACCTGTGTGGCCTTAGTCCTCGGCAACTTTTAAAGCATGTTTTTCCCTGAAACGCAGCAGCATTTCAGAGTCAAACACACCTGGCTGAGATCATACTGCCAGTGTCTGATACATGCGTCCTGTGGATCGAGCAGCATGGATCAGCCATCTGATTCCATTTACAATCCTATACGTGCCATTTATGTCACATGGTTGACTATTATCCTTATGCCTTTGAGGAGAACTATAACTCCCAGCATGGACAGCAGCTCCTATGACATGCTGGGAGTTATAGTTCACCACAGGAGTGGTGATTTTCTTTTGAGTTAGTGGCGTGGGAGCAGAGCGGACACAGCTTTTTTTTCTTCTTAATTCTATTAATGCTTGTCTCTTAGCTTCTTTGTTCCTAGGTACAACTCCGTTGCTGTCTGGGCTTCTGCTCCCTGCACTCAGATAATCAGGCGCTGGTAAATTCCTTCTGACCCTGCTGCCCCTGCTAGACAGGAGGAGGTGGGCGGTCTGGAGCTGCAGTAAGAAGCAGGGCAGGAGGGAGAGGGAGGCTCTCTGTTGTTCTGTCAGCTCCAGTCTCCTATGCTGACTGCAGGCTGGAGCTAGTACAGGAGAGCAGTGCAGTGATGTTTCCGCCCTCTCTGCACAGCAGCTGACTGCCGCCTGAGGCAACAGGCTCAACTTGCCTCATTATAGGTGCGCCCCTGCCTCCCACCAGCCCAGGAAGATATTAGCATACATGGGGGCACATGGGCTCCCAATCGCAGTCCCCCTGAGCTGGTGGAAGTATTTACCATCAAAAAGGAAGTAGTTGTGTGTGACAGTAAAAAGCAAAAGACTCTCAATGAAGGTATTGTGTTCACGGCACTCAACCGCTCTTGTCTGTAGATAATGCTTAATCGCCCTCATCCCACAATCATGTGGAATGCTGCTGTAAAGTACCTCCACGTCAATTGATGCCAATAAGGTGTTGGCCTCTATCGCAATACCTTCCAAACGACTCAGCAGATGCGACGTGTCATGCACGTATGAGAGTAAAGATGTCACAAAGGGTCTAAGTATTCTGTCTAAATAGATTCCACTGCTTTGTGTCAATGAATCTATTCCTGCAACTATAGGATGACCTTTTATGTGCGTTAATCCCTTATGAACCTTTGGTAAGGCATAAAATGTTGGTATAGTTGGACTATTTGGAAGTAAAAATCTATACTCATTGTCAGAAATAAGATTCTCTCCCCTGGCCTGATTCAAAATATCAGTCAATTCTCCTTTATATACCATAGTGGGATCCCCCCTCAACACCTCATACGTATCAGATTGATTTAACAGAGCATGACGCATCTCAAGATCACCCTGGTGGACCATAAGCACTAAATTCCCACCTTTGTCCGAGGCCTTGATTATGAGATCAGAGTTCCTTTCCAACCTCTCAAGGGCTTCAATTTCACCCCTAGAGAGATTGGAAGTACCCATATCATTGGTACAGGAAACCTACAGAGATCTTCCTCTACCATCTTGATAAAAATGTCCTGTCCACACTCTTTAACTCACTAATAGGTGGCATCCTGGTACTCTTGTTCCTTAGATCAGTAAAGGGTCTCTTGCCTCGTTCCCGCTCATTTTCACTCAAAAGGCTTGTTAAAGACTGTGGACCATCAATATCATCTGCCGATAATCCCAGTCCTTTGCACTGTACAAGGTCATGCCGTTGAAAGAAAAGTTTCCACTTGAGATTACGACCAAATAAATGCAGATCCTTAACCCAATTGAAACCATTATATGAATTTATGGGTACAAAATTAAGGCCCTTTTGTAACACAGAGACTTCATCATCAGAGAGTGTATATGATGTTAAATTTATAATCTGACCTTGGTCTATACTACCCTTCTCCTCAAATCGTAACCCACTGTTGGCCCTCTCTCCAAAAAAGATTAAGATGATGAGGATGAAGAAGGCACAGTTTTTACTTGATTTGAGTGGGCTCCCCTTCCATTTCCCCTTTGTCTGTACTGGTTCCTTGGTGTACGCCATTTTGCTTTTGACTGACCACTCCCCCCTCTAAAGTTAGAGAAATTATCCATCTGTTCTGTGTCCGATGTGTCTATATCAGATGAGGATACTTCAACCGAAACCCTAGGTTGGTAGTCGTAAGCCCTATTCTCTTTAAACTCTTCAAGGTCTCGTGTAAATTGAGAGTTTTTTCGATCCTTCAAATTAGTCTGAAATTTCTCAACTGATGTTTTCCCGCTTAATAAAATCAGGATCGAATTTAAACTTTTGGACTTTCTTTATGAGATTAGTGAGTCTTTTTGTTGAATCCTCAAAAAGCTTTTTTTCCTCTGCCAAGTGAATCTGCATAAAACGGATTGAAGCCTCAATAGACTCTTTTGTCCAAACCGCCAACAAAAGGGAACTAGCTGTCCTAGGTGAAGGTTTTATTTTGATTCAAAGTCCCTTAAGTACAATTTTTTTTTTTTATATAATTTTCCAAACCTTTTATCTCCCACCAGGACTTAATGTTTTCTTTATAGCAGAAATGAAGTTCCTTGAATAAAGTTTTGAGGGATGGATTATCTACACTCTCTGAAGATGCTGTGCTTGTGGAAAACACCTGATTGGCGCCCTGAGCCCATAGGTCAATGTTAATTGGGGTTGATAGAAAACTTGCCATACTACAATGAAAGTATCAAAAGTTTTGTACAAAAAAAGTTTTTTTAGGAAATTGGTTCTAAGTCGTGTACATAAATTCCCTTTAAAAGCAACTTTTAATCAAAAAATGTTAAACACCTACCCAGTGCAAAAAAATGGTAAAATACCACAGATAAACAAAAGACCAAAACCTGCAATACCCCTACATTAGGCCTACCTGATCTCTGCCTGACTGTGGAGGTTGGCACCCTAAGAAGTGATTTTTTGGCGCCCCCACTCAGTGAGGACTATCTCTCACTCTTCTATTGCTTCAATAACAATAAAGGTGGGAAAACAATAATTTATAGTGCAGAAATGAAAACATAGAGGAGGAAAATACAAATGGCCATATTGATTTGCAGGTTTTTAGACAACAATAAATAGCAGATAAATCATATTAATTAAAGCACCGATAAGTACTCAAGATTTGATAGCCACATTGCTAATATATTCATAGTTCAGATGCCGAAGCACATAAAGATTTTTCACCTCACACAATATATTCATATCATACCTGCCCCACCAAAAATCAGGGCAGAGGTATACTTGCAGAATTAAATCAGGCCATAAAATGAGTACTTATCATCGGCCATGTTCAACCTGACGCGTTTCCCCGCAACTGCGGTTCAACAGGTTTTTGGAGATAGTAGAGATACTTAGATGCCGGATGCGATGATGAGGGATATCAGAGCCGGCGGTCAGAAGGTCGGACTTAAATAACCCCATTCAATGTTACGGACAGATGTTACCTTTTAAGATGACATCTGCATCTATTTTGAGACCCCAGATACTTGATAATGAGGAGCGCCACTAAATTTGAAGGTACATCCGTGTTCAGTCTCTTGTTTTGCGTTCCATGACATGGAACACATGATTCAATTACTCCCCTGGAAGTGACATTATTGTCACTTCGGGTATGAGGTCTGGAGAGCACGCCGATTCTCAAGTGAGAAGCACCTTACAAATGGGCTATTCCTAATTATAACCTGGTGTTTTAAAAAAGCGCCGACCATTTGGTGGGCGGGGCTGATTTCTGGCTGTAACATTGAATTTAAGTCCGACCTTCTGACTGCCAGCTTTGATATCCCTCATCGTGGCATCCGGCATCTAAGTATCTTTACTGTCTCCAAAAACCTCCTGATGAACCACTGTTGCGGAGAAATGCTTGGGGGTGAACGTGGCCGATGATAAGTACTCATTTTATAGCCTGATTTCATTCTGCAAGTATACCTCTGCCCTGATTTTTGGTGGGGCAGTGTAAGGTGTGGACTAGAGATGAGCGACTTTGCCTCCAGGAGGATCGACTCGTGTGGTGGGAAACCCGACTTGGGTTTCCCACCACACGACTTTCACAAAAGTTGAGTCGAACGAAATCAGCCGACTATCGGCAAAAGTCGAAGGTCCGACTGAAACACGAAACCCAATGCAAGTCAATGGGGAAGAAAAGTCGGCAGGGAGTGGAGGACAGTAAACACAACTAAAGTGCCCATTTCAATGCCAAATGACATCAATTCTTATTACTTAAGCTTGTCAACCTTAATTTACTTTATAATAATAGTTATGCATTGAAAACTGGGGATTATTTGGCTAAAGTTGTGGGGGGGGCAGGGCTGGCTCCAGGTTTTCGTGGGCCCCGGGCCAAAGAGTCTCAGTGGGCCCCTTTAACATATACCACAATTCATGATGCTCAGATACGGCAGAGAAATATAGGTATAGTACAATGAGAAATACTTCACTTCTTACATTACATGAGTGATATCTATTGTAAATTCTACAATAGCTCAAAACCGGACAGTCTATTCCTCCATACAGTATTATGGCCACCACATAGTGCGCCATACAGAATAATGAGCCCCATATATTGCTCCATAAATAATTTGTCCCATATAATGTTCCATACAGTATATGATGAGCTCCACATAATGCTACAGTATATGATGGTCCCCATGGATAATGCTCCAGTGTATGATGGGCCTATATAATGCTCCATATATAATGGGCCCCATATGATGCTCCAGTATATGATGGGCCCCATGGATGCTGCTTCAGTGTATGATGGGCCTATATAATGCTCCATATGTAATGGGCCCCAAATGATGCTCCAGTGTATGATGGGCCCCATGGATGATGCTCCAGTGTATGATGAGCCCCATATAATGCTCCAAATATAATGGTCCCCATATATAATGCTCCATATATAATGGGCTCCATGTGATGCCCCATAAATAATGAACCCCATATGATGCTCTAGTATATGATGGGTCCCATATGATGCTCCAGTATATGATGGACCCCATGGATGATGCTCCAGTGTATGATGGGCCTATATAATGCTCCATATATAATTGGCCCCATATGATGCTCCAGTATATGACGGGACCCATGGATGCTGCTCCAGTGTATGATGGGCCTATATAATGCTCCATATATAATGGGCCCCATATGATGCTCCAGTATATGATGGGCCCCATGGATACTGCTTCAGTATATGATGGGCCTATATAATGCTCCATATATAATGGGCCCCATATGATGCTCCAGTATATGATGGGCCCCATGGATGATGCTCCAGTGTATGATGGGCCTATATAATGCTCCATATATGATGGGCCCCATATGATGCTCCAGTATATGATGGGTCCCATTGATGATGCTCCAGTGTATGATGGGCCTATATAATGCTCCATTTATAATGGGTCCCATATGATGCTCTAGTATATGATGAGCCCCATGGATGATGCTCCAGTGTATGATGAGCCCCATATAATGCTCCAAATATAATGGTCCCCATATATAATGCTCCATATATAATGGGCTCCATGTGATGCCCCATAAATAATGAACCCCATATGATGCACTAGTATATGATGGGCCCCATATGATGCTCCAGTATATGATGGGCCCCATGGATGATGCTCCAGTGTATCATGGGCCTATATAATGCTCCATATATAATGGGCCCTATATGATGCTCCAGTGTATAATGGGCCCCGTATATGATGCTCCAGTGTATGATGGGCCCCATTTATAATGCTCCAGTGTATGATGAGCCCCATCTAATGCTCCAAATATAATGGTCCCCATATGTAATGCTCCATATATAATGGGCTCCATGTGATGAACCTCATATGATGTTCTAGTATATGATGGGCCACATATACACTGTGTGCAGAATTATTCGGCAAATTAGTATTTTGATCACATCATCCTTTTTATACATGTTGTCCTACTCCAAGCTGTATAGGCTTGAAAGCCAACTGCCAATTATTTAAATCAGGTGATTTGCATCTCTAATGAGGGGTGTGGTCTAATGACATCAACACCCTATATAAGGTGTGCTTAATTATTAGGCTATTTCCTTTCCTTTGGCAAAATGGGTCAGAAGAGAGATTTGACGGACTCTGAAAAGTCCAAAATTGTGAGATGTCTTTATTATTATTATTATTATACATTTTTATAGCGCCATTTATTCCATGGCGCTTTACATGTGAAAAGGGGCGAATATAGACAAGTACAGTAAACGTGAGCAATACAAGGCACACACAAGTACAGAAGGAGAGAGGACCCTGCCCGCAAGGGCTCATAGTCTACAGGGATGGGTGAGGATACACTAGGAGAGGATAGAGCTGGTCGTGCGGTGGTTCAGTAGACTGATGATCACTGCAGATTGTAGGCTTGTCGGAAGAGGTGGGTCTTCAGGTTCTTTTTGAAGGTTTCCATGGTAGGCGCGAGTCTGATGTGTTGGGGTAGAGAGTTCCAGAGTATGGGAGAGGCATGTCTTGCAGAGGGATGCAGCAGTCTTGAAATTGCCAAACTTTTGAAGCGTGATCACCGAACAATCAAGCGTTTCATGGCAAATAGCCAACAGGGTCGCAAGAAGCGTGTTGATAAAAAAAAGGCGCAAAATAACTGCCCATGAATTGAGGAAAATCAAGCTTGAAGCTGCCAAGATGCCATTTGCCACCAGTGTTGCCATATTTCAGAGCTGCAACGTTACTGGAGTATCAAAAATCACAAGGTGTGCCATACTCGGGGACATGGCCAAGGTAAGGAAGGCTGAAAAATGACCACCTTTGAACAAGAAACATAAGATAAAACGTCAAGACTGGGCCAAGAAATATGTTAAGACTGATTTTTGTAAGGCTTTATGGACTGATGAAATGAGAGTGACTCTTGATGGGCCAGATGGATGGGCCCGAGGCTGGATCAGTAAAGGGCAGAGAGCTCCACTCCGACTCAGACGCCAGCAAGGTGGAGGTGGGGTACTGGTATGGGCTGGTATAATCAAAGATGAACTTGTGTGACCTTTTCGGGTTGAGGATGGAGTGAAGCTCAACTCCCAGACCTACTGCCAGTTTCTGGAAGACACCTTTTTCAAGCAGTGGTACAAGAAGAAGTCGGTATCGTTCAAGAAAAACATGATTTTCATGCAGGACAATGCTCCATCACATGCATCCAAATACTCCACAGCGTGGCTGGCCAGTAAATGTCTAAAAGAAGAAAAAATAATGACATGGCCCCCTTGTTCATCTGATCTGAACCCCATAGAGAACCTGTGGTCCCTCATAAAATGTGAGATCTACAAGGAGGGAAAACAGTACACCCCTCGGAACAGTGTCTGGGAGGCTGTGGTAGCTGCACACAATGTTGATCGTAAACAGATCAAGCAACTGACAGAATCTATAGATGGAAGGCTTTTAAGCGTCATCGTAAAGAAAGGTGGCTATATTGGTCACTGATTTTTTTGTTTTTGAATGTCAGAAATGTATATTTCTAAATTTTGTGTTATATTGGTTTACCTGGTGAAAATAAACAAGTGAGATGGGTATATATTTGGTTTTTATTAAGTTGCCTAATAATTCTGCACAGTAATAGTTACCTGCACAAACTGATATCCTCCTAAGATAGACAAATCTTAAAAAAAAAACACTCCAACTTCCAAAAATATTAAGCTTTGATATGGGTTGATTGAGAACATAGTTGTTGTTCAATAATAAAAAAGAATCCTCTCAAATACAACTTGCCTAATAATTCTGCACACAGTGTATGATGCTCCAGTGTATGATGAGCCCCATCTAATGCTCCAAATATAATGGTCCCTATATATAATGCTCCATATAATGGTCTTTATGTGATGCCCCATATAATGCTCTAGTATAAAATGGGCCCCATAAATGATGCTCCAGTATAGAATGGGCCCTATCTATGATGCTCAAGTGTATGATGGGCCCCATATATAATTTTCCAGTGTATAATGCTCCCCATATATTGCTCCAAACATTAAAAAAAATGAAATACCTCTTCTCGCTGGGCACTGCTCAACTCTGGATTCCTCAGCGTCGCCATCTTCCAGCTCTCTGCACTTGGACTGTTCAGGCAGAGGGCCCACAGATGTGACATCATCGCGCTCTCTGACCTGAATGTCACTGTCAGGAAACGCAGAAGACGTCACAGTGGAGGAGCAGGGAGAGGTAAGTATTGCAAGTGCTGGGGCCCCTCATAGTACGCCGGTGTCTCTGACGGAGAGTCGGCCCCCCCACCTGCTCAGGGCCCAGGCACTTGCCCGGGTGCACCAGGTGCTGACGCCGGCCCTGGGGGGGGTACAGCCAGGTTAGGGAGGTGGAAAAACTGGAATATGTTGGGGTGTAGGCGGGACGTTCAGAAACTGCAACTGGAGGAATTGGAGATGTCGAAGGAAGAGGAGGACAAAGCGAGCCATTTTGCTGGCAACCTATGTGTCATCAGGGGAAGGTGGTACAAAATCCTTTGAAACCCAGGCATGGTTCATTTTAATGAAGGTGAGATCACCAACATTTTGGGTCGACAACCGGGTCCTTCTTTCTGTCAGGATTGATCCAGCAGCACTGAAGACTCTTTCTGATAGCACACTACCAGCAGGGCAAGCGAGCTCCTATAAGGCATATTGTGCCAATTCAGGCCAGGTGTCCAGTTTATAGGCCCAGTAGTCAAAGGGGAATGAACTGTGAGGGAGAACATCGATAGGGGAGGAGAGGTAATTTTGAACCATAGTTGACAACTGCTGTCTCCTGTCTGTTGCAATCGATTCAGTATTAACAGTCGTGTGAGAGGTACTCGAGAAATCAGTCCACAACATGCTCATGAAACCTATGTCTCCAACGCCACTTCGGCTGTGTTCACCACAAACACCTCTACCATGTTGCCCAGTACGGCTCGTGGTAGAACCTGCACCGCTGCTGTGTGCTGGGAATGCCTCTAACAAATGGTTTACCAGAGTTGCTTGTTTGTTCGCCAATAATAGCTCTAGGTTCTCCTGTGGCATGATGTTCTGTAATTTGCCTATATAGCGTGGATCAAGGATGCTGGCCAACCAGTAGTCGTCATCCTTCATCAATTAGGCAATGCGGGGGTCCGGGGGTCCCTTTTTAGGGTCCGCATGACATAATCACACATGTGGGCCAATGTTCCAGATGTCAATGATGCACTGCCAGTGGTGGGTGGAGGAGCATTTTCTGCCAAATCCACATCCCTGCAGTCACGCACATACCCTGTACCTGACCTAGTCAAGCCAACATTTACTCTTGCCCCCTGAGAAGCATCTTCCTCCCCAAAATAATCATCCCCCTCATCCTCCTCCTCTCCTCTTCTTCCTCCACCTCGTCCAGGACAGTTCCCTGAGCAGACAATGGCTGACTGTCATCAAGGTTTCCCCCCTCCTCTTCCTCCTCCGCTGCAGACGCCTGATCCTTAATGTGCGTCAAAGTTTGCATGAGCAGACGCATAAGTGGGATGCTCATGCTTATGATGGCGTCGTCTGCGCTTACCAGCCGTGTGCATTCCTCAAAACACTGAAGGACTTTACAGAGGTCTTTCAGCTTTGACCACTGCACACCCGACAACTCGATGTCTGCCCTCAAACTGCCTGCCCGTGTGGTGGTGGTGATGGCCTAGATTCAGTCTTTCATTGCAAAAACATTGTGATTCCCTGACTGCTTTGGCCTTGCGACAACGCCTCAACATTTCTTGCTGGTGGTGTGCTAACCGGTGGGCTTACAGTGGGGGAAGCGATGTAGCGTTGCTGGCTACCTTCAGTGCACATGTGCTACATGAGGTTTTGTAGTCCATCCACACTTGCAAGTGCATGTTGTTTAAATGTCTAAGCATGCAACTGGTATTCAAATTTCTGAGATTTTTCCCTTGGCTAAAGGTCCGTCCGCACTTCTTACAGATAACCTTTTCCTCATCAATAGGATTTTGGTCAAAAAAGTGCCACACTGCACTCGTCCTACTATGGGATAAATTTTCAGGGCTTGCACGTTGTGCTAATTTGACCGTCTGCCCAAGCTGTCCTGCAACCCTTTTGGTTTTTGTAACACGTTTTTGGACTGCTACGGGCCTGCCAGATAACTGCAGCTGCGATGTCGATGCCTGCTGCGGATCCTCCTCCTCTTCTGAGCAATTGCCAGCGGCACCCTCTTCCCCAATGGATGCCAATCCGGGTCAACAACTGGGTCATCCATCACCTCTTCAATTTTATCTGCACCTTCCTCTGTGTCACCGTGTAAGGTGGTATAGTATGCAGGAAGGGGCACCTGAGTTTCATCAGGGTCAGATTCTGGCTCAGTAGACTGCGAGGGCAATGTAGTGCTCTGGGTGAATGTACCAGCAGAATCATATAACAGTGGCTGTGCATCAGTGCACTCCATGTCATATTCATCTTGGACTGGGGAATTCAGGATTTGACTTGATAACCCAGGCATGGTATGTGAAAAGAGCTCCATGGAGTAATCTGAAGTGTGGCCTGCCGCATCCTTCACTTTTGGTGGGGGTGAAGGACACAAGGAAAGGAGTTGTTCCTGACCAGGAGCCTGCACTGACGACTCAGTGCTTGCATTTTTTGAAACTTCAGAGGAGGAGGCAATAGAGCTGGAGGCTGTTTGGCAATGTAAGCCAAAACCTGTTCCTGATGCTCCGGCTTTAAAAGCAGTTTACCTACTCCCAGAAAAGGGAGCCTTCCAGGCCTTCTGGAGCCAGGCGATGACGCAGGCTCAACAACACCTGCCTTAGGTGCTATTGTGCTTTTGGCATTACCAGAAGATGCACCACCACCACCAGTACCAGCTGGCCCTCCCACGCCCACATCCCCCGCCTCTTCCACCATACTTCCTCATGTTTGGGAAAATGTACCAGATATATGGTACTGTATCAGAAGCGTACAGCTGTATATGGTGTAGGGGAAAATTTCAATCTCCGTATATATTTCAGGAGTCACATACAGACGCTCTCAGGCTCAGTATGGATTAGACCAGAATATGAAAAGCAGAAAAAGGGTACTGTAACAGAAGATACCAGGTGTATATAGTATTGGGGAAAATTGTAATTCTCCGTATATATTTCAGGAGTCACACACAGATGCTCTCAGGCTCAGTATGGATTAGACCAGAATATAAAAAGCAGAAAAAGGACACTGTATCAGAAGGTGCCAGGTGTATATAGTATTGGGGCAAATTGTAAATCTTCGTATATATTTCAGGAGTCACACACAGACGCTCTCAGGCTCAGTATGGATTAGACCAGAATATAAAAAGCAGAAAAAGGGTACTGTATGAGTAGATACCAGGTGTATATAGTATTGGGGAAAATTTCAATCTCCGTATATATTTCAGGAGTCACACACAGACGCTCTCAGGCTCAGTATGGATTAGACCAGAATATAAAAAGTAGAAAAAGGGTACTGTATCAGAAGATACCAGGTGTATATAGTATTGGGGAAAATTGTAATTCTCCGTATATATTTCAGGAGTCACACACAGATGCTCTCAGGCTCAGTATGGATTAGACCAAAAATATAAAAGCAGAAAAAGGATACTGTATCAGAAGGTGCCAGGTGTATATAGTATTGGGGCAAATTGTAAATCTCCGTATATATTTCAGGAGTCACACACAGATGCTCTCAGGCTCAGTATGGATTAGACCAGAATATAAAAAGCAGAAAAAAGGTACTGTATCAAAAGATACCAGGTGTATATAGTATTGGGGAAAATTGTAATTCTCCGTATATATTTCAGGAGTCACACACAGATGCTCTCAGGCTCAGTATGGATTAGACCAGAATATAAAAAGCAGAAAAAGGGTACTGTATCAGAAGATACCAGTGTGTATATAGTATTGGGGAAAATTGTAATTCTCCGTATATATTTCAGGAGTCACACACAGATGCTCTCAGGCTCAGTATGGATTAGACCAGAATATAAAAAGCAGAAAAAGGGTACTGTATCAGAAGATACCAGGTGTATATAGTATTGGGGAAAATTGTAATTCTCCGTATATATTTCAGGAGTCACACACAGATGCTCTCAGGCTCAGTATGGATTAGACCAGAATATAAAAAGCAGAAAAAGGGTACTGTATCAGAAGATACCAGGTGTATATAGTATTGGGGAAAATTTCAATCTCCGTATATATTTCAGGAGTCACACACAGATGCTCTCAGGCTCAGTATGGATTAGACCAGAATATAAAAAGCAGAAAAAGGGTACTGTATCAAAAGATACCAGGTGTATATAGTATTGGGGAAAATTGTAATTCTCCGTATATATTTCAGGAGTCACACACAGATGCTCTCAGGCTCAGTATGGATTAGACCAGAATATAAAAAGCAGAAAAAGGGTACTGTATCAGTAGATACCAGGTGTATATAGTATTGGGGAAAATTGTAAATCTCCGTATATATTTCAGGAATCACACACAGGTGCTCTCAGGCTCAGTATGGATTAGACCAGAATATAAAAAGCAGAAAATGGGTACTGTATCAGAAGATACCAGGTGTATATAGTATTGGGGAAAATTGTAATTCTCCGTATATATTTCAGGAGTCACACACAGATGCTCTCAGGCTCAGTATGGATTAGACCAGAATATAAAAAGCAGAAAAAGAGTACTGTATCAGAAGATACCAGGTGTATATAGTATGGGGGAAAATTTCAATCTCCGTATATATTTCAGGAGTCACAAACAGACGCTCTCAGGCTCAGTATGGATTAGACCAGAATATAAAAAGCAGAAAAAGGGTACTGTATCAGAAGATACCAGGTGTATATAGTATTGGGGAAAATTGTAATTCTCCGTATATATTTCAGGAGTCACACACAGATGCTCTCAGGCTCAGTATGGATTAGACCAGAATATAAAAAGCAGAAAAAGAGTACTGTATCAGAAGATACCAGGTGTATATAGTATGGGGGAAAATTTCAATCTCCGTATATATTTCAGGAGTCACAAACAGACGCTCTCAGGCTCAGTATGGATTAGACCAGAATATAAAAAGCAGAAAAAGGGTACTGTATCAGAAGATACCAGGTGTATATAGTATTGGGGAAAATTGTAATTCTCCGTATATATTTCAGGAGTCACACACAGATGCTCTCAGGCTCAGTATGGATTAGACCAGAATATAAAAAGCAGAAAACGGATACTGTATCAGAAGGTGCCAGGTGTATATAGTATTGGGGCAAATTGTAAATCTCCGTATATATTTCAGGAGTCACACACAGACGCTCTCAGGCTCAGTATGGATTAGACCAGAATATAAAAAGCAGAAAAAGGGTACTGTATCAGAAGATACCAGGTGTATATAGTATTGGGGAACATTTCAATCTCCGTATATATTTCAGGAGTCACACACAGATGTTCTCAGGCTCAGTATGGATTAGACCAGAATATAAAAAGCAGAAAAAGGATACTGTATCAGAAGGTGCCAGGTGTATATAGTATTGGGGCAAATTGTAAATCTCCGTATATATTTCAGGAGTCACACACAGACGCTCTCAGGCTCAGTATCGATTAGACCAGAATATAAAAAGCAGAAAAAGGGTACTGTATCAGAAGATACCGGGTGTATATAGTATTGGGGAAAATTTCAATCTCCGTATATATTTCAGGAGTCACACACAGATGCTCTCAGGCTCAGTATGGATTAGACCAGAATATAAAAAGCAGAAAAAAGGTACTGTATCAAAAGATACCAGGTGTATATAGTATTGGGGAAAATTGTAATTCTCCGTATATATTTCAGGAGTCACACACAGATGCTCTCAGGCTCAGTATGGATTAGACCAGAATATAAAAAGCAGAAAAAGGGTACTGTATCAGAAGATACCAGGTGTATATAGTATTGGGGAAAATTTCAATCTCCGTATATATTTCAGGAGTCACACACAGATGCTCTCAGGCTCAGTATGGATTAGACCAGAATATAAAAATCAGAAAAAGGATACTGTATCAGAAGGTGACAGGTGTATATAGTATTGGGGAAAATTGTAATTCTCCGTATATATTTCAGGAGTCACACACAGACGCTCACAGGCTCAGTATGGATTAGACCAGAAATAAAAAGCAGAAAAAGGGTACTGTATCAGAAGTGTACAGCTTTATACAGTGTAGGGGAAATTGTAAATCTCCGTATATATTTCCAGAGTCACACACAGATAGTCAGCATGTATTTGTCCGTGATACCAGCCGGTACACGGTAGTGTGTGAAGAGCGTACAGCTCTATACGGTGTGGGAAAAAAATGAACGCTCGGTAACTGTGCGGAAAAATAGAATAAAAGTATTATTGCTGTGTAAAAAGCAGTCTGCACAGCAGTGTACACACAGCAGTACAGCTAGCAGGCAGCCTAATAACCAGCGCTGCTGCACGCAAGAAAATCCTCCCCTGTCACTGCACACTAACTGTACAGCACAATTGCTATCAGCACAAGCACATAAGAACTTCTGTTTCCAGCCCTAACTCTCTCCCTACTGATAAACAGCGTCAGCAACCTCTCCCTACTGTTAAGATCGGCAGACGTAAAATGGCGGTCAGGGCTTTTATACACACTATGACGCCCCCCAAAGCAAGCCAATCACTGCAATGCCCTTCTTTAAGTTGGTGGTGGATGCTGCCCATGTCATCTCGTTGCCCACAGTGTATGTCCTTGTTCACTGGCTGAGAAAAGGCGCCTGCAAGCATTCTGGGAAAACTGACTTCGGCGCTCAGGTCGACCACCGCATGGCCGAATTCACGCTATGGTCGGGTTTCGCTCGGCGAACCTCGACATTAGCGAAAGTCGGCGACTTATGAATCTGACCGACCTGTTTCACTCAACTCTAGTGTGGACCTTTGGTAACCACTACCCCGGCTACAGAGGATGCAGACAGGGAAATACTGAGGAATCTTACCCGCATCTACAAGGGGTCGAGGGTCCGGTGTCTAGCGTGGGTATGAGCAGCCAGGAGCCGGGACCTGAGGAGAGCTGAGGTGCTGTGAAACACTTAGCACCAACAGGACCTTTGCATCACGTGACAGCGTGTTAGAGTAAGGGGCGGAGCTACAGCAAAGCCCCACTGGAAGCCGACAGCAGCACAGGAATGCAGCAGTGAAGAGGAAGAAACAGTAGACAGGTCAGCAAAGCAATATTGTCATACACATAGAGGATGGCGAGGTACAGCAGGGACAACCAAAGGGAGATCAGACGTAGCCAAAAGGTCATGCACAGAGATGGTGTCGAGGTACAGAATAAGCAGACGGAAGACTTTAACAGGGACGGGACCAGATCAAAAACCAAGCAGACATACAAAGATAGGCACGAAGCACATATAGAACAGGGTCAAACACACTTAGCTCAGAGTAAAAAATGACAGAGAATGGCTCCACAATGAGGCTATAAGAACCCTCCCAAGATCCCAAAGAGAGGCCCTCCACATTAACTCTTAATCCACCTAACCTACAAACCCAGCGAACCATGACAGTACCATCCTTTCAATGGGGGGCCTCTGGACCCCCGGTCTCCCAGGATATCGAGCATGGAATGCCCGAACCAGGCGATCAGCGTACACCAATCTGGCTGGCACCCAAGACCGGTCTTCCGGATCGTACCCCTTCCAATGTACCAGGTATTGTAAAGACCCGCAAACCCACCGAGAATGTACAATGTGTTGTACTTCAAATTCCATGTGTCCATCAAGCAATACGGGGGTGGAAGGGAACCTGGATCCTCCACCACTGAACCCAAGGGTTTAAGCAAGGATCTATGGAATACATTATGGAGTTTAAAGAGGAAGGAAGACCTAGGCGATACGCTACCAGGTTAACCACTTCGATTATTTCATAAGGACCAATGAATTTAGGCCCCAGTTTCGCTGAGGGTAATCTTAGACTTATGTTTCACGTAAAAAGCCACACCTTATCTCCACACTGTAACATCTGAACTGAGTCCCTCTTACTGTCTGCAAAATGCTTATATTTCCCTTGAGCTCTGGAAATATTTAAACAAACCTTTGACCACAGATCCCTGATCCGGTTGACACAGTCCTCAGCCCCTGGACAACTAGAATCCAGTCACGAGAATTCGCCAAACTAGGGTTTAATCCATAATAATAAAGAATGGTGACCTACCAGTAGATTGATTTATTCTATTGTTGAAGGCGAATTCCGCCAATGGCAAGGCATCACACTAGTCATTCTGCAAGGCGGAAGTCAAACATCAGAGGATCTGTTCGAGCGACTGGTTGGCGCGCTCAGTTTGTCCATTACTTTCCGAGTGATAACCTGAGGAAAAAGACAGAGATATCCCCAACTTTTTGCAAAAAGCCCCCCAAAACTTAGCTACGAATTGTGCTCCACTATCAGATACAATGTTCATAGGCACCCCATGTAGACGAACAACCTGAGAGAGGAAATGCCTACAAAGGGTTTCTGCTGACGGTAAACTAGCCATGGGTACAAAATGCGCTAACTTGGAAAATCTGTCCACAATTACCCAAATTACAGTATTACCCCGGAATGAAGGAAGATTGGTAATGAAGTCCATGGACAAATGATTCCAAGGTCTCCTCGGAATTGGTAAGGGCACCAATTCCCCGGCCAGCAATGAGAGCTCTTGGAATGGGCACATACCCCACACGCAGCGACATATTTCTTAATCTCTGTAGACATTAACGGCCACCAAAAAACCCTCATTACTGCTTCACGTGTAGCTGTAATACCTGGGCGTGCACCCAGTTTCGAGTCATGGAACTCCCACAGGAGTTTGGTGCGCAAATGCTGTGGAACAAACAATTTGTCTTCAGGTTTGGACCTTGGAGGTAAAGATTGAGCCCCCATAATCTCCTGCTCCAATTCCGACGACAGTTCAGCTATAACCACCCTGGGTTTAAGAATAGAGGACGGTGGGTCGGGGTGGAAAGCGGCTCAAAACTACGTGATAAAGCATCTGCCTTCAAGTTTTTAGACCCTGTTCGAAAAGTAATAGAGAATTGGAATCTAGAAAAAAAAAAGTGACCAGCGGGCCTGCCTGGGAGTCAGTCTTTTAGCTGATTTAATATACTCTAAATTTTTGTGGTCAGTAATGACCGTGATAGGGTGAGCCGCCACCCTCCAAAAAATGCCTCCACTCTTCGAACGCCAATTTGATTGCCAGAAGCTGTCTATTACCTACATCATAATTTCTCTCCGCTGGAGAAATTTTTTTCAAAATATAGGCACAAGGCCTAAGGTTAGTCAGAGTGGCTGAACCCTGTGACAACACAGCCCTCACCCCCACCTCTGAAGCATCAACTTCAACCACAATGGCATGGATGGGTCCGGTTGAACCAATACCGGAGCAGACATGAAGCAATTTTTCAGAATAAGAAAAGTTTGTCTAGCCAGAGGGGACCAATTCCTAATATCAGCCCCTTTACAAGTGAGATCACTGAGAGGCTTAACTATCTGCGAGAAACCTTTGATAAACCTGCATTAGTAGTTCCAAGTTTATACTTGTTTAACCCCTTAAGGACCAAGCCATTTTGTAGGTCATTTATAATGTAAGGTGTGGACCTTTGGTAACCACTACCCCGGCTACAGAGGATGCAGACAGGGAAATACTGAGGACTCTTACCTGCAGCTACAAGGGGTCGAGGGCCCGGTGTCTAGCGCAGGTATGAGCAGCCAGGAGCCGGGACCTGAGGAGAGCTGAGGTGCTGTGAAACACTTAGCATCAACAGGACCTTTGCATCACGTGACAGCATGTCAAAGAAAGGGGCAGAGCTGCAGCAAAGCCCCACTGGGATTCGACAGCAGCACAGGAATGCAGTGTTGAAGAGGAAGAAACAGTAGTCAGGTCAGCAAAGCAATATTTTCATACACAGAGAGGGTGGCAAGGTACAGCAGAGACAGCCAGAGGGAGGTCAGGACGTAGCCAAAGGTCATACACAGATCGGGTGGCGAGGTACAGCAGGGACAACCAAAGGGAGATCAAGACGTAGCCAAAAGGTCATGCACAGAGATGGTGTCGAGGTACAGAATCAGCAGACGGAAGACTTTAACAGGGACGGGACCAGATTAAAAACCAAGCAGACATACAAAGATAGGCACGAAGCACATACAGAGTGGGGGCGCCAAAAAATTGTTTCTTAGGGTGCCAACCTCCACAGCCAGGCAGAGATCAGCTAGGCCTAATGTAGGGGTATTGCAGGATTTGGTATTTTGTTTATCTGTGGTATTTTAACCATTTTTTGCACTGGGTAGGTGTTTTTTAACATTTTTTGATTAAAGGTTGCTTTTAAAGGGAATTTATGTACTGTCAAGATTTCCACTCTGTTTCTGTCTTTTTGTTACTTTGTGTCGGGCTGTCAGTCTGTGCTGCAATCACCTGTGTTCATTTCCCTTAATCAGGCTTCTACTTAAGCATGCTAGTTCCTTTCCCCTGTGGAACATTGATCCCTTAGTGCTCTGTGCCTGACCCAGCTTGACTTGATTCCAATACACGACCTCGGCTCGTGTATTGGACTTCATCTCTGACTTCCCTGTGTCGTACTGCGCCATTTCCAGGACCTGACCTCGGATTGTTTGACCTCCCTTTGCTTACAGTAAAGGTACTGCCACACTACACAATCCCGCTAGCGATCTCGTTAGCGTCGCATACTAATGAGATCGCTAGCGGGATTGTTTATATCGCTAGTAGCTACCTAACTTAGCGATGTCGTTAAGGACGCTATCGCGGTTAGCAATCTCCTTAACGACTTTAGCGGTACAAAAGTACCGCTAAATCGCTAAGAAAAGGTGCTACACTTAGCGATTATACTTACCCAGCGGGAGCGCCGACGAGAAAATAGGGTCCGGAACGATTCCAGCGACGAGCGAGATCACAGCAGGAAGCTCGTCGCTGGCAGCTGCCGCACACAACAACATCGCTAACGGGATCGCTAAATAGTGACGTTTTTTAGCGATCCCGTTAGCGATGTTGTTTAGTGTGGCATACCCTTTAGTAGTATATATAATTACTACCGTGACTCACGTGACTCATTTCCTAGTTATCTGACTGCTGCAGCTAGTCACATGGTCTGATGTCTGAATAGAGCATACAGCACTTCAGGAGCCACTCCAGACCCGAATGGGCACTGGAAACTGAGTATGCCACAGGTTTTTATATTAATAGCATACATGGCTGAAATGCATTTATTTTTTTGCTATACCGAACAAACTTTTTATCCTTCATTCTATCTTCAGCTGTTCCTGGTATCACCATGTTTTCTTCAGAATTCTTGGCAATATACTTGCCTTTATTAAACTTCTCCACATGTAACTGCTATTGTGTGAGATTATGATTCTCTCCTTCATAAAATGTAATAGTAATTGTAAATGTCTTTCATATTAAACCGACATTTAATTTCATTTTCCACAGGTAAATATTGATCACAAAACAAGAGAGCTTATCTCCCAGAAAATCTCACAACCAACAGTTAATTGTTTTGATGATGCTCAACAGCTTATCATATGTCTTATGGCAAAGGACTCATTTCCTCGCTTCTTACGATCAGAGCATTATAAAGAGTTTGTGAAGAAGCAACAAAATAATGGACAAAAAAGATGGCTGTCTTTTTAAAGAACTACAGTTGCAAAGATAATAAGGATGTTTGCTGCTCAAATAATTCAGTTTAAAAGGTTTCTCTATTATGACACTGATTGAATACTGAAATAAAATGGATTTTACACGAGAACAGTTTTTTTGTTTGCATGACATAATAGAATATGTTTGAATAATTGTCTACAGTAGATGGTACACATTTTATCTGTCCTCCTTGCTGATATTGTGATATATTTGCATAAAATAGCAAATTTAATAATTCTAAATATATTCAAATGTAAATGCATATAATTACAAAAAAATGAAGATGTCAGGTTTGTCTTTTAACATTTGAAAGACCTCAACACTAAAGAGGACATGTAGCCAGGTCAAAAGTGGCAATTTTTCCTCTTATTTTATCCCCGCTGAGCATGCTGTTTTTTTAAGTTTGTTTTAATCCACCTTTCCATTCAAGAGATATAGGCCTTTTTATCCAGTGCTAATTTTTATGGTTTTGTTACTAAGGGGTGTGTCTCTCATATTTTCTAGGGGCGTTTCTTTGCACTGCTCTGCATTATCACTCTGTGAGCAATGTAACTTTGATAACGATCATAAAAATTTGCAGTAAATCAAAAGGTCCATATCTTTGCAAACATATGGCGGATTAAAAAAAAAACAGAATGCTCAGCAGGACTTTGGGTATAAATTAAGATTAACATTTCTGACCTGGTGGCAGGTCCTCTTTAAATTATGGCATGTTTTAGTGCTAACATTAAAAGCTTATTCTCAATTTGAGCGTTCAACAACTTACTCCTGAACAGCCTTTCACTTCTTTATTTCAGGGGCGGGAGGCACTCCTCCTTGAGTGATAGTTTTGGTATTTTTTGCTTTCAGCTTACCTTGTCCTGTTACTTTGTCACTGCTTGTTCTGAAAGCAACATTGTTATATTATAACTAAGCGTTTAGTACTAGAGATGAGCGAATATTTTAATGTTGGGTTTGGATTATGATTGGCGATTTTGCAATATTCACCGATGTATTGGTTGAATATTTGGCGAACATAGCCGAACATCAACTGAGTCAATGGGAGGCAAAAACAAACGCACGCTCAACACATCCAAATGGGCCCAAAAACAAAAAAACACATCAAATTTGGGGAAAACACCAGGTAAGTGGCCTCAATTGACCCACAGTACAAATTTTAGAATGGCACGGCAGTAATAAGCCATGCATGAGGTATCAGGGTCTAGGACAGCATTTACAGCTTTGAACTGAACTTCAAATTATGACAAAGTGAGTGAGGCATCAGTGTAGGCCTGCTTTGCTAGCAGCCCTGATACCACATGCAACAGCTCAACCTGCTTTGATGCTCAGCCACACTCAGGTGGCACAAATATCAGTTTCATAGACTAATATTGTCAAAAAAATCTAAGGATAGTAACACGGGTAGTTGACTCAAAGGCGGTGGAGGCCTACCAGTCTCGGAGGACTACTGCTACAGGCAACACACATGAAGGAGACCCAATTAGGAGTATGCACATTTCCAAAAATTAGTGGTAGACACCACCAAAATGGAATACATTTCACTAGAGAAGAACTAGTATAATGAGGACCTACAAATCTTCCACTACAGCCAACCCAGTATATATAAACTATAATGGGCAAGGTGGTGGAACCACTGTGCTGTAGCCCTCGGACAGCCTGTAGGGGTGTAACTAGGTGACCTACCAAATCCGATCAAGGATAAGTGGCAGCAGGCGACACCACGAGCCAAGGAGGGACGAGAATGTGGCATCAGGTGCTACACCATGGTTGACCTACAAAGGGTGGCAGATGACCCCCTAGAGCGAATAGGCTGGTACGGCACTGTAGGGACACTGGATCCACAGGTGCAGATCGGACCGGCTGAGGAACAGAAAAGCACTGGCAGGTGCGGATTGGACTGGCTGTTAGACAGATGAGCACTGGCAGGTGCGGCTGGATCGGGTGTTGAATAGATGGGCAGTGGCAGTTGCGTGCTGGACCAGCTGTTGGACAGAAAAGCAAAGACAGGTATAAGCAGATGGGTGCAGGGTAGACAAGCAGACTGGGGAACTTGACAACTAGCAGACATTCAAGTCAAAGTAACAACATTGCTCAGGCACCTCCATATTGGGGGATTAGCCTTAAATAGAAGGCATAAACCAGCCATTGGCTGGGGACACTTTAAAGCAATGCAGCCGGTCACTGTAAGAGGGAGGGAGTGTGTGCGTTCACTAAGCATAGTGCCCAGGCCTATAATTGAACTTTGGGGGAAAATGACATATAGGGGGCAAGATGAGAAGGTGGTGTGTGAGTGAGAGACACTGAATGTCCTGTCTGTTAGGTACGAGGAGATCCAACAAAGGGACAAGTCTGTAATGCCAAGAGATCAGATAGTCTGTAGTAAGAGGGAATGTCCACTGTGTCAAAGACAGTTGCCAGGTCCAGGAGTAGGAGGACAAACTAGCTACACTTGGATTTTGCAGTTAGTAGGTCATTATTGACTTTAGTCAGGGCAGATTCAGCGGAATGGTGCATTTGGATGCCAGATTGTAAGTGGTCATAGAGGGAGAAAGAGGAAAGATGGGAGGACAGTTCAAAATGGACTTATTGTTCCAGTAGTTTGGAGGCATAGGGGAGAATTGAGAGGGAAAGGGAGGGCTTTTTGAGGATGGGTGTGATCAAGGTATGTTTGAATCATGAGGGGAAGATGCCAGTTGCTAGTGACAGGTTGGAGAGGTGGGTTAGGCTTGGGATGAAGACTATAGTAAGATTTGGAATGAGGTGGGATGTTATTGGGTCAAGTTCACAGGTGGTGAGATGTGTTTTGAAGAGTAAAAAGGAAAGTTGATCTTCAGTAATGGTGAAGTTGGTTGTGGAGGAGGAGAGTTGAGTACTTATGAGGAGGGGCTGTAAGGACTTTAAGGAAAAGCTTTGCCTTACGTTGTCAATCTTCTGCTTGAAGAATGAGGCAAAGTTTTCAGCTGAGATGATAGGAGAGGGAGGGAGGGCTGGTGAACGGAGAAGAGAATTGAAAGCACTGAATAGCTGTTTAGGATTGTGAGACAGGTAAGATATGAGAGATGAGAAGTAGGTTTGTTTTGCTGCATTGAGCAATTGCACAACATTTTTACATCTTCTGTTACTGGACGGGCTACTCCACTGCCTTTCTTTGGCAGCAGCATAGTGGTACGCTTTGTAGATGAGGGCCACAAAGAACATGTGCTCCAGCAGATGGCAAGCACTGCATCAAGTAGCCACTGCTCCTCTTCCTCCATCTTAACATCACACACAGTACAGTCCTCAGAGGTATTACCCTGGTTTTCCCCCACATCACAACTCTCCAACCGCCCAACTGATTGTAGGGAAACCCAGATGGCTGAGTCTGTAGATCTGTTCACACATTCTATGCCATGGGCATCAGAAGTATTCTCCAATGATTCAGAGTCAAGAGGAGAAAATCATCTGCACCGATGCCCCAATTTTTTTCAGTTTGAGCTAGGGCAGGACGAAGTAGGATCCATGCAGAATTCAAACACTCGTCAACAGACGTTAACCCCAGAGGGTGGAAGTGATCCGGACTGTACTGTGCTGTCAGGGCAGGAAGAGGAGGAGCTGTGACTCTCAGAGCAAGGAGTAGGAGAACAGAGAGGATGACTAGAGAAGTAGATTCAACTTGGTGTAAACATAGAGGCATACAGCTGAGTAGCTCAGCAGAGGAGGAGGAAGACGGGCAAGTTACATAGTGGCTTCCCGCACAGACACTGAGTTATGCAACCCGACAAGCACTACATTCTCAGCCCCAAATATGTCAGTGGCCAGCAGCATTTGCGGGTCTGAAGTTGCCTAGCCTGGGTCTTTTTTTCAGACTGCCAAAAATGACACAACTCACGTTACCTGCCAACTTTGTTAAAAACGTATAGTTAAAAAAATGAAATAATTTTACTATTATATGCATGAATTGGTACATGAGCGAAAAACACGCATTAATCTGGGAATCTTACTGTGCTAAAATGCAGACTAGTGGGCCTCACCAACCACCGTCCACCCCATTAACCACAGCTTCTGCTTCTTCTTCCTCCCTCACCATGGCAAGTGTTGTCACACAGGTCTCCTGCCACAGAACCTCTACTTGTTTACCCGTTACAGTTGAGGTGAGTGAGAGCCCATAAGTTGATACGGAAGTGGACATGCCTGCTGCTTTTGACTGATCTTACATACCAAGCATACCCCATCTTTCTCAATCCACTGTAATATATTCACCAGCACCTCTCTCACAGTCCAGCAGCTTGTCGTGTTCACCCTACTCCACCCTCTGTCAACACAGCAGCCAGACAAAATTTGTGCAGTTGGGCTCACGTAAAAGATTGTTTCCTCCTGCACATGGCAAGAGCTTGAACTTCACCATCTTCAATCTACTAATAATAATAACCTTTATTTAAATAGCACAAACACATTCTTCAGAGCTTTACAAGTCAGCAGTTCATACAAGGAAAAAATGAGACGCTAAGCACATAATTTAGCCAATTCATGCAAGACCATAAACCAACGTCAAGGTGGTCTCAAAACTGATGGGTCCTTACATATTTAATGTAAATATCTCTCTCAGGCTGAAGTCTGAATTCCTGTGTGAATGTGGATACCTCTGTCAGTAAAGCCTGTATTTATGGGTAGGTAGGATCCTGCTGTAATTAAAAACACCACATGTTGAAGGGTGTTGTCACGACGTATAACAGATATATTCAAAGATAGCAACCTATATCTAATGTGACATCATTCTAAATTTCATATAATAGAGAAAATCAACATGTATACATAGTATCTGCCAGCAATGTCTTACCTGACATAATATCCTATGTATTGTGGGTCAATACTGTGTACGTGTCACGCTGTCTCTGGATAGAGGTGGACCGGGGTCTATGCTGACCCTGAACTGGGGTCCTGACTAGTCCCTCTACCTGGAGGTACTGTTAATGGTACAGAGGTCCAGGCCGCCAGCGTAACCCTGTCTCCTGTAGATCCCTGACCACTGTAATCTAGTCCTGAGAAGGACCCTGATTACCACCACATGGAATGGGCAGGTCACAGCTTACACACAGTCTAAGACAAACGAGACAGACAAGGGGTAAAGAAAACACAGCCTTGCATACAACACTTCCACTACAGAGGAACACAAAAGGTAAAGGAGATAAACAATAAGCAAGGAGAGGAAAAACCACAACAGGCACTCTTAGTTAAGTCTTCTCAGAAACGATCCGCTCTGCTGGTCTGAATGAATGCTTTCACCGGCAACTTCCCCAGCAGACCAGCAGGTATATGAAGGAAGCTAATTAACAAAACATCAATCGCAGCTGGGCGAGGCTGGTCAGCCCAGCACCGAGAGAGAAAGAATTAACTCCCTCAGTGCCGAAAAACACCCAGCACCAGAAACTCAGCTGTGCGAAGTCAGGGTGTGCAATCGCGACAATCTCCACCGCGACACACCCATGACAGTACCCCCCCTTCTACGAGGGGCCTCTGGACCCTCAGGGCCTGGTCTATCTGGGTGAGTAGTGTGGAAGGCCCGAACCAAACGGTCTGCGTTAATATCCGATGCAGAAACCCACATCCTCTCCTCAGGACCATACCCCCTCCAATGAACAAGGTACTGAAGGGACCGGCGATTCAGACGTGAGTCAATGATCTTCGATACCTGAAACTCCAAATTACCATTGACCACCACTGGAGGAGGAGGTAGAGGTGACGGTATAACTGGTGCCACGTACCTCTTAAGCAACGATTTGTGGAACACATTGTGGATTTTAAATGTAGGAGGGAGGTCAAGACGGAAAGCCACCGGATTAACTATTGAACTGATCCTGTATGGCCCGATGAATCTGGGACCGAGTTTCCAGGAGGGAACCTTAAGTTTTATATTCTTGGTAGACAACCATACCAGATCGTTCACACTTAGGTCCGGACCAGACACTCTCCTCCTATCAGCCATACGTTTGTATCGGTTCCCCATAGTGCTCAGATTATTAAGCACTCCTCTCCACACTGAAGCAAGTGACGACGAAAAAAGTTCCTCCTCAGGAACCCCAGAAGAGCCCCCCCCATTGAAAGTACAAAACTGGGGGTGAAAACCATATGCCCCAAAAAACGGGGACTTACCAGTGGACTCGCTCCGCCTATTGTTAAGAGCGAACTCTGCCAGAGGCAAGAAAGAAGACCAGTCCTCTTGGTTCTCTGAGACAAAACACCGGAGATATGTCTCTAAGCTCTGATTCAGACGCTCTGTCTGACCATTGGTCTGCGGATGAAAAGCCGAAGAAAATGACAACTGCATCCCCCGACGAGAACAAAATGCCTTCCAGAATTTGGACACAAACTGAGACCCCCGATCCGACACCACATCGGAAGGCAACCCGTGAAGTCTCACAATCTCCCCAATGAACACCTGCGCCAGAGTTTTAGCATTAGGAAGAGCAGGAAGAGCAATAAAATGTGCCATTTTGCTGAACCTGTCAACTACAACTAGTATGACAGTTTTACCTGAAGAAGGAGGAAGGTCCGTAATGAAGTCCATAGACAGATGGGTCCATGGACGCTCCGGGATTTTCAACGGTAAAAGGGCCCCAGACGGACGGGTATGTGGGGTCTTAGAAGCGCGCACATACCCGACAGGACGCGACAAAAGTTACAACCTCTTTATTTAAGTTAGGCCACCAAAACCGGCGAGAAACGAGATCTACAGTTGCTTTACTCCCTGGGTGTCCTGCCAAAGCAGAATTATGATGTGCCTCGATAACCTTTTGTCTTAACTGATCTGGAACAAACAGTTTCCCTGGAGGTCCTACAGGGGCGTCCCCCTGAGCCTCCAATACCTCCTCCTCAAGCTCAGAGCATACAGCCGACACCACAACTCCCTCCTGAAGAATAGGAACCGGGTCATCCGTCTTCCCGGCCCCCGGGAAACTACAAGATAAGGCATCAGCCTTTACATTTTTTGACCCAGGACGATATGTGACAACAAAATTAAACCTGGTAAAAAACAACGACCATCTAGCTTGTCTGGAATTCAGACGTTTTGCAGACTCTAAATACAGCAGGTTCTTGTGATCAGTAATGACGGTGACCGGGTGGACTGCCCCCTCCAAAAAGTGACGCCACTCTTCAAAAGCCAACTTAATGGCCAAGAGTTCCCTATTGCCGACATCATAATTCCTCTCGGCGGACAACAATTTTTTAGAGAAGAAAGCGCACGGATGCCATTTACCAGGGGACGGACCTTGAGATAATACCGCACCCACTCCTACGTCAGATGCGTCTACCTCCACAATGAACGGTTGTGATGCATCAGGTTGGATGAGTATGGGTGCTGAAGCAAAACATTTTTTCAAGGAGGAAAATGCTTGACAAGCTTTTTCAGACCACCTAGAAAAATCCGTCCCTTTTTTTGTCATGTCAGTGAGAGGTTTGACAACAGATGAGAAATTACGAATAAATTTCCGGTAGTAGTTAGCAAACCCCAGGAAACGCTGCAGTGCTTTAAGATCCTCTGGCCGATCCCATTCAAGCACAGCCTTCACTTTCCCAGGGTCCATACGGAAACCGGAGGCTGACACCAAGAATCCTAAAAACTGAAGTTCTTGTACAGCGAATACACACTTCTCCCATTTGGCGTACAGTTTATTATCTCGCAAGATCTGCAACACTTGTCTCACATGCTCCTGATGAGACACAAGATCCGGCGAGTAAATTAAGATGTCATCTAGATAAATGACAACAAACTGTCCCACTAGGTGGCGAAAGATGTCATTAACAAAATGTTGAAACACCGCCGGGGCAGTAGTCAGACCGAAAGGCATGACAAGGTTCTCATAATGTCCCACCGGAGTGTTAAACGCCGTCTTCCACTCATCCCCCTCCTTTATCCTAATCAGATTATACGCCCCCCTGAGATCCAACTTAGAGAACCATTTGGCGCCCACAATCTGATTGAAGAGATCAGGAATAAGTGGGAGCGGATACGGATCTCGGACCGTAATCCGATTAAGCTCACGGAAATCCAGGCAAGGGCGTAGGCCTCCATCTTTTTTCTTCACAAAGAAGAACCCCGCGGCCACTGGGGAAGATGAAGGTCTAATATGCCCCTTGGCCAGACTTTCCGAAATGTATTCCTTCATAGCTTGCCTCTCAGGACCAGAAAGGTTATATAACCTAGATTTTGGTAACTTAGCATCAGGAAGCATTTTTATAGCACAGTCATATGCGCGATGAGGAGGTAATTCTTGACACCTTTCCTCTGAAAACACATCCTCAAAGTCCTCCAGAAAAGGAGGTAAGGTTCTAGGCACGACCATACCGATGACCGTGTTCATGCAGTTACTATTGCAAAATTCACCCCACTGGCTTATCTCTCTGGATTGCCAATTAATAACTGGGTTATGTTTAGTTAACCAAGGAAGTCCCAACACAATAGGAGTGGGAAGGCCCTCCAACACATAACAAGACAATAGTTCTTTATGTATTGCCCCCACTCGAAGGTCTATGTTATGCACGGCTTGCACAAAGCTACCTTGACCGAGAGGCCTGGCGTCAATAGAGAATATAGGGATAGGTTTGGCCAATACACTCAGTTGCATACCTTGCACCTGGGCAAACCGAGCGTCCACCAGATTAGCCGCGGCCCCACTATCCAGAAGAACAGAAATCCTCTCAGTTCTCGTACCTACCACCACCTCCGCTGGTACGAGAAACTGAGACGGACTTGGGGACGAAATACATACTCCCAGATTGTCGTCCACCACACAACCTGGGATTAATAGTTTTCCGGCGACTTCTTGCTCAGTACAGTACGGGATGGACACCCCTCAATAAAATGTCCTCTCTCCCGCAGAAGAAACACCTTCTTGTTTTGCGGCGCACCGCCGATCCCCTCCCTCGGAATGATGTCCCTCCCAACTGCATAGGTTCCTCGGAACAAACCAGGGGAACCTCAATATTAGGGACTTTAGAAGGAGGTGGAGTCATCACAGGGGGCGGAGTTACCTCACACCTCTTCCGAAGCCGTCTATCAATGCGAATAGCAAGAGCCATAGCGGCCTCCAGTTACGGGGAGAATCATACTGAGCCAACACATCTTTTAATTTGTCAGATAAACCTTGACAAAACTGGCTCTTAAGAGCCGGGTCATTCCACTGAGTATCCGTGGCCCACCTACGGAACTCTGAAGAAAATTCCTCCACCGGACGATCTCCCTGCTGTATCCTACGTAACTTCATTTCAGCAAGGGAGACCCGATCCGGGTCATCATATACCAGACCCAGGGCTGTAAAAAATCGGTCCACTGACTGGAGAGCCGGGGAGCCCGGGGGAGAGAGAACGCCCAGGATTGAGGGTCCCCTTGTAAGAGCGAGATGACAATTCCCACCCTCTGATCCTCACTCCCCGACGACTGCGGCCGCAGCCGAAAATACAATTTACATGCTTCCCGGAAAGTAAAAAACTTGTCCCGCCCACCAGTGAACCTGTCCGGGAGAGCTACTTTAGGTTCAAATCTGGTTTGCTCCCGGGGGTACAAAACCTTGGATTTAACGTCCGTCAGCTCCATGGACAAACTCTGCAACTGCTGAGCTAAATGGGCTACTGGATCCATGGTGGCTGGGGAGAATCTTTAGATGGGCCGGTGAAAATGTCACGACGTATAACAGATATATTCAAAGATAGCAACCTATATCTAATGTGACATCATTCTAAATTTCATATAATAGAGAAAATCAACATGTATACATAGTATCTGCCAGCAATGTCTTACCTGACATAATATCCTATGTATTGTGGGTCAATACTGTGTACGTGTCACGCGGTCTCTGGATAGAGGTGGACCGGGGTCTATGCTGACCCTGAACTGGGGTCCTGACTAGTCCCTCTACCTGGAGGTACTGTTAATGGTACAGAGGTCCAGGCTGCCAGCGTAACCCTGTCTCCTGTAGATCCCTGACCACTGTAATCTAGTCCTGAGAAGGACCCTGATTACCACCACATGGAATGGGCAGGTCACAGCTTACACACAGTCTAAGACAAACGAGACAGACAAGGGGTAAGAAAACACAGCCTTGCATACAACACTTCCACTACAGAGGAACACAAAAGGTAAAGGAGATAAACAATAAGCGAGGAGAGGAAAAACCACAACAGGCACTCTTAGCTTAAGTCTTCTCAGAAACGATCCGCTCTGCTGGTCTGAATGAATGCTTTCACCGGCAACTTCCCCAGCAGACCAGCAGGTATATGAAGGAAGCTAATTAACAAAACATCAATCGCAGCTGGGCGAGGCTGGTCAGCCCAGCACCGAGAGAGAAAGAATTAACTCCCTCAGTGCCGAAAAACACCCAGCACCAGAAACTCAGCTGTGCGAAGTCAGGGTGTGCAATCGCGACGATCTCCGCCGCGACACACCCTGACAGGTGTAGTGCTCGATCAGAAAGCTAATATGGAAATAACAAAAGACTGACTGGAACAACCAAGCTAGTGTGAATAGGTGCATACGAGGAGCAGCTGTTATGTACGGTAGCTGAGGAGGGCAGGAACAACAGCAGGGCAGCCGAACACCTGAGATGATGGTAACTAATGGGTTGCAGAAACCTGAACTAACCACACAACTAGAGGTAGCCGTGGAACGTTCCTACATTGATCCTAGATGCCTCGTCACAGCCTGAGAGCTAGCTATACCTAAAGATAGAAACAGGAAAGCTAACTGCCCCGGAGTAGAGCCCCAAAGGAATAGGCAGCCCCCAAACATATAATGGCGGTTAGACAAGATGAAAACACAAACGCAGGCAGAAAACAGATTGAGCAAAGGCTGGGGCCACAAGCTGACTAAATAGGAAAGGACAGGAGAGATTACTTTCTGCAACCCAGAAAACCCTACAAAAATCCAACAATTCTGATTACAAAAATACTGAGATCACACAATCTCGCCACCCACTAAATCAGATCTCAGTGTGAACAAAACCAAGCTGCAGCCGCTGAAAAAGCAGGAAAAAGCAAATAAAAAAACAACAGAGGCTACAGACAAACTGTGAGGAGCTCAGGCCCCAGGAGGGACCCGGCTGTCCTCCAGAAATGTGCAGAAAACAATGCAAATAGCAAGCACAAAAATAAAAGCAGAAAATATCTTATCTGATAGCAGAAGATGCAGGCAAGACTCAGCAAACTTCCAAATGAACCAGGAACCACAATTGAGACAAGAACAATTGATCACCGGTAACCATCATGGGAGGGAACCTCCATTATATCAGACCAGTTCGTGATCCCAGATTGCCATGCCTCGCTGAAAGGTTCAGTACTGTCTGTAACCACCAGAGGGAGCCTCTGCTCAGAAACCATCTCTAGCACATTCATAACAAGCAGCCACCTCCAAATAAAATATACAAAATAAGTTGCACTCTATTGTGCTAAAGCATGTCAATGTGAAATATATTAAATATAAATAGCAATACTGCTTCTGAATACTAGTAAAAAATGAGACACTTAGCACATAATTTGGCCAATTCATGCAAGCCCATCCACCACTGTCAAGGTGGTCTCAAAACTGATGGGTCCCTACATATCTAATGTAAATACCTTTCGTAGGCTGAAGTCTGAATTCCTGGATGAATGTGGATACCTCTGTCACTAAGGATTGTATTTATGGGTAGGTAGGATCTTGCTGTAATTAAAACCACCAAATGTTGAAGGGCGGAGTTCGTACTTACAATGATGGTCCAGTCATCTTGAGAAAATGGGGGATAGATAAAGGCTGCATGAGGCTTTTGGCTACAGTTGAGCTTGATGGCGAATTATGTTCTGAGAAGTAGAGAATAGGCTATATATAAAAAGTACTTTTACTAGGGAACGTGATAGGACACCTTAAACAGATGTGTTTTTAGGGCACGCCTAAAACTGTGTCAGTTGTGGTTAGTCCTAATTTCTTGGGGTAGAGCATTCCAGAGTATTGATGCAACTAGTGAGAAATCTTGGAGCCGGGAGTGGTAGGTATGGATTAGTGAGAATGTTAGTTGAAAGTTGATTACGAAGCCTAACAAGCGGGTAGGCTGATAAACAGAAATGAGGAGATGTATGGGGGTGCCACACTGTAAATATATTTGTGGGTGAGAACAAGCAGCTTAAATTGAATCCTACACAACCAGTGCATGACTGGCAAAGAGCGTAGGCGTCTGAGTACCGATTATCCAGATAGATGACATTGGCTGCTGCATTAAGGATGGATTGGAGAGGGAAAAGTCGAGTGAGGAGGAGGCCTTCTAACACTTCCTCCAGTGCTTATGCCTCCTCCACCTCCTTTAGGGCCTCCACCTGCACCTTCAAACTCTGCCTTAATGAGACACACATTCCAACACTGCAGAGAGAATCCCCCCACTTCCATACTGCACAAACAGGGCTCACTACACTCAGGCAGTGTTTAAATTAATATGCCTTGAAGATCGCAGTCATACAGCAACAAGAGTTGTGGACAGCTATCCATGCCAAGTTTGAGCAATGGCTGTCTGAACTGAACCTGGTGCCAAGGTGAAAACCTGGTGGCGGCCCTACGCCAGGGCAACCTGACACACTTGCCTTGTATGTCTCGCATCCTTAACCTGATGGTACAGAAATTCCTCCACCACTGTCCCAGCCTGGATGCATTGCTGTAGAAACCACTGTCATTGTGTGCTCACTTCCACCATTCCAGTTAAGTTGGTATAGAGATCTTTTCGGCCTACCAGTTAATATGCGATGTGATGACACCATGGAATTCAACTCTGCACATGTTGCAGCGACTGTGGTAGCAGCACTGAGACCTGGTGCAGTATGACATTTTGCATAGCCTGGCCCAATGCACTACAGACGTGGTGCAATTCACACTTGCAGAGTGGATACAGATGAAGGATCTCTGCACCCTTCTACACGTTTTCGAAATGGCTAATAAGATGGTTAATGCTGACAATGCAGTCATCTTCATGCTGAAGCACATTTTGAGTAGTCTGCGGGAGGAGCTGGTGATGGTCCTGGGAGAAGAAGAGCAAGCAAAGGAGGATGCGGAAGGGATAACAATATCTCTAAGTTCAGGTCTGTCGTCTCACAGGCAGTTGCAATGGGAGTAACAAATGGAGAAGGACGAGGAGAAGAACGAGGAAGAAGAGGTGATGAACGTGCAACAGTTAGGAGATGAAGAGGATAATGATTCATTCTCTGTTGTCCGTGGTTGCCAGGAGGGGATGGAGGAAGCAAGCTTGAGTGTTATCCAGCCACCAACACATTATGGATTTGGACCTTATGAAAGCAATGGACCCATGAGCGCCTTCTTGCAGCACTTTCTGAAACATGATTATTGCACGCATTGTTAGGATTCAAAATAGTGCTGACTACTGCGTTGCCAGTCTGTTCGACCAATGATAAAAAAGTAATTTCGTCAGTTGCTCCCCCTCGGAAAGGAACGCATCCTTGCTGCTATATCAAAACATGCTTGAAGACAATCTTGACAGTGTTTTTTTCCCAAGCCAGCAGTGAGGCACACAGTGTGCATCACACTGACAGGATTCCAACCCCGGGAACGTTGAGTCATCAATGCAAAAACAGTAGCAGCCTTGCAGCGCTGGAGTTCTGGGCTCCAACTGGACAGGATCTACAAAGAGTTTGTATGTTCTCCCTGTGTTTGCGAGGGTTTCCTCCAAGTACTCATTTTTCTTCTGACATTCCAAATACATACTGATAGGAAATTTAGATTGTGAGACCCAATGGGGACAGTGCCACTAATGTCTGTAAATGTCTGTAAAAAAACTGTGGAATAATTGTATTGTTTATAAATGAGTAAAAAATAAATATATAGAAATTGATGACACTTTTTTGTGCTATCTGCCCATAATTTTTGGAAATGTTTGGTCTCCAAGTTGGGTCTCCTTCATTTGTGTTGCCTGAATTTGGCAGAGCTCTCAGAGCAACAGGCCTACACGTGTCACTCATCCACCAGGTGCTAATCAAACTTTAATTCCGGTGTCACACTTTCCATATGGAATCGATCCAAGTCTACCTATCTAGAGTCGCATGAGTGTAATGCGAGTGTCATGCGAGTGTCATGTGAGTGCAATCCGATTTCTCACACCTAACATTCGATTTACATCCGAATGCATTACGATTGCTATTCGATTGCAATGCGATTTTAACATAAGCTTTTACATACAGCAATTCTCTGTCATTTACACATGGTTTTTAAACTAAATATTTTTCAAAACACATACACACACACATATATATATATATATATATATATATATATATATATGTAATAGATAGATAGATTAAAAGCCGGCAAATTATCTGCTGAGTACAGTATAATCACAGAGTGTCAGGTGAGAATTTTTCTTGATGATTTGCTGTGAAGACACTGAGCTTGAACTGCGGTGACTTTATCAATAGCATTTTCCCATGGTCCAGATGTCACCGCAGGTTTAGCCTGACAGGGAGCGCAGCCTCAGTGACGTCAATGAGGCTGCGCTTGCAACATCTCATGCACCAGTGGTTATTCAGCCTGGATTGATGCATCTTGGCACCATCCAGGTTGAAAACTAATTTTCCCCCAGACATGGATTACGGCTTGGGACAGAACAAACGACAGGTATGGTATATTGTTGTCTTTTTATTTTACTTTTATTACAGAAGATCAAGGGTTTTGGTGGAATCAGGTGAGGTCGTAAGTATGGTTTAATTGAGATTATTAAAGAAGTCTGTGTCTTTCTTTCAATTTAAGGACTTTTTTCTTGGTGTCTGTTTTCTTACAATGTGACTATGGGGTTAGTAACGGAGGTGTCTTATTGATGCCTCTCCATTACTAGCCTCGGGGCTTGATGTCACCAGACAATACAAAGGTGAAATCAACATCCCCCAACTATTACCCCACTTGCCACTACAGGTCAAATGGGAAGAGCGAGGCTAAAGGTACTGCCACACTTAGCGATCTCGTTAGCGATCACGATAACGACGCAAGCTAACGAGATCGTTGGTGTGATCGCTTTTAGGTCGCTAGTAGCTGCCAAACAGATCTCATAAACGACACATCAGCGGTCAGCGATCTCTTTAACGACTTTGGTGGTCGTTAGGATGTCATTAGCATGTACTGAGCACTTCTGATTCATAGGAATTTCCAGCATCGCTCCTGCTCTCTGCGTCCTGCTAGCCTGCTTTGCAACTTCTGCGATCCTCTCTGTGATGCAAAAGAGAACTTACAGATATTGCGATCCACTCGGTGACGCTAAAAACCCTAGTCCCACCTGCGCAGCTGTCATATGCGTCACAAACGAGGTCGCTCGTCGTTCGCAAAAGGTGCCAAACACAGCGATATAGGCTCACCAGCGGGACGCCAACGATCAAAAAACGGTCCAGAATGCTAGTGAACGATCAGCGACATCACAGCAGGGGCCACATCGTTACTACATGCCACACACAACAAGGTCGCTAACAAGATCGCTAAATAGTGACGTTTTAGCGATCTCGTTAGCGATCTCGTTAGCGATCTCGTTTAGTGTGGCATACCCTTAAGTGCCAGAATTGGTGCATCTTATAGATGCACCTTATCTGGAGCGGCTGACAGCTGATGTTTTTAGCCAGGGGGGGCCAGTATCCATGGCCCCTTCCTAGGCTATTAATATAAGCCCACAGCTGTCTGCACAGCCTTTGCTTGTTATTAATTATAGGTGGACCCCACATAATTTTTTTGAAGGGTCCTGCATTTTAATAGCCAGTAAAGGCTAAGTATACAGTTGTGAGTGGATATTAATAGCCTGGGAAGCTCCATGGGTATAACCCCCTTCCCAGGCTATAAACATCTGTCCCCAGTCGTCGGCTTTCCCCTCTACTGGTTAAAAAAATTGTCCGGGAGCCCACGCCATTTTTTTCCAAAAAAATAATCTTTTATTAATTAAATACATGTACAGTAGTTTGCACACACACTGTACTAATTGTATTTGTCACTGACATTTATATATCTACCTATTCTTTTTGTATTTACTGTATGTTATCCATCTCTTCTATCCTGTCGGCTCCTGCAGTAATTTTACAGAACTCGGCAGATGAATTACCGGCTTTTCTTCCATCTATCTCTTTGCAATATAAATACATATATATATATATATATATATATATGTGTGTCACTGACATATATATGTATTGTATACATCTATTTCTATCTATTCTATTCTGACATGTCACTGTGATTATACTGTACGCGGCAGATGATTTGCCGGCTTTTAGTCTTTCTGCTAACCATTCTCTGCTAACTATTCTATCTATTCTATTCTAACATGTCAGTGTGATTTTACTGTACACCGCACATGAATTGCCAGCTTTTCAAAGGTCACGTAAACATCGGACAGCACTCGCATGGTCCGTGTGGTGTCCGATTGTTACTCGCTGTTAGGGTCTGCGGAACGCACCAAATATAAGATGTATAGAGGTGCGTTCGCAGCCAGGGGTCCACCGTGCAGGCGGAGCCTGCTGTTAGTAAGATACAAGAAGAAAAGGTAGCACACTGTAGCGCTATAGCTTGCAAACACGAAATATGAAAAATATGAAAAATGAATTACATCATTACCTTAGAAATATGAAAAATTGAGAAGTCTTAGCGCATAAGATGGCCAAATTATGTGAGCCTGATAGCCACGTCAAGGCTCTTCTCGTATATCAGGTCCCTAACTAATAGGCATTAGTTAGGGACCTGATATACGAGAAGAGCCTTGACGTGGCTATCAGGCTCACATAATTTGGCCATCTTATGCGCTAAGACTTCTCAATTTTTCATATTTCTAAGGTAATGATGTAATTCATTTTTCATATTTTTCATATTTCGTGTTTGCAAGCTATAGCGCTACAGTGTGCTACCTTTTCTTCTTGTATGTATATGAGTTGGTGACTCTAGGTTTAGCACCTGTTCACACTGAATCTAAGTTTGGATGTGCCGGTCAGTTTTTTGATATGTATTCATTTACCTTCTGCCTGAGCACTCCACCTGGTGGTCACAGGCCTTTTAATTACAGCAGGTTCATCACCCCTCCACAGAGATGTAGATTTTAGTCTGAAAAGAGGATTCATAGGTTCCCATGCAGACAGACTTTTCTAAAGCGAGGATAGGCATTAGTTAGGGACCTGATATACGAGAAGAGCCTTGACGTGGCTATCAGGCTCACATAATTTGGCCATCTTATGCGCTAAGACTTCTCAATTTTTCATATTTCTAAGGTAATGATGTAATTCATTTTTCATATTTTTCATATTTCGTGTTTGCAAGCTATAGCGCTACAGTGTGCTACCTTTTCTTCTTGTATGTATATGAGTTGGTGACTCTAGGTTTAGCACCTGTTCACACTGAATCTAAGTTTGGATGTGCCGGTCAGTTTTTTGATATGCTGTTAGTAAGATGGCGCAAGAAGCGAACTCTGTTATCCCGCAGAGTCGCCCAAATAAACGCCGTAACACGCTGTGGCAATATGTGCGAAATCTGTTATTCCACAGAGCCTCTAGAAGGAGTGCCGCAGCGCTATATGGCGATGTGTGCGAACTCAGTTAACACCACTGAGTCGCAAAGTAAACACGCTAGGGCGCTGTCTAGCGTTGAAAGCGAACCCTGTTGCGTCACAGAGCCGCTGAGTCAAACTTCTGTGTCCTGTTAGGCACCCAGGTACACAGTTGACTGGTAAGCGAACATAGAAAGTGATCATGCGCTAATGTCCTCGATGGAGTCACCTGAAATCTATGGCGTCTGAACTCCAGGCCCTGAATACGGCAATCAAACTCCTCACCGGTTATGCCGGTAATCTAAGGCATCTAGGACACCGACCCTGACCAGCTAGCATACCAAGCTCCTCACCGATTAGGTTGGTATTGTAATGGCGTATTTCAGCCGCCCTAACTACACACACGCATGACCATACTGGCGCAAAGCATATAACGGTTGATACTAGCGCACGGCCATGCGGTAAGGACAGCCTTTTATAGCAGCCACGAGAAAAAGACCTTCCAGGAAGGACCAATGGGAAGCTGCTTCAGAACATCAACAGCTACAGGACCTTCCTGAAGGACCAATAGGAGTGGCAGCTGTATCTGAGCTTGCTTTGGGTAATATTTGTTTCTTCTTTTTTTGTCCATACAGGCCCTCTTTGTGCTCTTGCTCTGAAGTTTACATGCTGAGCATGGTTATTCCTGCTTCTTATTCATTATATTGGGCTGGGACTATTATATTGGGCTAGGATAAGTTTGGAATTCCTTATTATGGGTTCTATCGTTATGTCATTTTCTTGCTGATACTGAGCCATTCTGTATGGTTTATTTATTTTGTTTAGTTCCATGCATGACTGTGTCTTTTTTGTCCATATAGACCCTCCATTGACTTCTGTTCAGAGCTTATTTGTTACTGCGATTACCCTAGCTTTTCATTCATGATATTGGGCATATTGTTATTCCATATAATGTGTGTCTAATACTATACTTTCTTGTCTAGGCAGATTTCTAGTCTTGGTTTTTCATTTTTAAGTATGTTTTAACCTACTGTGTGTTCATATGTCAATAAAATTTTGTATTTTTCACCTTTATACTGACTTTTGGTGTAGTGTGCGTTTCATACGGTAGTTCTTTTCTTCTGGTATCTATAGCTGTATCTGAGCATGTGACCCCTGATCTCTAATGGGAGATCTTGCCCTGGGCATGCACAGATGAAGCAACAAAGGACTTAGTCCCAAATCTGCCTGCTCCAACACTGGTTGCAGCAGCAAGTCTCTGCACAGTACTGGGCCGGGCAAGATGCTGGGACCGACGTCTCTGCTGAGCAGGAACCACTGCGGCCGGAGACGGATGGGGGACCGCAGCGGGAACAGCTCGAGATTCCCCTTGTGCAGGAGTGGGAACTCGAACCCTAACATTACCCCCCTCCTAGGGCCCCCCTTCTTTGGGCCTCGCTGCGCTCAAAGACAGCGATGAGCTGCGGAGCATAAGCATGCTCAGCAGGCTCCCAGGACCTATCCTCCGGCCCATAACCCCTCCAATCCACCAAATAAAATTTTTTTGCCTCGTACCACCTTGCACCCAACAATGGCGTTCACCTCATGATCGTCGGTAGATGAACCCGACGTCCCGGCAGATGACTCGGAAAACCGGGAAATGGCCACGGGTTTCAGGAGGGACACGTGAAAGGTGTCGGTGATACCAAGGCGAGGCGGAAGGGCTAGGCTGTAAACCACCGGGTTCACCTGCTCAAGAACTTTAAAGGGACCCAAAAAAGCGAGGTGCCAACTTGGTGGACTCTACACGTAGCCTGATGTTTCGGGCACAGAGCCACACTAGGTCACCCGGAGCAAATGTAGGAGCGGGGCGCCGATGGGCATCGGCCGAAGACCTCATCCTCTCTTTGGAGGCCTGAATGGCATCCTGGGTGCGGTCCCAAATGTCCCGTGCCTCCACAGCCCAGTCTGCCACCCTGGAATTGACGGAAGACACTGGCATGGGCACTGGTACCCGCGGATGCTGACCGTAGTTCAGGAGGATTGGGGTCTGTCCGGTGGAGTCAGCCACAGCACTATTTTGAGCGAACTCAGCCCACGGTAGCAAGGATGCCCAGTCATCCTGCCTGGCAGAGACAAAATGTCCCAAGTATGTGACCAAGGTCTAGTTGGCCCTCTCTACCAACCCATTCGTCTCGGGATGGTATGCAGAGGAGAGATTCAACTCAATGCTGAGTAAACGACACAGTTCTCTCCAGAACCGAGACGCAAACTGGGGACCTCGATCACTGACAATTTTGTCTGGCATACCGTGTAGGCGGAAAATATGCCTAATGAATAATGCTGCCAAGGCCCGTGCAGACGGTAACCGTGGTAATGGCACTAAGTGCACCATTTTGGAGAAGTGGTCGGTTATCACCCAGATGATGGTGCAGCCCCGAGGGGACTTATTCTTGGCGCAGGAGACGCACGCCTGAACGTATTCCCTGACGTCACAGACCATATGTGGCCACAAGTATGTCCTCGCCAGCAACTCAGATGTCCTCTTTGCCGCAAAATGTCCACCCACCCTGGACGAGTGTGCCCAAGAGAGTACCTCCGGTCGCAAATTGATGGGCACAAAAGTCTTGCCTGGAGGCACAGACTCAAGCGAAACCGGGGCCACAGTTCTTAGGCTCTCTGTGGGGACAATCAGCCTAGGCTCCTCCTCCACCTCCTCAGAGGACACCACAGAGCGAGACAGAGCATCAGCACGAATGTTCTTCTCCCCTGAGAGAAAATGGAGGGTGAAATGGAACCGGGAGAAGAACAAGGACCATCTGGCTTGACAGGAATTTAGCTGCTGGGCTGTCTGCAAATACACCAAGTTCTTGTGGTCCGTGAATACTTGGAAGGGAAAGCGAGCCCCCTACAGAAGATGTCTCCACTCGGAGAAGGCCAACTTCATAGCCAGTAAGTCCCTGTCCCCGATGGAATAATTCCTCTCTGCTGGTGTAAAGGTCTTGGAAAAGAAGAATCATAAAATCATAGAATCATAGAATGGTAGAGTTGGAAGGGACCTCCTGGGTCATCTGGTCCAACCCCCTGCTCAAAGCAGGATTCTCTAAATCATCCCAGACAGATGTCTGTCCAGCCTCTATTTGAAGACTTCCATTGAAGGAGAACTCACCACCTCTCGTGGCAGCCTGTTCCACTCATTGATCACCCTAACTGTCAAAAAGTTTTTTCTAATATCTAATTTGTGTCTCCTCCCATTCATTTTCATCCCATTGCTTCTAGTCTTTCCTTGTGCAAATGAGAATAAAGATGATCCTTCTACAATGTGACAGCCCTTGAGATATTTGTAGACAGCTATTAAGTCTCCTCTCAGTCTTCTTTTTTGCAAACTAAACAAATTCCCAAATCCTGCAACCGTTCCTCATAGGACATGGTTTGCAGACCGGTCACCATTCTGGTGGCTCTTCTCTGAACTTGCTCCAGTTTGTTGATGTCTTTTTTAAAATGTGGTGCCCAAAACTGGACACAGTATTCCAGATGAGGTCTGACCAAAGAGGAGTAGAGGGCAATAATGACCTCACGTGATCTAGACTGTATGCTACTGTTGATACATCCTTGAATTGTATTTGCCTTTTTTGCTGCTGCATCACACTGTTGACTCATGTTCAGTCTGTGATCAATTAGTATATTCAAGTCTTTTTCACATGTGCTGTTACTTAGCCCTATTCCTCCCATTTTGTATTTGCTTTTTTCATTTTTATTGCCCAGATGTAGTACTTTGCATTTTTCCCTGTTAAAATCCATTCTGTTAGTTGCTGCCCACTGCTCCAGTTTATTTATCTTTTTGAATCCTCTCTCTATCTTCTCTAGTATTAGCTACCCCTCCTAGCGTTGTGTCATCAGCAAATTTGATCAGTTTACAATCAATTCCTTCATCTAAATCATTGATAAAGATGTTGAACAATACAGGGCCCAAAACAGAGCCTTGTGGTACCCCACTTGAGACATTCTTCCAACTGGATGTGCAGCCATTTACGACCACTCTTTGGGTCCGATCTCTAAGCCAGTTATGAATCCACCTAACAGTTGCCTTGTCCATTCCATACTTAGTCATTTTTTCAATAAGGATTGTGTGAGATACTTTGTCAAATGCTTTGCTGAAGTCAAGATATACTATATCTACAACATTTCCCTGATCCACCCAGTCAGTGGGGTGGAAGCAGGGATGCTTCCGACCCTGGGCATCCTTTTGAAAAAGGACTGCTCCAGCACCAACAGAAGAGGCATCCACCTCTAAAATAAATGGTTTATCGACATCGGGGCGATGTAAGATGGGAGCACTGGTGAAATGCAACTTGATGGAGGAGAACGCCTTGGTGACCTCCTCTGACCACAACTTGGGATTAGCTCCCTTCTTGGTGAGGGCTACTAAGGGAGCTACCAAAGTAGAGAAGTGGGGAATGAATTGGCGACGATAGTAGTTATTGAACCCCATAAAGCGCTGCACCGCTTTAAGGGAGTGGGGTTCTTGCCAATCCATTACAGCTGTAGTTTGGCAGGATCCATAGCCAATCCCTGGGCGGAGATGATATAGCCCAGGAAAGGTAGAGACTCCTGCTCAAACATGCACTTCTCCAACTTCGCATATAGGGAATTTGCTTGCAAGAGGTCGAAGACCTTGCAGACATCTCTCCGGTGGGAGGCCATATCTGGAGAAAAGATGAGAATGTCATCCAGATAGACTACCACCGAGGTGGTCAACATATCCCGGAAGATGTCGTTCACAAAGTCTTGGAAGACAGCTGGGGCATTACAGAGCCCAAAGGGCATTACCAGATATTCGTAATGCCCATCCCTGGTGTTAAATGCCGTCTTCCATTCGTCCCCCTCACGGATGCGAATCAGGTTATACGCACCCCGCAGGTCTAGCTTAGTAAATACCCTTGCTCCCCGAAGCCTGTCAAAGAGCTCAGAGATTAGCGGCAAAGGATACTTATTTTTCACGGTGATAGCATTGAGACCCCTATAATCAATGCACGGACGTAATTCTCCGTTCTTCTTCTGCACAAAGAAGAACCCCGCTCCCGCTGGTGACACCGACTTCCTAATGAATCCCCTTGCCAAGTTCTCCTGAATATATTGGGACATGGCCTCTGTCTCAGGAAGAGAAAGGGGATAAACCCTTCCTCTAGGAGGCTCAGCTCCAGGCAAGAGGTCGATAGGACAGTCATGGGGCGATGAGGCGGAAGTGTCTCCGCAGCCTTCTTCGAGAAAACGTCGGCATAGGACCAATAGACCTTGGAAAGAGGAGAGAGGTCTATGGGTATCTCAGTGGTGGTGACCTGCACGCTGTCCCTAATGCATCTGCCTTTACATAAATTACCCCAACCCAGAATTCTCCCTGAAGACCACTCAATATGGGGAGAGTGGTGGCGGAGCCAGAGTAATCCCAACAAAACCTCACTATACCCTCAGGGAGGATAAAAAATGATATATTCTCCTGATGGGAAGGAGACATAGACAAGGTGAGTGGGACAGACTGATGGGTGATTTGTGTGGGCAGAATTTCTCCGTTCAACACCCGTACCGACACTGGTTCAGCCAGCAGCACTAAAGGCATGGTGTGGCGAGAAGCAAAGGAGGGGACGACATAAAATTCCCCTCTGCCCCAGAATCCACACACAGCTTGACGGGTAGGTTGGTAGAACCGTGGGTAATTATTCCCTTGAGGAGCACTTTAGGGGCAAAACTCATGGCGTCCAGTGACCCTGTTCCTACGGTTACTGGGCGCGACCGTTTATTCAGCCGCTGTGGACATCAGTTGGCAAAATGTCCCTGCTGCTGGCAAATATAACAAATGGGGGATGGACAAATGACCCGAGATTTAGATCCCGCAGGAGCAACCTCCTGAAGGTCGGGCGCCTGAATGGGCGACTCCAGAGGGGGGCGAAGGTAGGAGCCAACCGAACCCTCTGTCGACACTAGGCACGTTCCAGCCTCCGCTCGTGGAAACGGAGGTCGACGCGGGTGGAAATAGCGATAAGCTTCTCCAGTGTGGCAGGAATCTCCCTGGTAGCCAAGTCGTCTTTCACATGACCCGCCAGTCCTCTCCAGAACACGTGAATGAGGACTTTATCTGGCCACTCTAATTCCGAGGTCAGAGTCCGAAATTGGACAGCAAAATGGCTGACCAATGCCGAACCCTGGGTACTTGCCAGCAGTTGGAGCTCCATATCGTGGGTGACCTGAGGTCCTAGAAAAACCTTTTTCAAAGCCTCCAGGAAATGAGAAGCGCTCTGCACCACACGGTCGTCGCGCTCCCACAGCGGCGTTGCCCACTCCTACGCTCTGCCCGACAGAAGAGCTATCACAAAGCCCACTTGTGCCTGATCCATGGGGAAACGTGCAGCCAGAAGCTCGAGGTGTATGGAGCACTGACTCACGAATCCCCGACATTGCTTGCTGTCACCAGCAAACTTGTCTGGAAGCGGGAGGTGGGACAATGTAGGGACAGAGGTGGCAGAGGACAAACTGGCTGCAGCTACGCTAGCAGCCTGAACAGCGACTGCGGTAACATCCACAGCTGAGGTTGTGAGCTCAAGAACCGCCAACCTACCCTCCAGCTGCTGGATGTACAGCTGTAAATGCTGTTCATCCGCCAATTTACTAGCCCGACCCTGGCACTAGTATTATGTTAGGGTCTGCGGAACGCACCAAATATAAGATGTAGAGAGGTGCGTTCGCAGCCCGGGGTCCACCGTGCAGCCGGAGCCTGCTGCTAGTAAGATGGCGCAAGAAGTGAACTCTGTTATCCCGCAGAGTCGTCCAAATAAACGCCGTAACGCGCTGTGGCAATATGTGCGAACTCTGTTATTCCACAGAGCCACTAGAAGGAGTGCCGCAGCGCTATATGGCGATGTGTGCGAACTCAGTTAACACCACTGAGTCGCAAAGTAAACATGCTAGGGCGCTGTCTAGCGTTGAAATCGAACCCTGTTGCGTCACAGAGCCGCTGAGTCAAACTTTTGTGTCCTGTTAGGCACCCAGGTACACAGTTGACTGGTAAGCAAACATAGAAAGTGATCATGCGCTAATGTCCTCGCAGGAGTCACCCGCAATCTATGATGTCTGAACGCCAGGCCTTGAATACGGCAATCAAACTCCTCACCGGTTATGCCGGTAATCTAAGGCATCTAAGACACCGACCCTGACCAGCTAGCATACCAAGCTCCTCACCGATTAGGTCGGTATTGTAATGGCGTATTTCAGCCGCCCTAACCACACACACGCATGACCATACTGGCGCAAAGCATATAACGGTTGATACTAGCGCACGGCCGTGCGGTAAGGACAGCCTTTTATAGCAGCCACGAGAAAAAGACCTTCCAGGAAGGACCAATGGGAAGCTGCTTCAGAACATCAACAGCTACAGGACCATCCTGAAGGACCAATAGGAGTGGCAGCTGTGTCTGAGCATGTGACCCCTGATCTCCAATGGGAGATCTTGCCCTGGGCATGCTCAGATGAAGCAACAAAGGACTTAGTCCCAAATCTGCCTGCTCCAACACTGGTTGCAGCAGCAAGTCTCTGCACAGTACTGGGCCGGGCAAGACGCTGGGACCGACGTCTCTGCTGAGCAGGAACCGCTGCGGCCGGAGATGGATGGGGGACCGCAGTGGGAACAGCTCGAGATTCCCCTTGTGCTGGAGTAGGAACTCGAACCCTAACACTCACACCCATAGACTTGCATTGATGAGACTAAGCCGATATACGTGTAAAATTGCAGCATGCTGCGATTTTACACACACATAGAATACGCTCGATAAAAAATACGGTTATGTGAGCTGGTCCAAGTGCTATGCGGTGTTTCCTCACATATCACTCGTCCGTATTCTACGGTAGTGTGATGCGGGCTAAGCAAGAAATACTGCTCCATAATAAGAAGATGGGATATGGCGTGCTGTATCACGTTTGTAACAGAAAAACATAGTTTTTTTCACTCTGCAACAGCTCTGCACAAAGATGAATTTCACTACCACAAATGAGAAGGTGGGATACGGCATGCTGTATCACGTTTGTAACAGAAAAAAAGGTTATTTTACTTTACAACAGCTCTGCACACAGATTAAGTTCTGCGGCACTAAATGACAAGGTGACATATGCCTGGCTGAATCAAGTTTAGCAACTAAAAACAAAATATTTTGAAAGGTTAACTCGTGCATGGAGCACAATAGAAGCAGTGCACAACATACTTCTATGAAATGTGCCCTGCTGTCTTTGTATGTGGACCTCACTAATGGCACAAGAAAAAAAAAATCTGCTGGAAGGTTGATTTCACAGCCACACAGGACACCTATCTAAACTACCTCACTAGGAAACAACCACCTAGTTAACCAGCTGAATATCTATCAGCATCCAGGACCAGCCTCTCTGCGCTGTTATATTGACAAAATGGCGCTAAAATTAGATGTCCATCCTTTATATAGAGAGGGACATGTGATTTCAGCAGCCAATGGCATAAGCCATTAAGCCATGGGGTTGGACATTGTGGATGTTTCCTGTGCACTGATTGACTAGCCGCAATGTGCATACATAAAGTTAGAAAAAAATTTTTACACGCACGCCGCTCCTCTGAGCTCTTCCTACCCCCTCCTCTCATTATACACGTGCCCCCCTTTCTACATATACAACCACTATTCTAGCCAAAGTGCTCAAAATACTTTAGTGGCAACGCAAATATTTTGCCTCACTTTTTACCAAATGTTACCGATTTTTTGCAAATTTATGAAATTTTGCTCGTGTTTCCGATCACGAATCCGAGTGTGCCATATTTGTGCCAAATTTATATTTGCCAATCTTTTTCTGAACATATTTGCTCATCTCTATTTAGTACACGATTGATGGCCCAATCGGGGCTTACGTCCAAACCCCCTGCAAAACGGGATTCAGATATATGCGCAGACAGGGCCATATACTTTAATGGTGATGACAGAGTGAACGTGCGCTCTGTCGTTCATCATTTTTGTGCATATATGCCTACTGGAGGTGGACACTCAGGCGCAGTCTATTACCTCTGAATGTCCACCTCCAGTAGGCGTAAACACGCGAAACTTATGCATAGCAGAGTGTACGTTTGCTCTGACAAGCACAATTATAGTCTATGACCCTTTCAGCTATTTAAAAGCACCATAAAAGTGATAAAATATCAGCAGTAACTAGTAGTTAACCACCAATAGCAGCAGACCATGCGGCCGCTATGAGCCCCATGACTCTGGGGGAGGGGGGGCGGTGCTAGCTGACATGCCCTCTCCCATAATTTTTTTCTCTGTCTGAGCTCTGTGATGTCTCAGCGCAGATGGCGCAATGATGTCACTACAGCACATCCTCTGTACTGACCAGTGTAGAAGGTCAGAAGATGCTGAGGAGACCAGGGCAGCCTAGAAATGGGAAGAGGTATTTTTTTTGTATGGAGCATTATATGAGGTCCATTATAGTTTATAATACACTGCTCAATAAAATAAAGGGAACACTTAAACAACAGAATATAACTCCAAGTAAATCAAACTTCTCTGTGAAATCAAACTGTCCACTTAGGAAGCAACACTGATTGACAATCAATTTCACATGCTGTTGTGCAAATTGAATAGACAACAGATGGAAATTATTGGCAATTATCAAGACACACTCAATAAAGGAGTGGTTCTGCAGGTAGGGACCAAAGACCACATCTCAGTGCTAATGCTTTCTGGCTGATGTTTTGGTCACCTTTGAAAGTTGGTGGTGCTTTCACACTCGTGGTAGCATGAGGCGGACTCTACAACCCACACAATTGGCTCAGGTAGTGCAGCTCATCCAGGATGGCACATCAATGCGAGTTGTGGCAAGAAAGTTTGCTGTGTCTGTCAGCGTAGTGTCCAGAGGCTGGAGGTGCTACTAGGAGACAGGCCAGTACACCAGGAGACATGGAGAGGGGCGTAGGAGGGCAACAACCCAGCAGCAGGACCGCTACCTCCGCCTTTGTGCAAGGAGGAACAGGAGAAGCACTGCCAGAGCCCTGCAAAATGACCTCCAGCAGGCCACAAATGTGTATGTGTCTGCACAAACGGTTAGAAACTGACTCCATGAGGATGGTCTGAGTGCCTGACATCCACAGATGGGTATTGTGCTCACAGTCCAACACCGTGCAGGACGCTTGGCATTTGCCACAAAACACCAGAATTGGCAAATTTGCCACTGGCGCCCTGTGCTCTTCACAGATGAAAGCAGGTTCACACTGAGCACATGTGACAGACGTGACAGAGTCTAGAGACGCTGTGGAGAGCGATCTGCTGCCTGCAACATCCTTCAGCATGAGCGGTTTGGCAGTGGGTCAGTAATGGTGTGGGGTGGCATTTCTTTGGAGGGCCGCACAGCCCTCCATGTGCTCGCCAGAGGTAGCCTGACTGCCATTAGGTACCGAGATGAGATCCTCAGACCCCTTGTGAGACCATATGCTGGTGCGGTTGGCCCAGGGTTCCTCCTAAAGCAGGACAATGCCAGACCTCATGTGGCTGGAGTGTGTCAGCAGTTCCTGCAAGATATAGGCATTGAAGCTATGGACTGGCCCGCCCGTTCCCCAGACCTGAATCCAATTGAGCACATCTGGGACATCATCCACCAACGTCACTTTGCACCACAGACTGTCCAGGAGTTGGCGGATGCTTTAGTCCAGGTCTGGGAGGAGATCACTCAGGAGACCATCCGTCGCCTCATCAGGAGCATGCCCAGGCTTTGTAGGGAGGTCATACAGGCACAGGGAGGTCATACAGGCACGTGGAGGCCACACACACTACTGAGCATCATTTTGACTTGTTCTAAGGACATTACATTCCCCTTTAATTTTGTGTGTGATTCCAAATCCAGGTCTCCATTGGTTAATAAATTAGATTTCCATTGATGATTTTGTGATTTTGTTGTTAGCACATTCAACTTTGTATAGAACAAAGTATTCAATGAGAATATTTCATTCATTCAGATCTAGGATGTGATATTTGAGTGTTCCCTTTATTTTTTTGAGCTGTGTATATGGAGCACATTACACTGCATGGAGCAGTATATGGGCCCATTATACTGTATGGAGCAATATATGGGGCCCATTATACTGTATGGAGCAATATGCAGTGGCCCATTACACTGCATGGAGCACTATATGGGGCTCATTACACTGTATGGAGCAATATATGGGGCCCATTATACTGTATGGTGAACTACAGTCATGGCCAAAAGTTTTGAGAATGACACAAATATTATATTTTCACATGATCTGCTGCCCACTGGTTTTTATGTGTGTTTGACAGATGTTTTTATCACAGACAGAAATATAATAATTGCAAACATATGAGCAACAAAAGCTTATATTGACAGTTAGAATGAGTTAATGCAGCAAGTCAATATTTGCAATGTTGACCCTTCTTCTTCAGGACCTCTGCAATTCTCCCTGGCATGCTCTCAATCAACTTCTGGACCAAATCCTGACTGATAGTAGTCCATTCTTGCACAATCAATGCTTTCATTTTGTCAGAATTTTTAGGTTTTTGTTTGTCCACCCGTCTCTTGATGATTGACCACAAGTTCTCAATGGGATTAAGATCTGGGGAGTTTCCAGGCCATGGACCCAAAATCTCTATGTTTTGTTCCCTGAGCCATTTAGTTATCACCTTTGCTTTATGGCAAGGTGCTCCATCATGCTGGAAAAGGCATTGTTGATCGCCAAACTGCTCTTGGAGGGTTGGGAGAAGTTGCTCTTGGAGGACATTCTGGTACCATTCTTTATTCATGGCTGTGTTTTCAGGCAAGACTGTGAGAGAGCCGATTCCCTTGGCTGAGAAGCAACCCCACACATGAATGGTTTCAGGATGCTTAACAGTTGGCATGAGACAAGACTGGTGGTAGCGCTCACCTTGTCTTCTCCGAATGAGGCGTTTTCCTGATGTCCCAAACAATCGAAAAGGGGATTCATAAGAGAAAATAACTTTACCCCAGTCCTCAGCAGTCCACTGCCTGTACCTTTTGCAGAATATCAGTCTGTCCATGATGTTTTTTCTGGAGAGAAGTGGCTTCTTTGCTGCCCTCCTTGAGACCAGGCCTTGCTCCAAGAGTCTCCGCCTCACAGTGCGTGCAGATGCACTCACACCTGCCTGCTGCCATTCCTGAGCAAGCTCTGCACTGCTGGTAGCCCGATCCCGCAGCTGAAACACTTTTAAGAGACGGCCCTGGCGCTTGCTGGTCTTTCTTGGGCGCCCTGAAGCCTTTTTGGCAACAATGGAACCTCTCTCCTTGAAGTTCTTGATGATGCGATAGATTGTTGACTGAGGTGCAATCTTTCTAGCTGCGATACTCTTCCCTGTTAGGCCATTTTTGTGCATTGCAATGGTGACTGCACGTGTTTCTTTAGAGATAACCATGGTTAGCAGAAGAGAAACAATGATGCCAAGCACCAGCCTCCTTTTAAAGCGTCCAGTGGTGTCATTCTTACTTAATCATGACAGATTGATCTCCAGCCATGTCCTCATCAACACCCACACCTGTGTTAATGGAGCAATCACTGAAAAGAGGTTAACTCGTCCTTTTAAGGCAGGGTTGCAATGATGTTGAAATGTGTTTTGGGGGATAAAGTTCATTATCTAGCCAAATATTGACTTTGCAAGTAATTGCTGTTAAGCTGATCACTCTTTATAACATTCTGGAGTATATGCAAATTGCCATTAGAAAAAGTGAAGCAGTAGACTTTGTAAAAATTAATATTTGTGTCATTCTCAAAACTTTTGGCCATGACTGTATGTGGTAAATATAATACTGTATGGAAGACTACAGTGGGGAAAATAAGTATTTGATACACTGCCAACGGAGCAGTATATGGGGCCCATTATATTGTATGGATCAATATATGGGGCCCATTATACTGTGTGGATGACTATGTGTGGCCTATAATACTGTATGGTGGACTATGTCGCAAATATAATACTGTATAGAAGACTACAGTAGGGAAAAGAAGTATTTGATAAACTGCCAATATTGCAATTTTTCCCACCTACAAAGAATGGAGAGGTCTGTAATTTTTATCATGGGTACTGTTATGATTTGGTAGCTGAGGAGAGCAGGCAAAAACAGAAATACACCAGAGAGGTTGGAATCTACTGGATTGCAGTATCCTGACTAACCACCACAACTAAAGGCAGCCGTGGAGCGTTCCTAAGTTGGTCCTAGACTGAGAGGTTAACTACACCTAAAGATAGAAAGAGGAAAGCTATCTGGCCCGGAGCAGATCCCCAAAGAACATAGGAAGCCCCCAAACATGTAATGGCGGTTAGACAAGAGGAAATACAGACACAGACAGAAAATAGTATGAGCAAACGTTGGGGCCCAATCTTCCTAGAAAGAAAAGGATAGGAAGGACACTTACTGCAATCCAAAAAACCCTAAAAAATACCAACTCTACTAATTGCAAAAACACCTGAGATCACGCGACCTCTACCACCTAAATTAGTTCTCTGGTGTAACAAAACTAAGCCGCAGCCACTGAAAAAACTGGAAAAGGCAAATGAACAAATAACAGTGGCTCAGATAAACTGAGAGGAGCACAAGCCCCCGGAGGGGACCTGGCTGACCTCCACAGAAGTGCAGAGAACAATGCAAACAGCAAGCACAAAAATAAAAGCAGAAAATATCTTATCTGATAGCAGAAGATGCAGGCAAGAGTCAGCAAGCTTCAAAGTGAACCAGGAACCACAGTTGAGACAAGAACAATTGATCACCGGCAAACATGATGGGAGGGAACCTCCCTTATATAAGACCAGTCTGTAACTCCTGATTGCCAATCTTCATTGAATGGTTCAGTACTGTTTGTAACCACCAGAGGGAGCTTCTGCTCAGAATTCATTTCTAACACATTCACAACAGTACCCCCCCCCCTTGAAGAGGGGTCACCGAACCCTCAGTTGGGCAACCAGGTCGGTCAGGATGAGCTCTGTGATACGCACGGATCAGTCTCCTAGCATGGATGTCCGAAGCAAACACCCAAGAATTGTCCTCCTGACCATAACCTCTCCACTTAACCAAATACTGGAGTTTCCGTCTAGAAAAACGAGAATCCAATATTTTCTCAACCACATACTCCAGACTGCCCTCAACCAAAACAGGGTCAGGAGGCGCAGCCATAGGAACCACTGGCTCGACAAACCTCTTCAATAAGGACTTGTGGAACACGTTATGGATCTTAAATGTCCCTGGAAGAAGTAAACGAAAGGAAACAGGATTAAGAATCTCCATGATCTTATAAGGTCCAATGAACCTAGGCTTAAACTTAGGAGATGCAACTCTCATAGGGATATTTCTTGAGGACAACCAGACCAAGTCCCCCACTTCAAACCGAGGACCATCAGTCCTATGCCAGTTGGCAAACCGCTGGGCCTTCTCCTGAGAGAGGGACAACCTCTCCACTACCTGGTCCCAAATCTGCTGCACACGCTCCACAACAGAGTCAACACCTGGACAGACAGAAGCCTCCGTCTGTCCCGAAGAAAATCGAGGGTGAAACCCAAAATTGCAGAAAAATGGAGACATCAAAGTGGCAGAGCTAGCCCTATTATTAAGAGCAAACTCAGCCAAAGGCAAAAAAGAGACCCAGTCATCTTGATCAGCAGACACAAAGCATCTCAGATAAGTCTCCAATGTCTGGTTTGTTCTCTCAGTTTGTCCATTGGTCTGAGGATGAAAATCCGAGGGGAAAGACAATTGAACACCAAGTTTAGAACAAAAAGTCCTCCAAAATCTGGAAACAAACTGGACTCCTCTGTCAGACATAATGTTCTCAGGAATGCCGTGTAACCGAACCACGTGCTGAAGGAACAAAGGCACCAATTCGGAGGAGGAAGGCAACTTAGGTAATGGCACAAGATGTATCATTTTGGAAAACCTATCACAAATCACCCAGATAACGGTCATTCTCTGAGAAACAGGGAGGTCGGAAATGAAATCCATAGAGATATGGGTCCATGGTCTCTTGGGCACAGGCAATGGCATCAACAAACCACTAGAGCGAGAGCAAGGCTTGGAGCGAGAGCAAGTCCCACAGGACTGCACAAATTCCCTGACGTCACGAGACAAAGTAGGCCACCAAAAGGACCGACTAACCAAGTCTCTGGTACCAAAAATTCCGGGATGACCGGCCAACGCAGAACAATGAATCTCAGACATCACACTCTTTTTCCACCGGTCTGGGACAAACAATTTCCCAATAGGGCAGCGCTCGGGTTTATCCTCCTGACACCTTCCAGAGCCAGTCTCAAATTGGGCGAGATGGCGGAAAGAACTACACCCTCTTTCAAAATAACCGTAGGATCAGATAACTCGGGAGAGTCAGCAAGGAAACTCCTCGAGAGGGCATCAGCTTTAAGATTCTTAGTGCCAGGAAGAAAGGAAACCACAAAATTAAAACGTGTGAAAAACAAGGCCCAACTGGCCTGTCTAGGATTAAGTCGCTTGGCTGATTCCAGATAAACCAGATTCTTATGGTCCGTGAGGACCACCACCTGATGTTTGGCTCCCTCCAGCCAATGTCTCCACTCTTCAAAAGCCGACTCCATGGCCAATAACTCCCGATTACCCACGTCATAATTACGTTCAGTTGGAGAAAATTTTAGAGTGAAAAAGGCACAAGGGTTACTTTTAGAGGCTCTGTATCTCTTTGGGACAAAACGGCACCTGCCCCAATTTCAGAGGCATCAACCTCCACCTGAAATGGCAGAGAAACATCAGGCTGCCGAAGAACAGGAGCAGAAGTGAATCTCTGCTTAAGTTCCTGAAACGCAGAAACTGCCTCAGGAGGCCAATTCACCACATCAGAACCCTTCTTGGTCAAATCAGTCAATGGTTTAACAATAACAGAGAAATTACCAATAAATTTACGATAAAAATTGGCAAAACCCAAGAATCTCTGAAGAGCCTTTAATGAAGTAGGTTGGACCCAATCACAGATGGCCTGAACCTTGACCGGGTCCATTTCAATAACAGATGGGGACAAAATGAATCCCAGAAATGAGATCCTCTGTACGCCAAAAATACACTTTGATACCTTCACATACAGAGCATTCTCTCTCAAAATCTGGAACACAGTCCGAACATGTTTCACATGAGAGTCCCAATCATTGGAAAAAATCAAGATATCATCCAAATAAACAATCAGAAATTTATCCACAAAATCCCTGAAAATGTCATTCATGAAGGACTGGAAGACGGAAGGAGCATTAGTGAGCCCAAAGGGCATCACTAGGTACTCAAAATGCCCCTCTGGGGTATTAAATGCCGTCTTCCATTCATCCCCGTGCTTAATGCGAATAAGGTTATATGCCCCCCTGAGGTCAAGCTTGGTAAACCAAGTAGCACTTTTCACCCTGGAAAACAGGTCAGAAATCAAGGGTAACGGATATTGATATTTCACAGTGATATTGTTCAAAAGACGATAATCAATACACGCCTTAATGAACCATCCTTTTTGGCCACAAAGAAAAAACCGGCACCCAAGGGTGAAGAGGATGGTCTGATATGACCCTTCTCCAATGACTCCTTGATATAAGACCGCATAGCGTCATGTTCAGGTACAGACAAGTTAAAAAGGCGACCTTTAGGGAATTTACTACCAGGCACTAATTCAATAGCGCAGTCATAGCTCCTATGGGGGGGCAAGGATGCAGATTTACTTTCGCTAAACACATCAGAAAAATCAGTCAAAAAGTCAGGAACATCCTGAGCCTGGGGGGAGGCAGAAAAAACAGGAGTGTTGGCATTAACACATTGGCAGCCCCAACTGGTTACAGACACAGATTTCCAATCCAAAACAGGATTATGAGACTGTAACCAAGGGAAACCCAGTACAATAATGTCATGCAGATTATATAGCACCAAAAATTTGCAACTCTCCTGATGATCAGGTTCAACCCTCATTATCACCTGAGTAGAGAACTGGGGTTTATTCTCAGCTAAAGGGGTAGAATCGATCCCCAGTAGGGGAATAGACTTCCGTAGGGGTATCAAGGGAAACCCACAACGTTTAGCAAAATCAAAATCCATCAGGTTAATAGCTGCTCCCGAATCAACAAAAGCCTGAGCAGAAAATGTGGACAGGGAGCAAATCAGGGTAACAGTCAACAAAAATTTAGTCTGAACACTACCCAAGACAACAGAACGTGCAAAACGCCTTCCCGCTTAGGGCAGACTGAAATAGCATGAGAGGCGTCACCACAGTAGAAACATAACCCATTGCATCTTCGAAACTCATGACGCTGTGCCCCAGAAGCCACTCTATCACACTGCATGGGTTCAGAAGCTAGTTCACAAGGCAACACTATTCCACGCATACCTCTACGCTCATGCAAACGTCTGTCAATTTGAATCGCTAATGACGTGGAATCACTGAGACCAGAGGGGACAGGGAATCCCGCCATAACATCCTTTACATTCTCTGACAGACACTTCCGAAAAAGGGCTGCCAAAGCATCGTCATTCCATTTGGTCAGGACTGCCCACCTTCGGAATCTCTGACAGTATAACTCAGCGTCCTCAAGCCCCTGATTTAATGCCAACAAGGCTTTTTCAGCTTGATCAGTGACATTAGGCTCATCGTACAATAACCCCAGAGCCTGAAAAAAATGCATCAACATTACTCAAAACAGGGTCCCCAGGTGTCAGGGAAAAAGCCCAATCCTGAGGACCGCCGCGCAGGAGAGAGATGACAATTTGAACCTGCTGTGCTGCGTTCCCTGAGGACTTAGATTTTAAGGCAAAAAACAACTTACAGTTATTTTTGAAATTCAGAAATTTAGCTCGATCCCCCAAAAACAAATCTGGCATGGGAATCCTAGGTTCCACAACAGGCAACCCTGCAAGATATGTAGCAATACTCCGAACTTCAGTGGCAAGCTGATCCACACGGCCAGACAACTGTGCAAACTCCATTGAGAGAAAAAAAAAATCCTCCTCAGCACCCAGAGATACAGAGGGAAAAAAAAAAAAAATCTCTGACATTCTTCTTTCTTTCACACTATTTTTCCCTTCTGTGAGTACCATATAATTATCAGTTTTAGGCCGGTGATACTGTTATGATTTGGTAGCTGAGGAGAGCAGGCAAAAAAAGCAATACATCAGAGAGGTTGGAATCTATTGGATTGCAGTACCCTGACTAACCACCACAACTAAAGGCAGCCGTGGAGCGTACCTACGTTGGTCCTAGACGCCTCGTCACAGCCTGAGAAGCTAACTTCACCTAAAGATAGAAAGAGGAAAACTATCTGCCCCGGAGCAGATCCCCAAAGAACATAGGAAGCCCCCAAACATGTAATGGCGGTTAGACAAGAGGAAATACACACACAGACAGAAAATAGTATGAGCAAACGTTGGGGCCCAATCTTCCTAGAAAGAAAAGGATAGGAAGGTCACACTGCAATCTAAAAAACCCTAAAAAAAAATACCAACACACTAATTGCAAAAACACCTGAGATCACACGACCTCTACCACCTAAATTAGTTCTCTGGTGTAACAAAACTAAGCCGCAGCCAAAGAAAAAACTGGAAAAGGCAAATGAACAAACAACTGGCTGAACTAAACTGAGAGGAGCACAAGCCCCCGGAGGGGACCTGGCAGACCCCCACAGAAGTGCAGGACAAAATGCAAAAAGCAAGCACAAAAAAGTAAAAGAAGAAAATGTCTTATCTGTTAGCAGAAGATGCAGGCACAAACAAACAAAAAGGAGGGCACAACCCAAAATAGCCAAAAAAATGTTCAACCTGGAGTATGTCAAAAATATGGAATCAGAAAGAGGCAAAGAGACATACTATACACCAGGGAACACAAATGATAAAAATAATAACAAATTTTATTGAAAACCCACAATATAGCACACAATACGTATATAAAAACAATTAAAATTGAACAAACAATCCCTGAAAGGGTACATGATCCCCTGACACCCCAAAAGAGAATATGGTATATACTGGACAAATAAACCATACGATGTATATATAGCACACAGATATACAAAACTAATTAAACCCTTATTCATATAACGCTGAGTTGCTCTAAAGCCTGTGCATGGAACAATATCAGTACGACTATATAACATACATAAGTGCTGTACATATTAAGATATAGCATTTATAGATGGCACCAATAGTTAGCATGGCAAATACCATGAAAAAGGCTCCATATGGTCAAATGACCTGATAGCCAATAGAAAATGACCAAAACGAGCAAAATTGTTACCCAGCATGGGGGAGAGAGAGAGAGGAGGTCAGGGGGAACAGAGCCCAACGCGTGTCGCCACCGCCGTGGCTTCGTCAGGAGCAGAGTGGTAGCGCAAGTACTGTGGGAATCCGTATTTATAAATCGCCAGTAAATGCAGACTTACAACAGCTGAGAATGGACGCTCCAGACAGGAAGTACCTGTAGACGGAAGTGAGAGGAACGGACCTCAGATAGCGAGAGTACCAAGATGGCCGCCGGAGAGATTACTGCGCATGCGCCGAAACACAACCCACCCATATCAATCCAATTTGCAGACAATTCATATAGGGCGCAAAATCAGATTTATTTGAGAGCATCGGTGTCCAGGGAAATGACCCTAAAGAATATAAAGTTGCAAAAGGAAGGAGAGACTCGTAATCACAATGCTGATAGCTCACAGATAAGAAACCCAAATAGTAACAGGGGAAAGAAGAGGTCAAAAAAGCAAATTTAAAAATTGTTTATTGATGCCATCTATAAGAGATATTCCAAAGATGAGTACAAAGTATGCATAAGTATATAGATTGATAAAAGGTGGTGCCATCTATAAGTGACCCCCACAGAAGTGCAGGACAAAATGCAAAAAGCAAGCACAAAAAACTAAAAGAAGAAAATGTCTTATCTTTAGCAGAAGATGCAGGCACGAAACAGCAGGCTTCAAAGTGAACCAGAACAAAAGTTGAGACCAGAACAATTGATCACCGGCAACCCTGATGGGAGGGAACCTCCCTTATATAAGACCAGTCCAGTAACACCTGACGCCAATCTTCACAATCTTCATTGAATAGTTCAGTACTGTTTGTAACCACCAGAGGGAGCTTCTGCTCAGAATTCATTTCTAGTACATTCACAACATAAAACCTCATCCGGAGATCCGTTTCAGTGCGGTCCTCAAAAATGTCTGTAGCTTTAAGAAAATTGTAAGCACTGATTCCTGGTTGCAGGTGTCCAAGTCTCTATTTCCCTTTCTGCAGCACCAGTCAATTGTCCCACTACCACTGCAGCTCTTTGTTTCTCTGTCATAGGGTACATGTCCATTATGCTGCATATTTTGCGCTTAAAACCCTGACAGGGTGTCGGCTTACCGCTATACTGAGGGAGCCACTTTGCTCCAGGCAGTATGCAGCGTCAGTGGTACATCGGGGCCACAGGGCTAGTGAGGGGGCCAGCGTATCCATCCTGCGCGGCAGCGCCGGCGCGTAAGTCATTGGAGCGGTCGCCCTCGGCCGCGCTGTCAGCTTGCGGCTGCGACATGTCTGCGCCCCCCTAGTTAACGTGGCCTACCTTCTCTGAAGGCTGCAGCTCTTCAGGGCACAGCGATGTAGAAGGCCCTGTGCCCCCGGCGCTTGACGTCCAGAGCGCTTACCGAAGCTCTCCACAGGACCTGCCGCCGCGTCAGCGTTGGGGGCGTCCGGGATTCAGCTCGTTTTCTGCAGGTACGCCCCTTCTCTGCGCTGTAGCGCTGCAATTTGGCGGGCAATGGCGGACAATTGGCTCCAAAAATCACAACAACAGCAAAACAGTCTTTTTGCACAAAAAACAGTCCACTTCAAGGCACACAGGACTCGCATATAGCGAGCTTCGTATACTGTTCGTGACGCCAAGTTAAGATGAATCGCACAGCAGGGCTTGTGGGGTACTCGGCACCGAGCCTGTTCACTTCAATGGGGGATGTCACGGGTAGCGCAGCTCGGTCCGTTGCCCTGGGCGATTCACCATAAAATTTGGGATATTTACAGGGGATTATAGTATTTACAGTTTGTTCGTGACGCCACCTGTGGTACCTGGTCGGGGTGACCAGCGCTGCAGGGTAGATCCTCTGGGGGTTGTTACTGGGCAGAAGGTGTTAAGTCTTCCACAGGCAAGACTGATCCCTCAGGGTATATGGCAGTGTAGGGGTGCAGGAGCAATAAGGCAGACACACCATGAAAGTCTCTTTCTGTACCTTTACTGATGGTAATTGCAGGCACGTCTCGGGAAGCTGGCAGGGTGGAGGATGCACGTCCAGTAATCCCACTGGTAGGTGTAGGGCCTCCTTAATCCAGTTGTGTGAGTTTCTGACCTGTGTGAAACGAAGTCAAAACTCTGTCTTCAGTTAAAACGCCCGGCTGACTTTGTGGTGAGGCCCTTCTTTAGGATAGAACAGTGTCTCTGTATGCATGGCCCTGCTAGACTCCTGTCTTCCTGACCCCGGTCACGTATCAGCACTAAATGGGCCCCTGCGACTTGAAGTCCCACAGGGTCTCCGGTGTCTCCTACTAGCGTGTAGAGCTAGCAAGCTCGGACCCGGTGTCCGGTGGTGCAGAGTAGAGGTAAGCGATCAATGCTGTTTCAACCTCTGTCACTCTCTTTTCCTTCCACTCGCCTTTCATTCCTACTTCGACCTTCAGCATAAGCACACACTAGCAGTAGATGGCAGATTCTCCCCTCTCTTCACCGCTCTCAGAGCGTCGGCATGCTTATCACTGATTGAGGTGACTAGACTGACTGTCTGAGGAGTTCTGCTCTAGTCTGAGGTAACCTGAAAACCTCTGGTGTTCTTGAGATGTTCTGAGGTAACTCACGTGTCTACAACTGCCTTTATAAACTGCGAAAGGGCTCCCTCTGGGGATACTAGGGAATAGTGCAGATGTGTTTGTGTGCATTAGGTCACTGTGCGTTTACCTTTGTTGCATCCTCCTGGGATCATGTGGCTCCAGACACAGCTGGGCTACACATCCCCCCTAGTTATCATCAGCACTCCCGGGCTAAAAAGAAATATAATATATTTTTTTTTTTAACATCAACATTAACAATAAACAATAAAATCGTCCCTTGCGGGAGGTGAGGACACTTCAAACTTTGCAATAAATACAAGTAACATATATACAGATATTTACACAAATCTTATATCATTTTTACACTTGGACACTTGTTTACTGGCTTACATTTGCTAGGCTACTCCTTGGTACCTAACAGGTAACTTTCCTTTTGTCGTGCGTACTGACCTACGTGGTGTTGCGTCAGGTATAGTAGCATCTGGCCTATCTGTCCTACGTGCCGGTAAACTGTAATACTGCCTTAAACCTCTCTAGGGATCTGGCAAGCATACTTGTGGCTGGGCGATGCGGTTCTGTTTCCCAGGGGATTCTTCTTCCTGAGACCCAACATCTGGGGGTTTCCACGTTTTGAGATTCCATTTCTTGAGATGCTTCAGGAGCAGGTTCCTCTCGAACTATTTCTTCTGCTGCGGCAACTGGCTCAACTTGACGTTGGAGTGCTTCTTGTGGTTGGTAAAATTGAAGTACTGGAATGATCACAGCGTCTCCGATACAAGGCCAATCTGCAGGAAAATCTCCTAAGTCCGTGTGTTGACTTCACCGGGTTCCTCTTTATCAATAGCAGGTTCTTCTTCGCAAAGCTTTAAATATCTGGACATAGTTTTATTGATCTCTTGAACGGTGTGGGTCGTCTTTCCTCCATCTTTGCTAATGTACAAGTTTTCTGTTGTCAAACTTTGAATCTTGCACGAACTATGGCTCTTTTTCCCATTGATCGTCTAGTTTGTGCATTCTTCTTTTTTTTCAGCACAATTTCTCCAGGTACAAAAGGTTCAGCTGGTGCACTTTTGTTGTAGTTTTCCTCTTGTTTTTCCCTACTTTACTGAGGACTATCTTCCACGCAGGCTTGTACTCTCCTGTACGTTCCTGTCGGTTCGTGTCCCATCTTCAGTAGTAACATCAGCTTCTGTTCTACAACACCAAGTTCCAAATCCATGGGCGCTTTCTGGTCTTGCTCCCATAAGGTAGGCTGGAGTGCAGTTGGTGGAACTCACAGGTGTTGTGAATGGATTGAGATGAGTTCTGAGCAGAGGCCCTTGGTGGTTACAAGCGGTACTGGACTGTCCAGTGAAGATTGTTGAGGATTGGAATCAGTGTTACTGACTGGTCTTATATAAGGGAGTCACTTCCATCAGGTTGCCGGTGATCAATTGTTCTGGTCTCAATCCTTGATTCCTGTTTCTTTGTAGCCTGCTTTGTTGTGTCGCATCTCCTGTAACAAGTAAGACATTTTCTTCTTTTTGCTTTTGTGCTTGATTTTTGCATTTTGTCTGCACTTCTGTGGGGGCCTTCAGGGTCCCCTCCGGGGCTTTTGCCCTCTCAGTTTTGTTCAGCCACTGATGTTTGTACTTTTGCTTTTTCCAGTTTTTTCAGTGGCTGCTGTTTTGATTTTGGTTTAACCCGAGAACTAATTTAGGTGGTAGAGGGGTGTTCTCGGTGTTTTTTTAAATTGTAAAGTTGGTCTTTTTAGGGTTTTTTGGGTTCCCGAAATGCCCTTCCTATCCCTTTTTTATTTAGATAGCGGGCCCCAACGTTTGACATTTTCATTTTCGTCTGTGTCAGTATTTTTCTTGTCTAACCCCCTTACATGTTTGGGGGCTTTCTATGTTTTTGGGGGTCTGTCCGGGGAGATAGCTTTCCCTTTCTATTTTAGGTTAGTTTGTTTTTTAGGTGTGAGAGGGTCTGGACCAAAGTAGGAACGCTCCACGGCTGCCTTAGTTGTGGTGGTTTTCCAGGGGGACTGCATTATAGATTTCCCCAATGCTCTGGTTATTGCCTTTTTTTTACTGCACTCCTTAGCTACCAAAACATAAAGTAACACCGGCCCCCAACGAAAATTAATTATACAGAAGGGAAAAAAATTTTTTAAAGAAAAAAAAAAGGTTGTCAGATTGTCAGAGATTTTTTCGTTTTTGCATTTTTTTTTCTCGTATCTCGGTGCTGGGAAGATTTTTTTTTTCAATGGAGTTTGCACATTGTTGGCCGGTGGATCAGCTTGCCACTGAGGTTCAGTATTGTACCCATCTTGAGGGTTCTGTTTGGAACCAGGATTCCATGCCCGATTTGTTTTTGGGGGGTCGACCAATTTCTGAATTTCAAAAATAATTGTA
>JARQOD010000009.1:26680583-26776319 GCA_033576555.1 Oophaga sylvatica | reverse complement strand
AACGGAGGTCCGTTCGCCGAATCCGAACCAAACTGAGACTTGAAAAGTTTGCTCATCTCTAGTCATACATCACGAGATTTTGCCCAATAACCTCCTTCCTTCAGTAAGAGAAGTGAAGACTGATTGTGGCTGGGTCTTTCAGTATGACAATGATCAAAAACACAGCCAGGACAACAAATGAGTGGCTCCGTAATAAGCATTTCAAGGTCCTGGAGTGGCCTAGCCAGTTTCCAGACATGAACCAAATATAAAATCTTTGGAGGGAGGCGAAACTCAATGTTGACCAGCGACAGCCCTGAAACCTGAAAGATCTGGAGAAGATCTGTATGGAGAAGTGGGTCAAGATCCCTTCTGCAGTTAATATGTGCAAACTTGGGCAACAACTACAGGAAACGTCTGACCTCAGTAATTGCAAAGAATGGTTTCAACACCAAATAATATGTTCTGCTTTTCTATTGTATCAAATACTTATTTCATGCAATAAAATGCAAAGTAAATATTTAAAAATCATAAAATTTGATTTTCTGGAATTTTTTTAACCCCTTAGTGACAGAACCAAATTTTAAAAATCTGACCAGTGTCACTTTATGTGGTAATCACTCTGGAACGCTTTGACAAATTTCAGTGATTTTGAGACTGTTTTTTCATGCAACATTATACTTTAAGATAATGATAAATTTAGGTCGATATGTTTTGTGTTTATTTATAAAAAATATGAGAAATTTGACAAAAATGTAAAAAAATTAGCAATTTTCAAACTTTGAATGATTAGCCCTTTTATTCAGATAGTCACACCAGAGCAAAACATTAATAAATAATATTTCCCACATGTGTGCTTTACATCAGCACCATTTGTAAAATGTTCTTTTATTTTGTTAGCATTTTAGGAGGTTTAAAAATGTAGCAGCAATTTTTATTTTTTTTTCATGGAAATTTACAAAATTAATTTTTTTAAGGACCTATCCAGGTTTGAAGTGACTTTAGGGGTCCTATATATTGGAAAACCCCCATAAGTGGTACCATTTTAAAAAGAACACCCTCTGACATACTGAAAACTGCTGTCAGGTAGTTTATTAACCCTTCAGGTGCTTTTCAGGAATTAATACAAAGTGTCATGATGGGAATGAAAAAGTTGATTTTTACCACCTAAATGTCGCTAACTTTTGAACAGGTCACTGTAGCCGGGAGACTCTAAGGCCACTATTTGCTCGTGAATTGCCATGGCAAACATCATGACCACACAATCATGATCTCAGGGTGCCGATGGGAATAAAGAGAGAGAAGCCACACTCTTTTAAACATTTATATTATATTATATATTATATTATTATTATATAATACAAAGATATACATCTTTACTGTATTATTTTATATAGTCTTTATTTACAGCAGCATCTAAGGGGTTAAACAGATATGGACGGTGATAACACTGATCGTGGCTGATGCAGCAAGTAGTCAGCTATAGTGTACAGCCAACAGCTGCTGGATTGTCACCTGTATGGGGATGCTATTCTCTTATATCTCAGGTCAGTTAAAAGACGTATTGACGGTCATTTTCTGTTTCTCACTGTTGAAATGTAACTACGATAAAAATTACATAGCCCTCCATTCTTTGTAGGTGGGAAAACATGCAAAATTGGCAGTGTATCAAACGCTTACTTTCCCCACAGTTGGTAGTTGTAGACCCAGAAATAATGATTCAATCATGTAATGTATGGAGATCAATCAAATGAGAATAAAACCATTTTTTTCTTGTGCAGGATGTACAGGGATGTGCAAAAAAAGTCCATAGTAATAGGACCAAATAGTCAAATGATTCCTTTGTTATCCCAAAATCAATAACACTGCTGTGCCAAAAATAGTCATTACTAGAGATGAGCGACTTTGCCTCCGGGAGGGTCGAGTCGGGTTTCGGACCACCTGACTTTTCCAAAAGTCGAATCGAACGAAATCGGCAGACTATCGGAAAAAGTCAGAGTTCCGACTGAAACTCAACCCGACCCCTATGCAAGTCAATGGGGAAGAAAAGTCGGCAGGGAGTGGAGGACAGTAAACACACCTATTGTGCCCATTTCAATGCCAACGACATCAATTCTTATTACTTAAGCTTGTCAACCTTAATTTACTTTATAATAATAGTAATGCATTGAAAACTGGGGGTTATTTGGCTAAAGTTGTGGGGGGGCAGGGCTGGCTCCAGGTTTTCGTGGGCCCCGGGCGACAGAGTCTCAGTGGGCCCCTTTAACACACACCACAATTCATGATGCTCCGATACGGCACAGAAATATGGGTATAGTACAATGACAAATACTTCACTTCTTACATTACATGAGTGATATCTATTGTAAATTCTACAATATCTCAAAAACCGGACAGTATATTCCTCCATACAGTATTATGGCCACCACATAGTGCTCCATACAGAATAATGAGGCCCATATATTGCTCCATACATAATTGGTCACATATAATGTCCCATACAGTATATGATGAGCTCCACATAATGCTCCAGTATATGATGGTCCCCATATAATGTGCCATACAGTATAGGACGGTCCCCATAGAGTATAATGAGCCCCACATATTGCTCCATACAGTATAATGAGTCGCATATAAAGCTCCATACAGTATATGATGGGCCCCATATATTGCTCATACAGAATGGGCTCCATATAATGCTCCATACAGAATAGGCCCTATATGTGCTCCATATGATGCTCCATATATAAAGGGCCCTAGATGATGCCCCATAAATAATGAACCCCATATGATGCTCTAGTATATGATGGGCACCATATATGATGCTCCAGTGTATGATGAGCCCCATATAATGCTCCAAATATAATGGTCCCCATATATAATGATCCATATATAATGGGCTTCATGTGATGCTCCATATATAATGTGCCCCATATGATGTGCCATATATAATGGGCCCCATATGATGCTCCAGTATATGATGTGCCCCATGGATGATGCTCCAGTGTATGATGGGCCTATATAATGCTCCATATATAATGGGCCCCTTATGATGCTCCAGTGTATAATGGGCCCCGTATATGATGCTCCAGTGTATGATGGGCCCCATTTATAATGCCTCAGTGTATGATGGACCCCATATATAACACTCCAGTGTATAATGGGCTCATTCTATGATGCTCAAACAAATGATGTGCCCCATATTATTTCTCCAGTGTATAATGCTCCCCATATATTGCTCCAAACATTAAAAAAAATGTAATACCTCTCCTCGCTGGGCACTGCTCTACTCTGCACTCCTCAGCGTCTCCATCTTCCAGCTCTCTGCACTGTGACTGTTCAGGCAGAGGGTGCACAGACGTGACGTCATCGCGCTCTCTGACCTGAATGTCACTGTCAGGAAACGCAGAAGACGTCACAGCGGTGCAGCAGGGAGAGGTAAGTATTGCAAGTGCTGGGGCCCTGAGCAAGCAGGGAGGCACACTCGTGGGCACAAGCACTGGCACAGGGCCCCTCATAGTACACTGGTGTCTCTAACGGCGAGAGGGCCGCCCACCTGCTCAGGGCTCCGGCACTTGCCCGGGTGCGCCAGGTGCTGACGCCGGCCCTGGGGGGGCTATAGCCCAGTTAGGGAGGTGGAAAAACTGGCATATGTTGAGGTGAAGTCTGGACGTTCAGTAGCTGCAAATGGAGGAATTGGAGAAGTCGGAGGAAGAGGAGGACAAAGCCAGCAATTTTGCTGGCAACCTATGTGTCATCAGGGGAAGGTTGTACAAATTCCTTTGAAACCCAGGCATGGTTCATTTTAATGAAGGTGAAATCACCTACATTTTGGGTCGACAGCCGGGTCCTTCATTCTGTTAGGATTGATCCAGCAGCACTGAAGACTCTTTCTGATAGCACACTACCAGCAGGGCAAACAAGCTCCTGTAAGGCATATTGTGCCAATTCAGGCCAGGTGTCCAGTTTACAGGCCCAGTAGTCAAAGGGGAATGAACTGTGAGGGAGAACATCGATAGGGGAGGAGAGGTAATTTTGAAACATAGTTGACAACTGCTGTCTCCTGTCTGTTGCAATCGATTCAGTATTACCCATAGTGTGAGCGGTACTCGAGAAATCAGTCCACAACATGGTCATGAAACCCCTGTCTCCAACGCCACTTCGGCTGTGTGCACCACGAACACCTCTTCCATGTTGCCCAGTATGGCTCGTGGTAGAACCTGCACCGCTGCTGTGTGCTGGGAATGCCTCCAACAAACGGTTTACCAGAGCTGCTTGTTTGTTCACCAATATTAGCTCTAGGTTCTCCTGTGGCATGATGTTCTGTAATTTGCCTTTATAGCATGGATCGAGGATGCTGGCCAATCAGTAGTCGTCATCCTTCATAATTTTGGCAATGCGGGGGTCCCTTTTTAGGATCCGCAAGACATAATCACACATGTGGGCCAATGTTCCAGGTGTCAATGATGCACTGCCAGTGGTGGGTGGAGGAGCACTTTCTGTCAAATCCACATCCTTCCAGTCATGCACAAACTCTGTACCTTACCTTGGAAAACCAAAATTTTCTCTTGCCCCTGAGAAGCATCCTCCTCCCCAAAATAATCATCCCCCTCATCCTCCTCCTCCTCCTCCTCCTCTTCCTCTTCTTCCTCCACCTTGTCCAGGACAGTTCCCTGAGCAGACAATGGCTGATTGTCATCAAGGCTTCCCTCCTCCTCATCCTCTTCCGCTGCAGACGCCTGTTCCTTAATGTGCGTCAAAGTTTGCATGAGCAGACGCATAAGTGGGATGCTCATGCTTATGATGGCATCATCTGCACTTACCAGTCATGTGCATTCCTCAGAACACTGAAGGACTTTACAGAGGTCTTTTATCTTTGAACACTGCACACCCGACAACTCGATTGTCTGCCCTCAAACTGCCTGCCAGTGTATCCTCCCACAAATGCATTACAGCCTGCCTTTGTTCGCACAGCCTCTCAACCATGTGCATGGTGGAGTTCCACCTTGTTGCAATGTCTATGATTAGGTGGTGCTTGGAGAGGTGGAGCGATCGCTGCAGCCTCTGCATACGACTGGAGTTTACGGGCAAGCGACGGATGTGCGAGCACAGTCTTCGCACCTTATGGAGCAGGGCTGGTAACTCTGGATAAATATTTATGAAGCACTGCACCACCAGGTTCAAGGTGTGAGCCAGGCAAGGTATGTGTCTGAGCTTTGCCATGACTATGGCCGCCACAAAATTACATCCGTTATCACTGACTACCTTGCCTGGCTCAAGATGTAGACTGCCCAGCCATGACTCAGTTTCTCGCTGCAAGTAGTCGGCCAGTACCTCCGCGGTGTGTCTGTTGTCACCCAAAGACATCATCTTTAAAACAGCCTGCTGATGCTTACCACTAGCTGTTCGATAGTGTGACACCTCATGTGCAACACTGGCAGCTGCGGATGGAGTGCTTGTGCGACTGCGCTCTGTCGACGAGCTTTCGCTTCTGGAGGAGGAGGAGGAGGGTCGAACGCCTACAGCCAACTGTTGCCTATACCGTGGGCTAGGCAGCATGGTCCCACTGCCACTGTCCCCTTTGGACCCTGCATCCACCACATTAACCCAGTGCGCAGTGATGGACACGTAACGGCCCTGGCCATGCCTACTGGCAAATGCATCTTTTGTGAGGTGCACCTTTCCACTCACTGATTGTTTGAGTGCATGGACAATGCGGTCTTTCACATGCAGGTGGAGGGCAGGAATAGCTTTTCTAGCAAAGAAGTGCCGACTGGGTAGGTCATAGCGTGGGACAGCGTAGGCCATTAGCTCTCGGAATGCTGTGCTTTCAACCAAACGGAAGGGCATCATCCCTAATGAGATCAGTTTGGCAATGTAGGCGTTCAAAGCCAGTGTACACGGATGAGAGGATGAGTACTTTCTTGTCCTACTCAGAGTCTCTGCTACGGTGAGCTGGACTTGAGAGCTGCATATGGTGGAACTAGCGGTGGACATGGCGAACTGAGAGGGGATTGGTGATGGTGATGGTGGTGGTGATGGCCTAGTGCAGTCTTTCGTTGTAAAACCATTGGGATTCCCTGACTGCTTTGGCCTTGCGACGACACCTCAACATTTCTTGCTGGTGGTGTGCTAACCGGTGAGCTTACAGTGGGGGTAGCGATGTAGCGTTACTGGCTACCTTCAGTCGGAGCAGGTGCACGTGTGCTACCTGAGGTTTTGTAGTCTGTCCACGCTTGAAAGTGCATGGTGTTTACATGTCTAAGCATGCAACTGGTATTGAAATTTCGGAGATTTTTCCCTCTGCTAAAGGTCCTTCTGCACTTCTTACAGATAACCTTTGCCTCATCAATAGGATTTTGGTCAAAAAAGTGCCACACTGCACTCTTCCTACTATGGTAAAACCTTTAAGGGCTTGCATGCTGTGCTAATTTGACCGCCTGGCCAAGCTGTCCTGCAACTATTTTTGTTTTTTTAACACGTTTTTGGACTGCTACGGGCCTGCCAGATAACCGCAGCTGCAATGTCGATGCCTGCTGCGGATCCTCCTCCTCTTCTGAGCTATTGCCAGCGGCACCCTCTTCCCCCAATGGATGCCAATCCAGGTCAACAACTGGGTCATCCATCACCTCCTCTTCAATTTCATCTGCACCTTCCTCTGTGTCACCATGTAAGGTGGTATAGTATGCAGGAAGGGGCACCTGAGTTTCATCAGGGTCAGATTCTGGCTCAGTAGACTGCGAGGGCAATGTTGTGCTCTGGGTGAATTTACCAGCAGAATCATATAGCAGTGGCTGTGCATCTGTGCACTCCATGTCATATTCATCTTGGACTGGGGAATTCAGGATTTGACTTGATAACCCAGGCATGGTATGTAAAAAGAGCTCCATGGAGTAATCTGGAGTGTGGCCTGCTGCATCCTTCACTTTTGGTGGGGGTGAAGGACACAAGGAAAGGTGTTGTTCCTGACCAGGAGCCTGCACTGATGACTCAGTGCTTGCAGTTTTTGAAACTTCAGAAGAGGAGGCGATAGAGCTGGAGGCTGTTTCGGCAATGTAAACCAAAACCTGTTCCTGATGCTCCGGCTTTAAAAGCGGTTTACCTACTCCCAGAAAAGGGAGCCTTCCAGGCCTTCTGGAGCCAGACAATGACTTAGGCTCAACACCTCCTGCCTTAGGTGCTATTGTGCTTTTGGCACTACCAGCAGCTGCACCACCACCACCATCAGCAACTGCTGGCCCCCACCGCCCACGTCCATGGCCTCTTCCACCATACTTCATGTTTGGGGAAAATGTACCAAAAATACCAGCAGCTATATGGTACTGCATGAGGAGTCTACAGCTGTATACGGTGTAGAGGAAAATTTAAATCTCCGTATATATTTCCAGAGTCACACACAGACACTCTCTCAGTATGGATTTGACCGTAATACAAAAGGCAGAAAAACGGTACTGTATCAGAAGCGTACAGCTGTATACGGTGAAGTGGAAAATTTAAATCTCCGAATATATTTCCGGAGTCACACACAGACGCTCACCTAGTATGGATTTGACCGTAATACTAAGAGCAGAAAAAACTGTACTGTATCATAAACGTACAGCTGTATGCAGTGTAGGCGAAAATTTAAATTTAAATCTCCGTATATATTTCCAGAGTCACACACAGACGCTCACTCAGCATGGATTTGACCGTAATACAAAAGGCAGAAAAACGGTACTGTATCAGAAGCGTACAGCTGTATACGGTGAAGTGGAAAATTTAATTTCTCCATATATATTTCCAGAGTCACACACAGACGCTCTCTCAGTATGGATTTGACTAATACAAAAGGCAGAAAAACAGTACTGTATCAGAAGCGTACAGCTGTATACAGTGTAGGGGACAATTTAAATCTCCGTATATATTTCCGGAGTCACACACAGACGCTAACTCAGTATGGATTTGACCGTAATACAAAAGGCAGAAAAACGGTACTGTATCAGAAGCGTACAGCTGTATACAGTGTAGGGGAAAATTTAAATCTCCGTACATATTTCCGGAATCACACACAGATAGTCAGCATGTATTTGTCCGTGATACCAGCCGGTACACGGTAGTGTGTGAGGAGCGTACAGCTCTATACAGTGTGGGAAAAAATGAACGCTCGGTAACTGTGCAGAAAAAAAGAATAAAAGTATTAGTGCTGTGTAAAAAGCAGTCTGCACAGCAGTGTACACACAGCAATACAGCTATCAGGCAGCCTAATAACCAGCGCTGCTGCACACAAGAAAATCCTCCCGTCACTGCACACTAACTGTACAGCACAATTGCTATCAGCACAAGTACTTCTCTTTCCAGCTCTAACTCTCTCCCTACTGATAAACAGCTCAGCAACCTATCCCTACTGTTAAGATCGGCAGATGTAAAATGGAGGTTGGCGGTCAGGGCTTTTATAGACTCTATGACACCCCCAAAGCAAGCCAATTACTGCAATGCGCTTGTCTAAGATGGTGGTGGACGCTGCCAATGTCATCTCGTTGCCCACAGTGTACGTCCTTGCTCATTGGCTGAAAAAAGGCACCTGCAAGCATTATGGGAAAACAGACTTTGACGCTCGTTTTGCCAAACGCATGGCCGACTTCACGCTATGGTCGGGTTTCACTCGGCGAAACCCGACTTTGGCGAAAGTCGGCGACTTATGAATCTGACCGACCTATTTCGCTCCACTATAGTCATTACATAATAATAAATCATGATATATACTGTATATCAGAAGGGCACTAAATGTGCAGCAGTAATAGGTGTTCTAAATAATCATAAGATGATCCAGAGGGCAGTATGGCACATAAATACAACCCTGTAAAAGTAATACATACAAAGTTTCAGTGAAGATGCATAGGGGAAAATAAAAAAGACCTGTATGGTAGCCACGGAGCACCCCTGATGCGCGTTTCGCATTCCGCTTCCTTATGTAATCATTATTTTTGACACAGCAGTGTTATTGATTTTGGAATAACAAAGGAATCATTTGACTATTTGGTCGTATTGCTATGGACCTTCTTTGCACAGTACTATATTAAAGTCTATGTTTCTCTATATCTTCTACTAAGTCACTATCTATCTTTCAACTTTGGAGGTATATGTATGTTTACATCCCTGTACATGCTGCACAAGGAAAAGATTGTATTATTTTCATTTGATTGATTTCCATACATGATTGAATCATTATTTCTGTGTCTAAAACTACTAAATTAGGAACTAATTTCCATTGTATATTTATTTATATCTGTGTCCCTTCAGACTTGACCCAATCATTTTGACCAATGTTTTGTATGGATATTATCTACTATATAATAGTCTAATTCTTCTTTCTGTCTGTAACAGAAATCCCGTGTCGCTGATTGGTCGTGCCCGGCCGGATGCGACAATCAGCGACAGGCGCAGTCCGGACGCGAATAGGTGCAGGATTTGAACCACGCACGCCACAGCTATCGTCGGGAGATTAGCGGCGCTAGCCGCTGATCCTCAGACGGTAGCCGCGGGTCATCTCCTGCCACATGGAGGTCAGCGGTGACGCAGCCGGGAGATGACAGGCACCAGCAGGTCATCTCCTGGCTGCTCACAGCGGAAGTACCCCAACCGGCGGCCTCCACGTAAACCCCAGCAGCAGCCTCCACGTACACCCCACCAGCAGCAGCCTCTATATACCCCAGCAGCAGCCTCCACATATACCCCAGCAGCAGCAGCCTTCACATATACCCCAGCAGCAGCAGTCTCCACATATACCCCAGCAGTAGCAGCCTCCACGTATATCCCAGCAGCAGCTGCCTCCACATATACTCCAGCAGAAGCCTCCACATATATCCCAGCAGCAGCCTCCACGTACACCCCAGCAGCAGCCTCTATATACACTCCAACAGACTCTATATACACCCAAGCAGCCTCTATATACACCCCAGCAGCAGCCTCTATATACACCCCAGTAGCAGCAGCCTCTATATATACTGCAGCAGCCTCTATATACACCCCAGCAGCCTCTATATACACCCCAGCAGCCTCTATATACACCCCAGAAGCCTCTATATATACACCAGCAGCCTCTATATACACCCCAGCAGCCTCTGTATACACCCCAGAAGCCTCTATATACACCCCAGCAGCAGGAGCCTTTATCTACACCCTAGCAGCCTCTATATACACCCCATCAGCCTCTATATTATTATTATTATTATACATTTATATAGCGCCATTTATTCCATGGCGCTTTACATATGAAAAGGGAAAAATATAGACAGGTACAATAAACATGTGCTAGACAAGGGATGCACAAGTACAGAAGGAGAGAGGACCCTGCCCGTGAGGGCTCACAGTCTGCAGGGATGGGTGAGAATACACTAGGAAAGGGTAGAGCTGATCGTTTGATGGTTCAGTAGACTGAGGATCATTGCAGGTTGTAGGCTTGTCGGAACAGGTGGGTCTTCAGGTTCTTCTTGAAGGTCTCCATTGTTGGTGAAAGTCTGATGTTTTGTGGCAGGGAGTTCCAGAGTATGGAGGAAGCCTGGGAGAAGTCTTGTATGCGGTTGTGGGAAGAAGAGATGAGGGGGGAGTCGAGAAGGAGATCTTGAGAGGATCGATGGTTGCGTGTAGGTAGATAGTGGGAGACCATGTCACAGATGTATGGAGGAGAGAGGTTGTGGATGGCTTTGTATGTCATGGTTAGGGTTTTGAACTGGAGCCTCTGGGCAATAGGAAGCCAGTGAAGGGCCTGGCATAGGGGGGAGGCTGGGGAATAATGGGGAGACAGGTGGATTAGTTGGGCAGCAGAGTGTAGGATGGACTGGAGTGGTGCCAGAGTGCTAGAGGGGAGGCCAGACAGTAGGAGGTTGCAGTAGTCGAGGCGGGAGATGATAAGGGCGTGCACTAGTGTTTTTGTGGTTTCATGGTTGAGGAATACGCGGATCCGGGAAATATTTTTGAGTTTTGAGGTGGCAGGAGGTGGAGAGGGCTTGGATATGTGGTTTGAAAGAGAGGGCAGAGTCGATGATCACCCCAAGGCACCGAGCATGCGGGACCGAGGAAAGCGAGCAGCCATTGACATTGATGGATAGGTCTGGTGGAGGGGTAGAATGAGGTGGGGGAAAGATGATGCATTCTGTTTTGTCCATGTTCAGTTTGAGAAAGCGAGCAGAAAAGAAGGCTGATATAGCAGACAGACACTGTAGGATTTTGGTCAGTAGGGAGGTGAGGTCAGGTCCAGATAGGTAGATCTGTGTGTCATCGGCGTAGAGGTGATACTGCAAGCCGTGGGATTCTATGAGCTGTCCCAGGCCGAAGGTATAGATGGAGAAGAGTAGGGGTCCTAGGACTGAGCCTTGAGGAACACCGACAGACAGGGGGCGAGGTGAGGAGGTGGTGTGTGAGAGGGAGACACTAAATGTTCGGTCTGTTAGGTATGATGAGATCCAGGATAGGGCCAAGTCTGTGATGCCAAGAGATGAGAGAATCTGTAGCAGGAGGGAATGGTCCACGGTGTCGAAGGCAGAAGACAGGTCCAGGAGAAAGAGGACAGAGTAGTGTCGCTTGCTCTTGGCGGTTAGCAGGTCATTAGTGACTTTAGTTAGGGCAGTTTCAGTTGAGTGATGCGGTCGGAAGCCAGATTGTAACCGGTCAAAGAGGGAACAGGAGGAGAGGTGGGAGGACAGTTCGAGATATACATGCTGTTCCAGTAGTTTTGAGGCGTAGGTGTTGTGAATGGGTTTGAGATGAGTTCTGAGCAGAGGCTCCCTCTGGTGGTTACAAGCGGTGCTAGTGAAGATTGTGAGGACTGGGAATCAGGTGTTACTGACTGGTCTTATATAAGGGAGTCATTTTCCCATCAGGGTTGCCGGTGACCAATTGTTCTGGTCTGAATCCTTCATTCCAGTTTCCCTTGTGGCCTGCTGTGTCGTGTCTGCATCTCCTGCTTACAGATAAGACTTTTGCTTCTTTTGTGTTTTTGCTATATTTTTGCATTTTGTCCTGCACTTCTTTGGGGGCCTTCAGGGTCCCTTCGGGGGCTTCTGCCCTCTCAGTTTAGTTCAGCCACTGAGTTTTGTTCTTTTGCTTTTTTCAGTTTTTTCAGTGGCTGCTGTTTTGATTTTGTTACACCAGAGAACTAATTTAGGTGGTAGAGGTCGTGTGATCTCAGGTGATTTTGAAATTAGTAGAGTTGGTGCTTTTCAGGGTTTTCTGGGATTGCAGTAAGTACCCTTCCTATCCTTTTCTATTTAGATAGTTTGGGCCCCAGCGTTTGCTCATACTATTTTCTTTCTGTGTCAGTATTTCCTCTTGTCTAACCGCCATTACATGTTTGGGGGCTTTCTATTATCTTTGGGGTTCTGCTCCGGAGCAGATAGCTTTCCTATTTCTATCTTTAGGTGTAGTTAGTTTCTCAGGCTGTGACGAGGCGTCTAGGACCAACGTAGGAATGCTCCACGGCTGCCTCTAGTTGTGGTGGTTAGTCAGGGTACTGCAATCTCATAGATTCCAACTGCTCTGGTGTATTGCCTTTTTGCCTGCACTCCTCAGCTACCGAAACATAACAGTATCACCGGCCTAAACTGAAAATTATATTGTACTCACAGAAGGGAAAAATATTGTGAAAGAAAAAAGTTGTCAGAGTTGTCAGAGATTTTTTTTTTTTCTGTTTGTTGCTTTTTTTTTTTTCCCTCTGTATCTCTGGGTGCTTTAGCTTAAAGAAGGAGGCAAAGTCTTCAGCAGAAATGGGAGGAGAGGGGGGAGGTGCTGTGGGATGGAGTAGAGAATTGAAAGTGTTGAAGAGCTGTTTAGGGTTGTGATACAGGGAGGATATGAGAGATGCGAAGTAAGTTTGTTTTGCGGCAGAGAGCGTGGACTTGAAGCTGGCGAGGGACTGCTTGTATGCGTTGAAGTGCTCGGTAGAATGGGTTCTCTTCCATCTCTGCTCGGCAGCCCTGGAAGCCCGTCTCAGTTCTTTGGTCAGGCCAGTCAGCCAGGACTGCCTGTTGATTGTACGAGTTTTGCTCTGCGTGAGGGGGGCGGCCGAATCAAGTGTGGCTTTTATTGTGGTGTTTTAAAATGTGGCAGCAGCATCTGTGTCATTAAGTGAGGCTATGTCTGTGAGGGGGAGGAGGGACTCAGAGAGCGATTGTAAATTGAGGTGTTTGAGATTTCTGCGAGGGTGGGTGAGTTCGTGGAGTGGGGGATGCGTACTAACAGAGGAGAGGGAAGAGAATGTCAGTAGGTTGTGGTCAGGCAGGGGGAGTGGGGAGTTAGTGAGATTAGTGAGGGAACAGAGTCGAGTGAATATAAGGTCCAGCGTGTGACCAACCCAGCAGCCTCTATATACAACCCAGCAGCCTCCATATACACCCCAGAAGCCTCTATATACACCCCAGCAGCCTCTAGCTACACCCCAGCAGCCTCTATAACACCCCAGCAGCCTCTATATATACCCCAGAAGCCTCTATATACAGCCTAGCAGCCTCTATATACTCCCCAGCAGTCTCTATGTAACCCCAGCAGCCTCTATATTTACCCCGGAAGCCTCTATATACACCCCAGCAGCCTCTATAACACCCCAGCAGCCTCTATATATACACCAGAAGCCTCTATATACACCTCAGAAGCCTCTATATACACCCCAACAGCAGCCTCCAGCACACAGTAAAAAAAACAAACGATTATACTCACCTTACACTTTCTTCTCTTTTCATCCTCTGTAGTACTTTCTCCCTCCTTTCTTCTTTTCTCTCGCTGGTCCTGCAGGCTGTGAGATGCCGCTGCTTCCTGCTTCCTCCTTGGTATGTCCCGCCCACCTCTCTGCTCAGCTGCCTCCGGATTGGATGTGGGTGTTACTGGGGGAGTATCCAAGGCACGCCCCTTGGATACCCGACAACGGCCTTAGCAACATCACAGGGACTGTCACAGAACCTGTGTTAGAGAGCAAATGGAGGGGAAAATAATTATTGCGGCGTGATGACACGATGTGTGTGGGCGGAGGTGGGTGCTGATGCCGGCCCTGCGTAGTTCATTCACATCCGGAATCACCGCAGCGCTACATAGACCTGTGTTATTTACCTTGCGGCGACGGAGCATCGCCGCAAGGTAAAAGGACATGCTGCGATCTGAAAAGACGCGCCGCATGTCCGTTTACGCAGGTCTGACGCCTGCTTGTTTTAACACATAGTGGAGACTGGATTTCATGATGCTGTAACATCTGGACGCTGCATGTTTGACGCTGCGGCTGTACACAGCGTCAAACACACAGCGTTTCCTGACCTTGGAAACATACCCTAACATGTGGAATCTGCAAGCTTCTTTTTCTCAGAGAAATCCATTGGAATCTTTACAGTAAATGTGAAATAAAATCATTTTTTATTATTTTCCATTAAAAAATACATAAAAAGGTTTGTGGTGATTTAACCCCTTAATGTCCACTGACGTGCACAGTCCGTCATGGCAAGGTGTCAGTTTTGGCACCTTGACGGACTGTGCACGTCATGCCTTTGAACTACCACTGCTTGTAAACAAGCAGTGGTAGTTCAGTGCCGACAGCTGTCACAGACACCTGACAGGCACAGCAAGCGGTGCGGGGACCTTTGCAGTCGGTCCCCGCACCTACAGCGCTGTGATTGGTCAGTCAATGTGACTGACCAAACACAGCAGCGATCAGGCAGAACAGGCTGAAATTTCAGCCTCTTCTGCCCGATCAGTGCAGGAGCTCAGCGCTGCAGTGGCCGAGCTTCCCGCATTGACAGCCAGGAGCGGCTCCCCGCCGCCCTGGCTGTTAACCCCTGACTGCTGCGATCGAGCGCGATCGCAGCGCTCAGGGGGAGAGGCAGAGGGTCGGGAGCTCCCTCTGCCTCAGATCGGCGCCCTGAAATGTATTTGCAGGGCCCGATCTCTGCCTTGATGACCCGGGGGTTGTCATGACAACCTCTGGGTCATCTAGCTACGGAAAGCCGCTGTGACCATGGTCACAGCAGCTTTCACTATAGGTACAATGCATTGCAATGCTGGAGCATTGCAATGCATTGTAACTGCAATTAAAAGTAAAAAAGTGAAAGTCCCATAAAGGGACAAGGTAAAAAAAAGCATTTTTTTAAAAAAATGTAAAAAAAATATTAAAAAATAATTTAAAAAAATTCCCCTAAAAAATACACATTTTTATGTAATAAAAAAAACAAAAAAATACACGTTTGATATCGCCGCGTCCGTAAAAATCCCATCTATAAAAGCGTAACCCTAGTTAACCCCTTCAGTGAAAGCCATAAAAAAAACATAAAAAAGTAGTAAATTATACTTTTTCCAAGCGGTATCATCATACAGCTTGGAAAAAGTGCAATAACACACGATCAAAAAGTGAGCTATAAATAATCATGGTACCGCTGAAAACGTCATCTTGTCCCGCAAAAAACAAGCCACTATACAGCATCATCAGCGAAAAAATAAAAAAGTTAGAGCTCGCGGAATAAACTGATGAAAAATAATTATTTTCCTATAAAATTTTTATTGCGTAAAAAATGCCAAAACATAAAAAAATATATAAATGAGGTATTGCTGTAATCGTAGTGACCCGAAGAATAAAGCTGCTTTATCAATTTTACCACATGCGGAACGGAGGAAAAAAAAAAACATTTCCTGAATTGCTGGTTTTTGTTCATTCTGCTTCCAAAAAAATCGGAATAGGAAGCAATCAAAAAGCGTTATGTGCCCGAATATGGTACAAATAAAAACGTCAGCTCGTCCCGCAAAAAATAAACCCACAGATAACTCTGTCGGACGAAATATGGAAAAATTATAGCTCTCAAAATACGGCGATGCAAAAATTTCTTACAAAAATTCTTCCAAAAAAAGCATCTTTTAGTGTGTGACAGAAGCTAAACATGAAAAAAGGGTATAAATCTGGTATCGCTGTAATCGCACCAACCCGAAAAATAAAGTTGCCTAATCACTAATACCACACGAGGAACGGCGTAAAGAATAAAACCAATTCTTCACCTTTTGTGGATTTGTTCATTCTGCCTCCCAAAGATCGCATATGGGATATCAGCATACTCAGGACAAATTGCACATCAACTTTTGGGGTCCTATTTCTCCTGTTACCCTTATAAAAATAAAAATTTGGGGGCAAAAAGGTCATTTTTGTGTAAAAAAAATATGATTTTTTTATTTTCACGGCTCTACGTTATAAACTTCTGTGAAGCCCTTGGGGGTTCAAAGTGCTGACCACACATCTAGATAAGTTCCTTGGGGGGTCTAGTTTGCAAAATGGGGTCACTTGTGGGGGGTTTCTACTGTTTAGGCACATCAGGGGGTCTCCAAGCGCGACATGACACCCACAGACCATTCCATCAAAGTCTGCATTTGAAAACGACGCTCCTTCCATTCTGAGCTCTGCCTTGCGTCAAAATAGTGGTTTACCCCCACATATGGGATGTCAGCGTACTCAGGACAAATTGCACAATAACTTTTGGGATCCTTTTATCTTTTGGAAAATAAAAATTGGGATGAAAAGATCATTTTTGTGGAAAGAATATGATTTTTTAATTTTACGGCTCTACGTTATAAACTTCTGTGAAGCCCTTTTTTGGGAAAAAAGTAAAATGTTAATTTTTTCCTTCCACATTGCTTCAATTCTTGTGAAGTACCTAAAGGGTTAATAAACTTCTTGAATGTGGTTTTGAGTACCTTGAGGGGTGCAGTTTTTAGAATGGTGTCACTTTTGGGTATTTTCTGTCATATTGACCCCTCAAATTCACTTCAAATGTGAGGTGGTCCCTAAAAAAAATGGTTTTGTAAATTTTGTTGGAAAAATGAGAAATTGCTGGTCAACTTTTAACACTTATAACTTCCTAACAAAAAAATATTTTGGTTCCAAAATTGTGCTGATGCAAAGTAGACATGTAGGAAATGTTATTTATTAACTATTTTTTGTGACATATTCCTCTGATTTAATGGCATAAAAATTAAAAGTTTGAAAATTGCAAAATTTTCAAAATTTTTGCCATATTTCCATTTTTTTCATAAATAAACGCAAGCTATATAGAAGAAATTTTACCACTATCATGAAGTACAATATGTCACGAGAAAACATTCTCAGAATCGCCAAGATCCGTTGAAGCGTTCCAGAGTTATAAGCACATAAAGAGACTGTGATCAGAAATGTAAGAATTGGCCTGGTCATTAACCTACAAAATGGCTTGGTCGTTAAGGGGTTAAAAAGAATTACTTTGAATATAATAGGTGGGTTTAAAATAATGTTATAAAAAGATCTACCTCTCTGGCCCAGATGTCACCTCTCTGTTCTCCAAAATCCCAGAGTGTCTATCAGCCATATCCTCCTTCTTCTCCTCTCGCTTCCTCAAACTGAATGTGGACAAATCTGAACTGATCATCTTTCCTCCATCTCACAGATCTTCCTTACCCGACCTATCTATAACAATTGACAACATCACTCTTTCCCCTGTACTGGAGGGTTGCTGCCTTGGAGTAACCCTTGACTCTGCCCTGTCCTTCAAACCGCACATCCAAACTCTCTCCACCTCCTGCCGCCTCCAACTCAAAAATATTTCCAGAATCCGTCCCTTCCTCAACCCTCACTTTACTAAAATGCTTGTGCATGCCCTCATCATCTCCCGTCTCGACTACTGCAACACCCTTTTCTGTGGCCTCCCTGCTAACACCCTTGCACCTCTCCAGTCCATCCTTAACTCTGCTGCTCGACTAATTCATCTCTCTCCTCGCTACTCCTCCGCTTCTCCCCTCTGCAAATCTCTCCACTGGCTCACACTCCCTCAGTGTATCCAATTAAAATTACTAATACTGACCTACAAGGCCATCTATAACCTGTCTCCTCCATATATCTCTGAACTAATCTCCCGATATCTTCCCTCACGTAATCTCCGGTCCTCCCAAGACCTCCTCCTCTCCTCCACACTTATTCTCTCCTCACCTAACCGCCTCCAAGACTTCTCCCGAATATCCCCCATCCTCTGGAATTCTTTGCCCCAACACATCCGACTATCAACCACACTCGAAACCTTAAGACGGAACCTGAAAACCCACCTCTTCACGAAAGCTTACAGCCTGCAATGATCACCGCTGCCTCCTCACCACTACTGGAGCTACCGCCTCACATTCACTGGAGCTGTTGCAACCCCCCAACCTACTGTCTCCTTCCCCACCATTCTGTAGAATGTAAGCCCGCAAGGGCAGGGTCCTCTCTCCCCTCTATATCAGTCTGTGATTGTTAGTTTGTTTACCGTAAGTGATATCTGTAATCTGTATGTAACCCCTTCTCATGCACAGCACCATGGAATCAATGGCGCTATATAAATAAATATTAATAATAATAATAATCTTATGTACAGCAATATAAAAATAACCATTTTAGCAACAAGCTTGCACTCAAATGAGCGCAAAACAGCAGGACAAAGTTAATATACCGCTTCACATGTCCAAGGAACAACAATAGATCTCTTAGGCAGCAACAGACACTTTAGTCTTACTATTTCAGAGAAACAGGAGTGGGTTAATATAAAGCACACAAGCTCTCAGGAGGTCAGCAGCATGAGAAGGGATGCACAGAAGCAGAGTGAAGAAGGAGGATGGAGTTAAGGTACTGTCTCACTAAGCGAGATCGCTAGCGAGATCGCTTAAGCGTCAGCGATTTTATGACACAGTAGTGATCTCGTTAGCGACGTCGCTGTGTGTGACATGTAGCGGCGATGTGGCCCCCGCTGCGATGTCGCTGATCGTTCATGAACGTTCTGAGCCGTTTTTTGGTCGTTGGTGTCCCGCTGGTGAGCCTGAATCGCTGAGTGTGACACCCTTTATGAACGACTTTACCAGCAGCGCAGAGGTTGTTATACAGATCGCTGATCTCTGATGAGATCTTTGTGTTTGGAAGCTAACTAGCGACCATATAGCGATCGCACCAACAATCTCGCCAGGTCGTGTTGTTGTCATGATCGCTGGTGCGATCGCTTAGTGTGACAGTTAGTGTTGAGCGATACTGCTCGATATCTAAAAATATCGTATCGAAATGGTATCGCCGATATCACTAAATATCGTCGATATCCGATTTCGATACCGGAAGTCCATTGTAAGTCTATGGGAACAAAATATCGCAACTAAAAAAAACCTTTATTTCCTTGTAAACACTAAATATACACACATAGAATACATATATATATATATATATATACATGTCATTGTGACATATATATATACATATATGTATAGTTTATACACTTCTACATAGTAAAATATCCTCTGATTCAATTGCCGGGTAAAGCCGGCTTCTGTGAAAAGACAGAAGCACCCGACATGAAATGACACTTGGTGTACATAGGGTTAACCATGTCTTTTCATGTCGTTTGCAATCTGATTTGCACAAACAATTACATCAGTCTATGTGTGCAAAATTTCACACCTGTAGGGGTTAATTAAAGGTGTAAATTCGTTGTAAAAAAAACGGACTTTTTTGCTACGAATTTACACCTTTAATTAACCCCTACAGGTGTGAAATTTTGCACACTTACACTCATGTAATTGTTTGTGCAAATCAGATATCAAACTACATGAAAAGACATGGTTAACTCTATGTAAACCAAGTGTCATTTCATGTCGGGTTCTGCATTTTCACAAAAGCCGGCAATTGAATTAGCGGCTATTATACTATGTAGAAGTGTATGAACTATAAATATAAATATATATATATATATATGTGTCACAAATTGAATGACATGTATATATATATATGAGGTGTAAAATTGCTGAAAAAAAATGCGTGGGCTCCCGCCCTATTTTCGCAACCAGACAGACAAAGCCAGTGAGTGGGGGCAGATAATAATAGCCCAGAGAGGGACCATTATTTTTGCCCCCCCCTGGCTACTAACATCTGCCCCAGACACCCCAGAAAGGGCAAATCTCTAATTAGATTTGCCCTTTCTGGCACTTTGCCCGTCTATTCCCATTGCCCTGTAGCGGTGGCGAATGGGTTAATAAGGGGTTAAAATGACCTTGCAATTGAAAGGTCACTTTAAGCCAGGTTAATAATTGAGAGCTGTCAATTAGACAACTATCAATTATTAATCCTATTGTATGAAAGAAAAATCAAACACACACACTTTAATAAAAAAGAAGTTTAATGAAATAATCACACAGTTTTTGACCATATTTTATTTTCCTGCTAAAACCATTTCCTGTAATAAAAATAAAATAATAAAGCAAAATTATTCTTACCAATCCGATGTACAGTCAGGTCCCACGGTGTAATCCTTCAGAAAGGGTTAATGTTTACTGCAGGGACCGCAGCTAATGCTGCAGCCTCACAGTAAACCCCCAAATGAATGAGTTCCTCTCCTGGCTGACAGGAGAGGAAGTGGAAAGCTTAATTGATTGCTTTCCACTTTCACTTCAGGTCAGCCAGGGACACAATCAGTGACGTCAGAGGGAACTGGTTAACAAAAATAGGGGATCCCCTCGAAAAAAATTGGCGTGGGGTCCCCCCTATTTTTGTTAACCAGCCAGATGAAGCAGACCGCTGAGGCCTGGTTTTTCAGGCTGGTAAGGATCCAATATCCATGGACCTTGCAAGCCTGATAATACCAGGCCACAGCAGTCTTCTTAGCTTGGCTGGTTAACAAAAATAGGGGATCCCCTCGAAAAAAAAACGGCGTAGGGGTCCCCCTATTTTTGTTAACCAGCCAAGTAAAATGCAGACTGCTGCGGCCTGGTATTAAAAGACTGTCAAGGCCCATGGATTTTGGCCCTCAACAGCCTGATAATACCAGGCTACAGCAGCCCCACATTTGGCGCATCAAAAGATGTGCCAATTGTGGCACTTTTCCCGGCTCTTCCCACTTGCCCTGTAGCGGTGGCAAGCGGGGTAATAAGGGGTTAATGTCACCGTTGATTGCACGGTGACAATAAGCCCGGTTAATAATGGAGAGGTGTCAATAAGACACCGATCCATTATTAATCCCAAAGTTATTAAATGCATAAAAAAAAGACAAAGCAAGAAAAAAGTACTTTTAATGAAATAAAAGAGACAACACAGTTTTCATTTTTTTTATTACTCTCTCATTCCTGCGACGCCATCGATCTCCTGTAAAAAAAGAAAAAAAACAAACCAACAGTATACCACCTGTCCGACGCAGTCCATAGTAACGACAGTCCCACGACGATCCAGCTCTGCTACATCGCAATGACAGGCAGAGCCTGTCATCGCGACGCAGCACAGCTGATTACCTGCTTCCCCGGCGGTGACGTCATCGGACTGACTGCTTTACGGCCGGGATTACCCAGCAGTCACTGCAGTTATCGCGAGAAACTGCATGTGACCGCCGGGGAGAAGAGGATGGCGGCCATGAAGCAGTCCAGGCCGTGACCGCCGGAGATCTTCTGCCAGGTAAGTGCCGCTGACTCCTGACAGACCCGACCGACGGACACTGACAGTGACAGACCCGACCGACGGACACAGACAGTGACAGTGACAAATCCGATTCCGGTATTTGATATGACGAAAATATCGAAACGAATTATCGAAAGGCCGATACAGCTAATATCGGCCGATATCTGATATTTGCAGTATCGTATCGCTCAACACTAGTGACAGTACCTTTACTCATGTCAGTAAGGGGTCATTACACTGAAATAACCACAATTAAAAACATCTCCCAGGACTTATTCCCAAGAACAAATAAACCATATTCAGTAAACAGTTGAGGGAGACAATTTGTATAAAGGGAGTGGAAGCGATTGCTCCCAAGAGCAAACCCAGACTATGCCCACATAGGGAATTTGATCACTCAGGGGCAGAAGAAGAAGGATTATTTTGTGAAAAATATATATAAATATAAATAGGATCACATGGAATTCACACAGAGACTACAAATAAACACATCTATAGAGGACTCAAAGCTAATTATAAATATATATACCATATATAGTCATGTATAAGCCGACCTGTGTATAAGCCGACCCCCCTATTTTTGCCACAAAAAACTGGGAAAACTTATTGACTCACGTATAAGCCTAGGGTGGAAAATGCAGCAGCTACTGGTAAATTTTCAAAACTAAAAATAGATACCAATAAAAGTAAAATTAATTGAGACATCAGTAGGTTAAAGGTTTTTGAATATTCATATTGAATCAGGAGCCCCATATAATGCTCCATACAGTTCATGATGGTCCCATAAGATGCTCCATACAAAATACTCCCCATATAACGTTGCATAAAGGTTAATAATGGCCCCATAAGATTCTCCATAGAATAATACCCCATAAAATGCTGCACAAAGGTTAATAATGGCCCCATAAGATGCTCCATAGAATAACATGCCCCATATGCTGCTCCATAAAGGTTATGCCCCCATAAAATGCTCCATAGATTATGCCCCCATATGATACTCCATAGATTATGCCCCCATAAGATGAGCCATAGGTTATGCCCCCATAAGATACTCCATATATTTTATGCCCCATATGATAATCCATAGATTATGCCCCCATAAGATGCTCCATAGATTATGCCCCCATATGATGCTCCATAGATTATGCCCCATATGATGCTCCATAGATTATGCCCCATAAGATGCTCCATAGATTATGCCCCCATAAAAATGCTCCATATATTTTATGTGCCATATGATGCTCCATAGATTATGCCACAATAAGATGCTCCATAGATTATGCCCCCATATGATACTCCATAGATTATGCCCCATATGATACTCCATAGATTATGTCCCCATATGATACTCCATAGATTATGTCCCCATATGATGCTCAATAGATTATGCCCCCATAAGATGCTAAATACTATAGGCCCTATAAGATGCTCCATAGTATAGACCCCATATGCTGCCGCTGCAAATGAAAAAAAAAATGACATATTCACCTCTCGTCGCTGGAGACCAGGTGTCGGTGTCCTGAGCAGGCGGGGACACCGGCCCGCTATGGGGGACAGGTGCCGGTGTCACTGCTGGCTCAGGGCCCTGGCACCTGAGATATTCACCTGTCCCCGGTCCACCGCTGCGTGCCGCTGTCTTCCAGGTCCTCTGTCAGTGAGTGCTCAGGCAGAGGGCGCGGTGCGCACTAACCACGTCATCGCGCCCTCTGAACTGAACATTGCAGCCAAAGGATGCAGAGGAGAGAGCGGTGCGCAGCGGTGGACTGGGGACAGGTAAATATCGCATATACTTACCAATCCTGGCGCGTCTCTGCAGCCCCCTGCTTCTCCTGCAGTCTCCGGCAGCTATTCCTTCAGCGGTCACGTGGTACCGCTCATTAAATGTGCATATTCATGACTTTAATGAGCGGTACCACGTGACCGCTGAAGGAAGGAGCCTGAGATCATGGGAAAAGCAGGGGGGCTGCAGAGACGCGCCAGGAGGGGGTGAGTATGATCTGACACCACCGCTCCCCTCCCCCGCCGACCCCCTGGCGTATATGACTCCCGTATAAGCCGAGGGGGGACTTTCAGCCTTAAAATATGGGCTGAAAATCTCAACTTATACACGAGTATATACGGTATATAAAAATTAATCTTATATGGCTCAAAACACAAAGGATTATAAAAAATAAATATAAAACAGAGTATAGGAATAGAAATATAAAATTCATAAAGGGGGGACTGCGCATTCAGATTAACCTCAGTTATTTCATTAAACATTTAAAAATAAATATAAATAAATAACAATATAAATATAGAGCTGCATAAAAAATAGAAGCATAAATATAGATAAAACAGAAGCTGCACTATTTAGATAAAAACCTCAGTTATTTCATTTAAACCTTGTGGTTTCAGGCTACCTAATTTATAGATCCAATATACTTCTTTTCTATTTAATTTCATGGATCTATTAGGAGCATGTTTAGGTATATAATCGATTGGGCGGATTTTTATTAATTTGAAGTCTTTATCATGTACCAGAGCGTAATGTCTGGACAGACCATGAGTGAGTAAGCCTTTTTTAATATTATGACGATGGGAATTCAGTCTGAGGTGTAGGGGCTGTGTAGTTCTCCCCACATACTGCTTCCCACAAGGACACTCAATGACATAAATTATAAAGTCAGAATTGCAGTTCAGAAAAAAGGAATCATACATTTTTCTTTAGTGGAGAAGGAAACTATACAGTCAGCTTTATGATTTATGCTGGAAGAACATAAGCAATTTCTAGTGCCACATTTAAAAATTCCTTTGGTGGAATTAATGGTGAACACCCTTTAGTACTTGTATGGGGTGTCAGGCGACTTGGGACTATTAAATCCTTAATTGTGGGGGCTCTTCAAAATGTGATCCATGGATTTCTAGGAAGGACTCTGTTTAGAATGAGATCATTTAATAATATGTGCCAAATCCTATGGAAAATGTTACTGATTTCCTTGTGTTCAATGGAGAATTGAGTTATAAAGTTCAATGAATAATTGTTATTAGTTATTATTTTTTCTTTAGGCTCCAATAATATTCTCTGATTCTTTAAAATCGGTGTCTAATGAACAGTTCTTTCTAATACGGTTAAATTGGTTGCTGGGAATGTTATTTAACCATTTGTTGTAGTGTCCACTGTTATAATGGATATAGCCATTGGGATCTACTTTTTAAAAAAATGTTTTGCTCCAGATCTTTTCTTCTTTAATAAAAAGGGTAACATCTAAAAAATTTATTGAAAGATTACTATGGGCCACTGTAAAAGAAAAATCCCAGCTGTTAAAATTTATACTCTGAATAAAAGTTTCAACATTATTAATAGAGTTGTCCCAAATAAAAAATAAGTCATCAATGAATCTTTTATATAAAATTATATTCTTGCACCAATTATGATTAACAATAAAAATTTCTTTGACTATCCCCATAAAAAGGTTAGCAAACGTAGGTGCTACCTTCGAGCCCATCGGAGTCCCCTTGATTTGTTTAGAAAATAATTTGTCAAAAGTAAAATAATTATTTTTCAATATAAAATCAATTCCTTTTATGATAAAATCCTTTTGTGCTAAAGAAAGCCTATTATCCGATTTTAAAAATTGATAAAAACAATTTGTACCTACTTCATGTGGAATATATTGGAGTAAAGTGCAGTTACATCCATAGTAATAAATACATATTGCGGTTTCCAAGTGACTTCTTGTTCTTCCAATATTTTTAATTTATCAGAATATGTTCTAACTACTAATGACAGCTCTTCTATGAAAAGGATTATCCTTTTACCCTAACAACAAATCTAAGGACTTTGACCTCTTTTTGGACTTACAGATTTTTATTAGAAAATTAACCCTAAAAAGACACTTTGTCAAAGACACCACAATTAACTCCTCATACGTTGAAGAAGGTGCCCATGATTCTCTAGATCTTTTCACCTAGATGTACCATCTAAATCTAATTTTTATCTGTTAGAAGACAAAAGCCACCAAATTAATGCCTTTAGCGATATTGTAGAAAAAGAATTTGAAAAAATTACACGATGTACAATAATAAATTATATTGTGGTACAGTGTTAGCCAGAAAAATCGATGTGAATACTTTTCCGTCCAATGATGACAAGAGTATTCTTAGAGTGATACCTTTATTGGCTAACCAGAAAATTATATGTTTGCAAGCTTTCAGAGCACAGGCAGGGCATCACCATCAGTGACTGGCACATTCCCATGTAACAGTAAAAAATGCAAAACTTGGACCCACATATTACCAACAAATATAGTCCGCGTACCAAACACAAATCAAGACTATAAGGTCATGGGTTCCTTTTCATGTACATCCTCCAATGTGGTGTACATGATACAATGTACGAGGTGCCCTGGAGCTATCTATATTGGGGAAACCATGCAAAAACTACAAACAAGGATGAATCTACACAGACATACGATCAGGAATGAAATGGACATGCCTGTGGGAAAACATTTCTCTGGAACTGGACATTGTATGACAGACTTAAAAGTCTTAATACTAAAAGGTCATTTTAAGGATGACAGGGAGATAAAAATGTGGGAATTCAAACTTATAAGGATGTTCAATACTTTGACACTAGGACTCAATTTAAAACCTGGATTTATGACTCACTACATGGACACAGTTCACACTTCCAGCAGAAGGACTGCAGACAACTAAGAACATCATTCCCACTGTCTCTCCATTTGTAAGAAAATGCTAATTCGATTTCCTTGGCTTATCTTTAGGAAGCATCACACCTCCTACCCAATGAACAAACGTCCTACTGTAGTATCCCTTAAATATTGTGCTTTTTTCTTATTAATCTATTTGTAATCTTGCCTGAAGAAGGAGCCCCTGTACTCTAAAAGCTTGCAAACATATAATTTTCTGGTTAGCCAATAAAGGTATCACTCTAAGAATACTCTTGTTATCATTGGATGGAAAAGTATTCACAAAAAATTACACGTAAAGCTATTAGTAATAAAAAAAAGAAATTTAATCTTAATTTGCAAGAGAAACAAGCATTGAAAGCACTTTCGCCTAATAATTTGATTGTGATTAGACCAGCCAACAAAGGTGGATGAATTGTAATCCAGAATCGATGTGATTACATCAATGAAGCTCATAGGATTTTGTCTGACGCTGATTATTACATTAAAAGCTCATTTAGTGACTACTCTAATTCTGTTAAAGCCTATAATGCTCTTATCACTGAGGGTCTTTCACAACATATCTTTAACAGTAAAAAGAAGAATTTTTAAAGTATCAAGCACCCCAGCATTCCCTTTTTTTACCATTTGCATAAAGTGCACAAAAGTCTTCATAATCCCCCTGGCAGACTGATAATTGCGGGTATCAATTCTTTAACTTCAAATTTAGCCCACTACATGGATAGGATTATGTTACCGCATGTGTTTAATCTAAAAAGTCACCTCAGAGACTCAACTCATTTATTGTATCTACTGCAAGAAGTCACTTGGCAACCGCAATATGTACAGTACAGACCAAAAGTTTGGACACACCTTCTTATTTAATGATTTTTCTGTATTTCATGACTATGAAAATGTACATTCACATGAAGGATCAAAACTATGAATTAACACATGTGGAATTATATACTTAACAAAAAAGTATGTAACAACTGAAATTATGTCTTATTTTCTAGGTTCTTTAAAGTAGCCACCTTTTGCTTTAATGACTGCTTTGCACACTCTTGGCATTCTCTTGATAAGCTTCAAGAGGTAGTCACCGGAAATGTTTTTCACTTCACAGGTGTGCCCTGTCAGGTTTAATAAGTGGGATTTCTGGCCTTATAAATGGGGTTGGGACCATCAGTTGTGTTGTGCAGAAGTCTGGTGGATATACAGCTGAAAGTCCTACTGAATAGACAGTTAGAATTTGCATTATGGCAAGAAAAAAGCAGCTAAGTAAAGAAAAATGAGTGGCCATCATTACTGGTCAGTCAGTCCGAAAAATTGGGAAAACTTTGAAAGTGTCCCCAAGTGCAGTTGCAAAAACCATCAAGCGCTACAAAGAAACTGGCTCACATGAGGACCGCCCCAGGAAAGGAAGACCAAGAGTCACCTTTGCTTCTGATGATAAGTTTATCCGAGTCACCAGCCTCAGAAATCGCAGGTTTACAGCAGCTCAGATTAGAGACCAGGTCAATGCCACACAGAGTTCTAGCAGCAGACACATCTCTACAACAACTGTTAAGAGGAGACTTTGTGCAGCAGGCCTTCATGGTAAAATAGCTGCTAGGAAACCACTGCTAAGGACAGGCAACAAGCAGAAGAGACTTGTTGGGGCTAAAGAACACAAGGAATGGACATTAGACCAGTGGAAATCTGTGCTTTGGTCTGATGAGTCCAAATTTGAGATCTTTGGTTCCAACCACCGTGTCTTTGTGCGACGCAGAAAAGGTGAACGGATGGACTCTACATGCCTGGTTCCCACCGGGAAGCATGGAGGAGGAGGTGTGATGGTGTGGGGGTGCTTTGCTGGTGACACTGTTGGGGATATATTCAAAATTGAAGGCATACTGAAACAGCATGGTTACCACAGCATCTTGCAGCAGCATGCTATTCCATCCGGTTTGTGTTTAGCCATCATTTATTTTTCAACAGGACAATGACCCCAAACACACCTCCAGGCTGTGTAAGGGCTATTTGACCAAGAAGGAGAGTGATAGGGTGCTACGCCAGATGACCTGGCCTCCACAGTCACCAGACCTGAACCCAATCGAGATGGTTTGGGGTGAGCTGGACTGCAGAGTGAAGGCAAAAGGGCCAACAAGTGCTAAGCATCTCTGGGAACTCCTTCAAGATTGTTGGAAGACCATTTCCGGTGACTACCTCTTGAAGCTCATCAAGAGAATGCCAAGACAGTCATCAAAGCAAAAGGTGGCTACTTTGATGAACCTAGAATATAAGACATAATTTCAGTTACTACACACTTTTTTGTTAAGTATATAATTCCAAATGTGTTAATTCATAGTTTTGATGCCTTCAGTGTGAACGTATAATTTTCATAGTCATGAAAATACAGAAAAATCTTTAAATGAGAAGACAAAGTCTGGGTTTGCTCTTGGGAGCGATCGCTTCCACTCCCTTTATACAAATTGTCTCCCTCACAACTGTTTACTAAATATGGTTTATTTGTTCTTGGGATTAAGTCCTGGCAGATGTTGTTAATTGTGGTAATTTCAGTGTAATGACCCTGACTGATATGAGGAACTCCATCCTCCTTCTTCACTCTGCTTCTGTGCATCCCTTCTCATGCTGCTGACCTCCTGGGAGCGTTGTGTGCTCTATATTAACCCACTCCTGTTTCTCTGAAATAGTAAAGGCCCCGTTACACATAGCGAGATCGCTGAAACGTCACCGATTTTGTGACATAGCAGCGACCTAGCCAGCAATCTCGCTTAGTGTGACACTCAGCGACGATCAGCCCCCTGCTAGGTGTCGCTGATCGTCGCTGAATGTCTTGGACCATTTTTTGATCGCTGGTCTCCCGCTGGCCAGCGCGCATCACTGTGTGTGACAGGCGTGTGACAGGCGGGAGACCAAGCGATCAGCCAGCCGGAGCTGGTAACCAAGGTACGTTAGATACCAGCGCGCTGGTGCAGACTAAAGTGTCTGTTGCTGCCTATGAGATCTATCATTGTTCCTTGGACATGTGAAGCGGTATATTCACTTTGTTCTGCTGTTTTGTGCTCACTTGAGCGCCAGCTTGTTGCTAAAATGGTTATTTTTATATTGCTGTACATAAGATCTTTTTATAACATTATTTTAAACCCACCTATTGTATTCATAGTAATTCTTTTTAAATCACCACAAATCACCACAAATATTTTTATACATGTTTTAATGGAAAATAATAAAAAATGATTTTATTTCACATTTACAGTACTGTAAAGATTCCAATGGATTTTCTCTGAGAAAAAGTAGCTTGCTGATTCCACATGGTAGTCCATTTGTAAGGTATCCGCTCTTGAACTAAATAACCCTTTTTTTACAGGTTCCTATCCATTTGAGTAAAGATCGGGTTTCTCTCTCTTTTTTCTTTTTATTTCTTCTGTAAATGCTGCAATCTGGAATTACTATCTGGAAATATAAAAAAAGTCATTAAGTTTTTACTATACATATCTCTGTAATATAACCTATTTAAATGGTTAACTGTGTTATGTCATTGAACTTTGACACTGGGTCATCTGATCTCTTGGCGCTCATTTTTTTGTAACTCAGCGTCCTTTCAAAACTATATATGCCTGTGATGCCTGTATATACTGTGTGGTATTTACTGATGAAGCCAGAATATGACCCTTGAAACGCGTTGAATAAACCCACTGTGAATCGACTACATTCTCCTGAAGTTCATCCCAGGTGCAGCGCGGAAATTTAACCACGAATTCCCTTTGAATACAGTACTTTCTCTGGTCGTTGAAGACCTGTGGATAGGCAGCAGCCGCTATCTATATGCTCTTTTCTCATCCTAATCAGGTGAGCAAATTTTATGTTATCTTCTCTCCTGTGTACCATGGATAAGACCCTATTGTGCTCTTTTGTCTCCCCACTTTTTTTTGCAATAGATGAATTTCATTGATGAAAAACCATCTGACAATCTGTTTACTCAATGCTGCCAAAAAGGAAAAGTTATGCTACCGAGACCTCACTACTCAGATCTGTTTGAGCAATTGATGAAAGGAACGCATCAACACAGTAGAAATTTTATGGAAAATATCAGAAGCATCAACAGTTCTCATGCGTTTGCTTCATTTGGTGCCAACATTGCACCACCCCTGGATTTGGACCGTATTGTTTAAAATTCATGGTCAGATCTACCACCGCACTGGAACACTTCACCCAGAAATAGGACAACCACCAAAATTTGCACAATTATACATCCTTGATACAAATGAGGCTACAGAACAAAGGATGAACCTGAAAGAAAACGAAAATTATGATGCTGAACTGATGAACCAAATTGCCGTACATTTACAAAAAATCAGCCCATTTGCTGCTGCATATCACATGCTAAAAGACGTCAAAGCTCAGGAAGAACAGAGGGCTATACAAAATGGGAGTGAAATGCCTTCTATTGTCATGGCAATTAAACAAGAATGTAAACAGAATCCCCGACTTTACAACAAACCACGTGTAAGTGAGGTCACAGTTGTTTTTCAAAACGATGACGGAGAGCCTCCTTTTCAAAGGGATATATTAGTCCATCTTAAGCCAGACCAAAACAACCCTTTGGTTCCTAAGACACAACGAATTAGCATTTTGCACAGCAACCTTGATGCTCTTCTGTATCCGCTATTCTTTCCAAGAGGTGATCAAGGGTGGCATGAAAACCTACACCAGCAAGGAAGTTCAAGAAGAATTATACAACTGCAGTACTAAAGTTTTCTTCTGTCTGTCTGAAATTACTTCAATCCTCTTTTAAACAGTGGGAAACTGACACAACAGTACTTAGTCGACGCATACGTTAAAATTGAAGCTAATCATCTAAATTTCATACGAATGAACCAAAAACAACTTAAAGTTGAAGACTACTGAGTTCTTCAAGAACATTTGCAAATACAATCAATTCAAAAGGGAATTCCAATTGGAAAAACAGTAATTCTCCCGTCGTCGTTTGAAGATAGCCCCGAACATGCAACAGCGTTATCAAGATGCAATGACAATAGTAACAAAGTATGGAAGACCTGACATTTTTGTGACAATGACCTGTAATCCTAAATGGCCGGAAATTACCGAAAATCTAGAACCCTGGCAGCAAGTTGAACACAGGCCGGACTTAGTCGCTCGCGTATTTCGACTAAAACTCAGCAGCCTTTTGAAAGACATCAAAAATGGGCTTTTTGGAACAGTTGTAGCAATTGTACACGTCATAGAGTTTCAGAAACGAGGTCTCCACATGCGCATATACTAATTCTCTTAGACGCGGATTCCAAGTTCCGCACGGAGGAAGAAATCGACAACATAGTGTGGGCTGAAATTCCTAACAAAGAAAAGTATCCTCAACTGTATATTATTGTAGCAAATCCAAAAAGTCCATGCATGCAAAACGGAAAGTGTACCAAAGGGTTTCCAAATTTCCAAAGGAGTTCAAACAGCACACTGTTAACCCCTTCATGACCCAGCCTATTTTGACCTTAAAGACCTGGCCATTTTTTGCAATTTTGACCAGTTTCCCTTTATGAGGTAATAACTCAGGAACGCTTCAACGGATACTAGCAATTCTGAGAATGTTTTTTCGTGACATATTGGGCTTCATTTAAGTGGTAAATTTAGGTCGATAACTGTTGCGTTTATTTGTGAAAAAAATGGAAATTTGGCAAATATTTTGAAAATTTCACAATTTTCAAATTTTTTATTTTTATTCTGTTAAACCAGAGAGTTATGTGACAAAAAATAGTTAATAGATAACATTTCCCACATGTCTACTTTACATCAGCAAAATTTTGGAAGCAAATTTTTTTTTTGTTAGGAAGTTATAAGGGTTAATAGTTGACCATTGATTTCTCATTTTTACAACAAAATTTACAAAACCATTTTTTTTAGGGACCACCTCACATTTGAAGTCACTTTGACGGGTCTATATGGCAGAAATTACCCAAAAGTGACACCATTCTAAAAACTGTACCCCTCAAGCTACTCAAAACTACATTCAAGAAGATTATTAACCCTTCAGGTGCTTCATAGGAACTAAACAACGTGGAAGGAAAAAATGGACATTTTAATTTTTCCAACAAAAATGTTCTTTTAGCAACAATTTTTTCATTTTTACATGGGCAGCAGGATAAAATGGATCCTAAAATTTGTTGGGCAATTTCTCCTGAGTACGCCAATACTTCATATGTGGTCATAAACCACTGTTTGGGTGCAAGGAAGGGCCCTGAAGGGAAGAAGCACCATTTGACTTTTTGAACGGAAAATTAGCTCCCATCGTTAGCGGACACCATGACACGTTGGGAGAGCCCCTGTGTGCCTAAACAGTGAAAAAAATCCCAAAAGTGACCCCATTTTGGAAACTAGACCCCTTAAGGAACTTATCTAGATGTGTTGTGAGCACTTTGAACCCCCAAGTTCTTCACAGAAGTTTATAACGCAGAGCAGTGAAAATAAAAAAATATTTTTTTTCCTCAAAAATGATTTTTTTAGCCTGCTATCTTTTATTTTCACAAGGGTAACAGGAGAAATGGGACCACAAAAGTTCTTTTGCAATTTGTCCTGAGTACACCTATACCCCATATGTGGGGGGGAACCACTGTTTTGGCGCATGGGAGAGCATTTTGGAATGCAGACTTGATGGAATGTTCTGGGGCGTCATGTTGCGTTTGCAGAGCCCCTGATGTGCCTAAACAGTAGAAACCCCCCACAAGTGACCTCATTTTGGAAAATAGACCCCCCAAGGAGCTTATCTAGATGTGTAGTGAGCAGTTTGAACCCCCAAGTGCTTCTCAGAAATTTATAAATGCAGAGTAGTTAAAATAAAAAAATCATTTTTTTTCCTCAAAAATGATTTTTTAGATCGCTATTTTTTATTTTCCCAAGGGTAACAGGAGAAATTGGACCCCAAAAGTTGTTGTACAGCTTGTCCTGAGTACGCTGGTACCCCATATGTGGGGGGGAACTTCTGTTCGGGCACACGTAGGGGCTCGGAAGGGAAGTAGTGATGTTTTGAAATGCCGACTTTGATGGAATGGTCTGCGGGCGTCATGTTATGTTTGCAAGCCTCTGATGTGCCTAAACAGTAGAAACTCCCACAAGTGACCCCATTTTGGAAACCCCATAAGGAACTTATCTAGATGTGTGGTGAGCACGTTGAATCCCCAAGTGCTTCATAGAGGTTTATAACGCCCGGGCATGAAAATAAAAAATCATATTTTTTCCACAAACATGATCTTTTAGTCCCCAATTTTTTTATTTTCCCAAGGGTAACAGGAGAAATTAGACTCAAAAAGTTGTTGTCCAATTTGTCCTGAGTACGCTGATATCCCATATGTGGGAGAAAACTACTGTATGGGCACACGTCGGGGCTCGGAAGGGAGATAGTGACGTTTTGAAATGTAGACTTGATGGAATGGTCTGCGGGCGTCATGTTATGTTTGCAGAGCCCCTGATGTGCCTAAACTGTGGAAACCCCCAAGTGACCCCCGTTTTGGAAACTAGACCACCAAGGAACTTATCTAGTTGTGTAATGAGCACTTTTAATCCCCAAGTGCTTCACAGAAGTTTATTACCCAGAGCCATGAAAATAAAAAATCATTTTTTTTCCTCAAAAATGATTTTTTAGCCCGCTATCTTTTATTTTCACAAGGGTAACAGGAGAAATGGGACCACAAAAGTTCTTTTGCAATTTGTCCTGAGTACACCTATACCCCATATGTGGGGGGGAACCACTGTTTTGGTGCATGGGAGAGCATTTTGGAATGCAGACTTGATGGAATGTTCTGGGGGCGTCATGTTGCGTTTGCAGAGCCCCTGATGTGCCTAAACAGTAGAAACCCCCCACAAGTGACCTCATTTTGGAAAATAGACCCCCCCAAGGATCTTATCTAGATGTGTAGTGAGCAGTTTGAACCCCCAAGTGCTTCTCAGAAATTTATAAACGCAGAGCAGTTAAAATAAAAAAATCATTTTTTTTCCTCAAAAATGATTTTTTAGCCCGCTATTTTTTATTTTCCCAAGGGTAACAGGATAAATTGGACCCCAAAAGTTGTTGTCCAGTTTGTCCTGAGTAAGCTGGTACCTCATATGTGGGGGGAACCACTGTTTGGGCACACGGCAGGGCTCAGAAAGGAAGGAGCGTCATTTGACTTTTGGAATGGAAAATTAGCTCCAATCCTTAGTGGACACCATGTCGCATTTGGAGAGCCTCTGTGTGTCTAAACTTTGGAGCTCCCCCACACATGACCCCATTTTGGAAACTAACCCCCTAAGGAACTTATTTAGATGCATAGTGAGCACTTTCAACCCCCAGGTGCTTCACAGAAGTTTATAACACAGAGGCGTGAAAATAAAAAATAATTATTTTTCCTCAAAAAATGATTATTTAGCTCCCTATTTTTTATTTTCACAATGGTTACAGGAGAAATTGGACCCCAAATGTTGTTGTCCAGTTTGTCCTGTGTAAGCTGGTACCCCATATGTGGGGGGAACCACTGTTTGGGCACACGTCAGGGCTCGGAATGGTCTGCGGGCATCTTGTTACGTTTGCAGAGCCCCTGATGTGCCTAAACAGTTGAAACCCCCACAACTGACCCCATTTTGGAAACTAGACCCCTCAAGGAACTTATCTAGATGTGTGGTGAGTATCTTGAACCCCCATGTGCTTCACAGAAGTTTATAATGCAGAGCCGTGAAAATAAAAAATCATTTTTTCCTCAAAAAATTATTTTTTAGCCGCAATTTTTTATTTTCACAAGGGTAACAGGAGAAATTGGACCCCAAAAGTTGTTGTACAGTTTGTCCTGAGTACGCTGGTACCCCATATGTGGGGGGAACTACTGTTTGGGCACACGTAGGGGCTCGGAAGGGAAGTAGTGACGTTTTGAAATGCCGACTTTGATGGAATGGTCTGCGGGCATCATGTTACGTTTGCAGAGCCTCTGATGTGCCTAAACAGTAGAAACTCCCCACAAGTGACCCCATTTTGGAAACCCCACAAGGAACTTATCTAGATGTGTGGTGAGCACGTTGAATCCCAAGGGCTTCATAGAGGTTTATAACGCCCGGGCATGAAAATAAAAAATCATATTTTTTCCACAAACATGATCTTTTAGTCCCCAATTTTTTTATTTTCCCAAGGGTAACAGGAGAAATTAGACTCAAAAAGTTGTTGTCCAATTTGTCCTGAGTACGCTGATATCCCATATGTGGGAGAAAACTACTGTATGGGCACACGTCAGGGCTCGGAAGGGAGATAGTAACGTTTTGAAATGTAGACTTGATGGAATGGTCTGCGGGCGTCATGTTACGTTTGCAGAGCCCCTGATGTGCCTAAACTGTGGAAACCCCCCAAGTGACCCCGTTTTGGAAACTAGACCACCCAAGGAACTTATCTAGTTGTGTAATGAGCACTTTTAATCCCCAAGTGCTTCACAGAAGTTTATTACCCAGAGCCATGAAAATAAAAAATCATTTTTTTTCCTCAAAAATGATTTTTTAGCCCGCTATTAGTGTTGAGCATTCCGATACCGCAAGTATCGGGTATCGGCCGATATTTGCTGTATCGGAATTCCGATACTTAGTTCCGATATTTTTCCTATATCGTATACCGGAATCGGAAGTTCCCATAATTCTTTGAGAGGCACTGTGATTTTAGTCAGCCAATGAGTAATCCTACGAAGTGTGGGCACATCCTGTACTGCTGCGGTCATCTTAACTAATGGCATGGCTGTGATTGGCTGCTGAAATGATGTCAGAATGCACTATAAAAGGCGCCGCCGCCATTTTAGCGTCACTGTGCTGTGAACTCAGTTAGGGACAGAACGCTGCTCTGCTGACTCTGAGGGACAGTTAGAGATTGCGATTTTGTGTACTGTGCTTTAGGCAGGCTAGTTTACCAACCGCTGTGTAAAGCTTCCTTTTGCCTTGCAGTTTTGTTTTAACAGCTCTGTGCAAGGTGTGTGTGTGAGAGTGCAGGTGATGCTGCAGTTTGCTCTGCATCCAACGCTGTTTGTAGGCATCTGCACGTGTCACTCTGTGACTTTTTTTTTTATTTTATTTTGTGGAATTGGTGCAGCTCCATTCAATTGAAATTAACAGTGATCTATTAGTGTGACGCGCTTCCATCCGTATACAATACATTGGTTGCAAACACTATAGAAGTACAGAAAGGAGCCTTTCACAGCTAGTGAACAGTTGTGTGCAGTGTTCACTGTAGTCTGTGAGGTTTTCATTTTTTGAGTGCAGATCACGCTCCAGTTAGTTCTTCAACCACTGCTGGTTGTAGTCTGCTGAGCGTGTGTCACTGACTCATCCTTCACATTTTTCTCTAATTGGTGCTGCTCCATTATATTTGAAAAAAATCTAATCTATTAGTGTGACGCGCTTCCATCCATATACAATACATTGGTTGCAAACACTATAGAAGTACACAAAGGGGCCTTTCACAGCTACTGAACAGTTGTCTGCAGTGTTCACTGTAGTCTGTGAGCTTTTCATTTTTTGAGTGCAGATTACGCTCCAGTTAGTTCTTCAACCACTGCTGGTTGTAGTCTGCTGAGCGTGTGTCACTGCCTCATCCTTCACATTTTTCACTAATTGGTGCTGCTCCATTCTATTTTTAAAAAATCTAATCTATTAGTGTGACGCGCTTCCATCCGTATACAATACATTGGTTGCAAACACTATAGAAGTACAGAAAGGAGCCTTTCACAGCTAGTGAACAGTTGTGTGCAGTGTTCACTGTAGTCTGTGAGGTTTTCATTTTTTGAGTGCAGATCACGCTCCAGTTAGTTCTTCAACCACTGCTGGTTGTAGTCTGCTGAGCGTGTGTCACTGCCTCATCCTTCACATTTTTCTCTAATTGGTGCTGCTCCATTATATTTGAAAAAAATCTAATCTATTAGTGTGAGTAAAGAACTTAGCGTGCACTCAGTCAAGTAAGACAAGGTGCTGGTGTAGCGGACCTGAGGTCCCAAATCTAGAATAATATAATACACCGCACACTTAGTTGAATATGATGCAAGGGGGAAAAATATTATTTATTTATATACAGATTGGTAGTTTAGGCAAGGCAATATATGACAAGCAATTAAATTTTTAACGTTTCGGCTCAACCGGAGCCTTTATCAAAAAAGTCGCTGAAAAATAAAGAGAAAACAAATAAATAGCAAATATATAATCACAATGAAATAATAAAGCAAATGAGACAATGAAGGTAAATATACAAAAATCATCCAGTGGTCAGATATTATATACAAAATAGTCACACAGAGAAAAGATATACAGTTTGACCCATATCAAACATGCAAGGAAAAGATAAATATATACACTTGTTCTGGCGGAAAAGGAGCTTCGGAATATGCGGAGTTACCTTGAGGTCCAGTGCCAATGAATACAAAGAGAAGGTGCAAAAACCAACAGGGTGTCAGAGTAAAGGGTATGCCACACTAAACAATATCGCTAACGGGATCACTAAAAAACGTCACTATTTAGCGATCCCGTTAGCGATGTTGTTCAGTGCGGCAGCTTCCAGCGACGAGCTTCCTGCTGTGATCTCGCTCGTCGCTGGAATCGCTCCGGACCCTATTTCATCGCTGGCGCTCCCGCTGGGTAAGTATCTAATCGCTGTGTGGCACCTTTTCTTAGCGATTTAGCGGTACTTTTGTACCGCTAAAGTCGTTAAGAAGATCGCTAACGGCGATAGCGTCGTTAACTATATCGCTAAATGTGGCCGCATTTAGCGATATAGAAACAATCCCGCTAGCGATCTCATTAGTATGCAACGCTAACGAGATCGCTAGCGGGATAGCTTAGTGTGGCAGTACCTTAAGGCTGTAGGAAATAATGAGAAGGTATTAAGTCTATTGAACACAAGAGAGGAAGACTGAGGGTGAAAAGGTGAATTACCTAATTAGTAGCAGCTGTTCACAGGGAATCGTAAATATGTCACATAATGCAGCTAACAGTCTGTAGGAAGAAAGGAGACTCCTATGTCTATCTCAGTAACATGTCTCATGAAGTAAAAGGGCTGCAGTGGGAGGTATAGATTACCTGAGAGGAGATATTTAGAAGCAGCGCTCCCGCGCCGAGCTTGTGATGTATGTGCTGCCCTGTATGAAGTCTGGGTGTAAATACCATGCTAGATCCGTCAGACCGGAAGTGAGGGTCTGGGGGCGGAGATGATGTCAGGTGACTGAGTGTGCTTACTGCGCAGATGCCATTCCTTGCTGGAGGAATAGGTGTCATGGAAACAGGACGCTGTTGATAGGAAGCATCTGTCTGAGAGTGTTAACTGCGTGAGCGCCGTACCTTAGGAACTATAGTAAGAGTATAGGATGCTGTTAGTAGAAACTAGTTCTATGATTGTATAGTGAGCGCAGGTGACCTGGATAACTAACAGGCACTACAATGTTAGGTGTGAACATTAAAGAAAAAACTGGCTAGCTGACAGAGTAAAATAAAAATAAAAATAAAATTAGGGAAGAGTTAATACTATATACACACTATTATATACATGAATATGATTGAAGTATAGAGGCAAAGGCCAGGGGGTGGGGTAGCAAAACTCACCCAAGGCAATCAAGTATTAGCGAGTCTGAAAATCAACAGAAAAAAATATTAGAATGACATATCATGATGACCAATCTATCTCCCTATTTAGACCCTTGGGAGCTAAAGTATCGAGTTTGAAAATCCAGTGGGTCTCACAGGATTTAAGTAATCTTGAATGGTCCCCGCCCCTTCGAGGACGGGGGACATGTTCAACCACTTGGTATTTAAGCTGGGCCACTGAATGTCTCATTCTGGCAAAATGGTCAGGTAAAGGGAGCCATGTCTTTCCACATCTAATGGTGGACTTGTGGCTGGCTATACGATCTTTGATGTGTTGTGTGGTTTCACCCACATAGAGCAACCCGCATGGACATTTAACCACATAAATTACAAAATTAGAGTTGCATGGAAAAAAACCTCGTATAGGGTAGGATTTGCCCGTTCGGGGGTGAGTGATGTTGTCCGATCTGATAATGTTTGAGCAGGAGGCGCAATTCAGACAGGGAAAGGTACCATTGCATCTCGGTGCTAGAAGTCTCTGAGTGGTGGTAGGATGTGCACTGCCTATGTCTGCCCTAATGAGTTTGTCCTTAATGTTAGGTGGTCGTTTGGTACAGATCAGAGTTGGTACATTGAAAGGACCAATATCAGGGTAGGCTCTAGCCAGGAGGGACCAATGTTTCTGAATGATGGTATAAACCTTTGGCATGAGAGGATGGAATGTATGCACAAAGGGAATCCTTTCTTTGGCATGTGTCTGTGGTAATGGGGATGGAGGTGCAAGAGCTCTGGTTCTCTCATTTTCAAGTAGTGTAGAGGGATAGCCCCTTTCACGAAACTTGAGGGACATAGTGTCCAGTCTGTTAGACAGAATGTTGGAGTCTGAAACAATACGCGTGACTCTGTTAAATTGAGAACGGGGTAAACTATCGCGGGTAGTTTTAGGATGACAGCTCTTGTAGTGTAACAGACTGTTGCAATCTGTGGGTTTAGAGTAAATGTCCGTGGAAAGTATCCCATTGGTGTCTTTCAAAACCTTAGTATCCAAAAGGAAACAGATTCAGTATTGCAGTGCATTGTGAATTGTAATTCCGGAAGGACGGAATTAAGGTAAGTATGAAAGGTCTGTAGACAGCTGGAGGTACCTGTCCAGATGAAGAAGATGTCATCTATAAATCGGTGATAGGCTGTAACGTGTCGTATGAATAGATCATGGTTATACACATGAGAAATCTCAAAATAATTCATAAATGCGTTTGCATAAGCGGGCGCTACGTTCGAGCCCATTGCTGTACCACACTTCTGGACAAAGAATTTGTCTTCGTATAGAAAATAGTTTTCGTATAATACCAACCCGAGGAGATCTATGCAGAATTGGGTGGAGTCAGTAGACATATCAGATGAATTGAGTAGATACCTTGTGGCTTCAATTCCACTGGTGTGTTTAATGGAGGTATACAGACTAGTGACATCCATAGTGACCAAAATACTATTTGGAGGCACTGTATTGATATTCTTAATGATATTCAGAAAATGTCCCGTGTCCAAGAGAAAAGATCTAGTCGATCTAATTAGTGGTGTAAGTATTTTTTCAAGGAAAATGGATAGCGGAGACAGAATGGAGTCAGTAGAGGCAACAATTGGTCTACCCGGGGGATTGGTGATAGATTTATGTATCTTGGGCAATACATAAAAGACAGGTGTAATCGGATGGGGGTTAGTGAGAAAAGTAGCTGTTTTTTGATCGATGGTATTGCGGGTCAGATATTGATCCAATACGGTGCGGATTTTATTCCTGATACTAAATATAGGATCTCTAGGGACAATCTCATACGTGCTGGTATCAGATAGTTGCCGTTGTATCTCATCTGTGTATTGGGTACGATTCATAACAACTATAGCGCCCCCTTTGTCAGCTGGTTTAATAATAATAGAGGTATTCCTCTGTAAGGACGTGAGGGCCTGTCTTTCACTAGCTGAGATGTTGGAATGTGATGGAAAAAACCAAGTCGTTGTTGAATTAAGATCACATAATATCAACGGTCTACCAAGGAGATGAAGGTCTCGGCAGCATGGTAGGAACGGGGAGGACAAAGTTACTCCGATTGAAAAGGCCAGATTAGAGATAGAAAGTGCCGACACTGAGGGTGGTGAGGATCTCCAGTGAGATTAGAGGATAGTCCCAAAATGCGCTTTAAGTCTTACAGTTCGATAGAAGCGTTCCAGATCTTTTTCAATTGGAACGAATCCCAGGGTGGAGTGGGGCAGAAGGAGAGTCCCTTCGTGTAGAATTGATAGTTCCGCAGGTGAAAGGAGATAATCCGAGATGTTGATCACTGAGTTGGGTCTCTACCTGTGACCGTGTGGTCATCCTTTCTCCTGGATCTCCTTGTTGGTCTATATTTGTGGGTCCTCCCTGCGACCTTTGGATAAAAATGAGGGCGTCCCGAAGCTGTTGAGGAATCACTTTCCTGAGCTGAAAGAACCATCTCGGCGTGAATATTCCAACAATCGTATCTACAGATGGACCGACTCCTCCGCTACCACCAACCCCTGGCGCAGGCCCAGGTATACACGCCGAGATGGTTCTTTCAGCTCAGGAAGTGATTCCTCAACAGCTTCGGGACGCCCTCATTTTTTATCCAAAGGCCGCAGGGGAGGACCCACAAATATAGACCAACAAGGAGATCCAGGAGAAAGGATGACCACACGGTCACAGGTGAGAGACCCAACTCAGTGATCAACATCTCGGATTATCTCCTTTCACCTGCGGAACTATCAATTCTACAGAAGGGACTCTCCTTCTGCCCCACTCCACCCTGGGATTCGTTCCAATTGAAAAAAGATCTGGAACGCTTCTATCGAACTGTAAGACTTAAAGCGCATTTTGGACTATCCTCTAATCTCACTGGAGACTCCTCACCACCCTCAGTGTCGGCACTTTCTATCTCTAATCTTGGCCTTTTCAATCGGAGTAACTTCTGTCCTCCCCGTTCCTACCATGCTGCCGAGACCTTCATCTCCTTGGTAGACCGTGATATTGATGTGATCTTATATCAACAACGACTTGGTTTTTTCCCATCACATTCCAACATCTCAGCTAGTGAAAGACAGGCCCTCACGTCCTTACAGAGGAATACCTCTATTATTATTAAACCAGCTGACAAAGGGGGCGCTATAGTTGTTATGAATCGTACCCAATACACAGATGAGATACAACGGCAACTATCTGATACCAGCACGTATGAGATTGTCCCTAGAGATCCTATATTTAGTATCAGGAATAAAATCCGCACCGTATTGGATCAATATCTGACCCGCAATACCATCGATCAAAAAACAGCTACTTTTCTCACTAACCCCCATCCGATTACACCTGTCTTTTATGTATTGCCCAAGATACATAAATCTATCACCAATCCCCGGGTAGACCAATTGTTGCCTCTACTGACTCCATTCTGTCTCCGCTATCCATTTTCCTTGAAAAAATACTTACACCACTAATTAGATCGACTAGATCTTTTCTCTTGGACACGGGACATTTTCTGAATATCATTAAGAATATCAATACAGTGCCTCCAAATAGTATTTTGGTCACTATGGATGTCACTAGTCTGTATACCTCCATTAAACACACCAGTGGAATTGAAGCCACAAGGTATCTACTCAATTCATCTGATATGTCTACTGACTCCACCCAATTCTGCATAGATCTCCTCGGGTTGGTATTATACGAAAACTATTTTCTATACGAAGACAAATTCTTTGTCCAGAAGTGTGGTACAGCAATGGGCTCGAACGTAGCGCCCGCTTATGCAAACGCATTTATGAATTATTTTGAGATTTCTCATGTGTATAACCATGATCTATTCATACGACACGTTACAGCCTATCACCGATTTATAGATGACATCTTCTTCATCTGGACAGGTACCTCCAGCTGTCTACAGACCTTTCATACTTACCTTAATTCCGTCCTTCCGGAATTACAATTCACAATGCACTGCAATACTGAATCTGTTTCCTTTTTGGATACTAAGGTTTTGAAAGACACCAATGGGATACTTTCCACGGACATTTACTCTAAACCCACAGATTGCAACAGTCTGTTACACTACAAGAGCTGTCATCCTAAAACTACCCGCGATAGTTTACCCCGTTCTCAATTTAACAGAGTCACGCGTATTGTTTCAGACTCCAACATTCTGTCTAACAGACTGGACACTATGTCCCTCAAGTTTCGTGAAAGGGGCTATCCCTCTACACTACTTGAAAATGAGAGAACCAGAGCTCTTGTACCTCCATCCCCATTACCACAGACACATGCCAAAGAAAGGATTCCCTTTGTGCATACATTCCATCCTCTCATGCCAAAGGTTTATACCATCATTAAGAAACATTGGTCCCTCCTGGCTAGAGCCTACCCTGATATTGGTCCTTTCAATGTACCAACTCTGATCTGTACCAGACGACCACCTAACATTAAGGACAAACTCATTAGGGCAGACATAGGCAGTGCACATCCTACCACCACTCAGAGACTTCTAGCACAGAGACGCAATGGTACCTTTCCCTGTCTGAATTGCGCCTCCTGCTCAAACATTATCAGATCGGACAACATCACTCACCCCCGAACGGGCAAATCCTACCCTATACGAGGTTTTTTTACATGCAACTCTAATTTTGTAATTTATGTGGTTAAATGTCCATGCGGGTTGCTCTATGTGGGTGAAACCACACAACACATCAAAGATCGTATAGCCAGCCACAAGTCCACCATTAGATGTGGAAAGACATGGCTCCCTTTACCTGACCATTTTGCCAGAATGAGACATTCAGTGGCCCAGCTTAAATACCAAGTGGTTGAACATGTCCCCCGTCCTCGAAGGGGCGGGGACCATTCAAGATTACTTAAATCCCGTGAGACCCACTGGATTTTCAAACTCGATACTTTAGCTCCCAAGGGTCTAAATAGGGAGATAGATTGGTCATCATGATATGTCATTCTAATATTTTTTTCTGTTGATTTTCAGACTCGCTAATACTTGATTGCCTTGGGTGAGTTTTGCTACCCCACCCCCTGGCCTTTGCCTCTATACTTCAATCATATTCATGTATATAATAGTGTGTATATAGTATTAACTCTTCCCTATTTTTATTTTTATTTTACTCTGTCAGCCAGCCAGTTTTTTCTTTAATGTTCACACCTAACATTGTAGTGCCTGTTAGTTATCCAGGTCACCTGCGCTCACTATACAATCATAGAACTAGTTTCTACTAACAGCATCCTATACTCTTACTATAGTTCCTAAGGTACGGCGCTCACGCAGTTAACACTCTCAGACAGATGCTTCCTATCAACAGCGTCCTGTTTCCATGACACCTATTCCTCCAGCAAGGAATGGCATCTGTGCAGTAAGCACACTCAGTCACCTGACATCATCTCCGCCCCCAGACCCTCACTTCCGGTCTGACGGATCTAGCATGGTATTTACACCCAGACTTCATACAGGGCAGCACATACATCACAAGCTCGGCGCGGAGCGCTGCTTCTAAATATCTCTCTCTCAGGTAATCTATACCTCCCACTGCAGCCCTTTTACTTCATGAGACATGTTACTGAGATAGACATAGGAGTCTCCTTTCTTCCTACAGACTGTTAGCTGCATTATGTGACATATTTACGATTCCCTGTGAACAGCTGCTACTAATTAGGTAATTCACCTTTTCACCCTCAGTCTTCCTCTCTTGTGTTCAATAGACTTAATACCTTCTCATTATTTCCTACAGCCTTACTCTGACACCCTGTTGGTTTTTGCACCTTCTCTTTGTATTCATTGGCACTGGACCTCAAGGTAACTCCGCATATTCCGAAGCTCCTTTGCCGCCAGAACAAGTGTATATATTTATCTTTTCCTTGCATGTTTGATATGGGCCAAACTGTATATCTTTTCTCTGTGTGACTATTTTGTATATAATATCTGACCACTGGATGATTTTTGTATATTTACCTTCATTGTCTCATTTGCTTTATTATTTCATTGTGATTATATATTTGCTATTTATTTGTTTTCTCTTTATTTTTCAGCGACTTTTTTGATAAAGACTCCGGTTGAGCCGAAACGTTAAAAATTTAATCGCTTGTCATATATTGCCTTGCCTAAACTACCAATCTGTATATAAATAAATAATAGTTTTCCCCCTTGCATCATATTCAACTAAGTGTGCGGTGTATTATATTATTCTAATCTATTAGTGTGACGCGCTTCCATCCGTATACAATACATTGGTTGCAAACACTATAGAAGTACACAAAGGGGCCTTTCACAGCTACTGAACAGTTGTCTGCAGTGTTCACTGTAGTCTGTAAGCTTTTCATTTTTTGAGTGCAGATTACGCTCCAGTTAGTTCTTCAACCACTGCTGGTTGTAGTCTGCTGAGCGTGTGTCACTGCCTCATCCTTCACATTTTTCACTAATTGGTGCTGCTCCATTCTATTTTAAAAAAATCTAATCTATTAGTGTGACGCGCTTCCATCCGTATACAATACATTGGTTGCAAACACTATAGAAGTACAGAAAGGAGCCTTTCACAGCTAGTGAACAGTTGTGTGCAGTGTTCACTGTAGTCTGTGAGGTTTTCATTTTTTGAGTGCAGATCACGCTCCAGTTAGTTCTTCAACCACTGCTGGTTGTAGTCTGCTGAGCGTGTGTCACTGCCTCATCCTTCACATTTTTCACTAATTGGTGCTGCTCCATTCTATTTGAAAAAAATCTAATCTATTAGTGTGACGTGCTTCCATCCGTATACAATACATTGGTTGCAAACACTATAGAAGTACAGAAAGGAGCCTTTCACAGCTAGTGAACAGTTGTGTGCAGTGTTCACTGTAGTCTGTGAGATCTTCATTTTTTGAGTGCAGATCACGCTCCAGTTAGTTCTTCAACCACTGCTGGTTGTAGTCTGCTGAGCGTGTGTCACTGACTCATCCTTCACATTTTTCTCTAATTGGTGCTGCTCCATTATATTTGAAAAAAATCTAATCTATTAGTGTGACGCGCTTCCATCCGTATACAATACATTGGTTGCAAACACTATAGAAGTACACAAAGGGGCCTTTCACAGCTACTGAACAGTTGTCTGCAGTGTTCACTGTAGTCTGTGAGCTTTTCATTTTTTGAGTGCAGATTACGCTCCAGTTAGTTCTTCAACCACTGCTGGTTGTAGTCTGCTGAGCGTGTGTCACTGACTCATTCTTCACATTTTTCTCTAATTGGTGCTGCTCCATTATATTTTAAAAAAATCTAATCTATTAGTGTGACGCGCTTCCATCCGTATACAATACATTGGTTGCAAACACTATAGAAGTACACAAAGGGGCCTTTCACAGCTACTGAACAGTTGTCTGCAGTGTTCACTGCAGTCTCTGAGGAATAACCACACTTAGGCCTTATAACTTTTCTGACTTTCTTTATCAATCTACCAAGATGAAGACGGCAGGGAGTAAGGCACGTGGTCGTGGCCGTGGAGTTTCAGCAGGGAGAGGACGTGGGGATTCTGTGGCTGCTGCCGCACCCAGTGACACAGCATCCACCAGTTTTCCCCGTGAGCGTTCCTTTATGCGCACTTTTGTAGGAGCTCAGCGTACCCCCCTGCTGCGGGAAGAACAAATTGAAGCCGTTGTTGGTTGGATGGCAGCCAATGCATCGACTTCAATTGCTTCCACCTCCTCTCAGGACCACAGCACTGTTGAACAACCATCTGTCTCTTCACCGCCTGCCAAATTGTCCAGGCAGTCAGAGAGCTCTGTAAAGGAGCCAGCTGAGTCTCTGCTTCTGTTCTCAGAATCTGTTGGCTTGCAAACAGGGGCCCAGCCAAGCAGCATTCTGGAATGTGAAGAAGAGGCAGTATGCAGTGATGCGCAACAGCTGTGTCTCTCTGAATCTGAAGAGGCGGGTGAGCCAGTGCCAATGGTCAGCACACCGCAGAACGCATCTGATGATGATGAGACTCAGGTGCCAGTTTCTGTTGAGCATGGTGCTGGCCAGACCACCCAACATCAGCAGGTGTTGGAAGAGGGTAGTGGAGATGATGAGGTCCAAGACCCAACATGGCGTGAGGAACAGGAAGGTGGTGGTAGCAGCTCTGAGGAAGAGATTGCCCCAACGGTCCAAACAGTAGGGAGAGGTAGGCTGCAGACTCGGTTGCCTGTAGCCTCCAGTTTGGCACCCGTTCGTAGCAGTTCTCTTCCAACAGCCAAAACGGGCGCTCCCAGGACTTGCACTGCGTGGTCCTTTTTTGACACACTTGCAGATGATATTTGCTATGTCAAATGCAAGCTGTGTAATCAAAAAGTAAAAAGAGGTAAAAGTGTCAGTAACCTTAATACCACAAATATGTGGAAACATGTGCGGTCAAAGCACGTGGTTGAGTTACAAAGACACACTGGAGATGTAGGCCAACCTACAGCAGCACCTACATCTTCAGCTCGTGTTGGAGCCTCTTCCTCCAGCTCACACACAGCTGGTTCGGCTTCCTCACAGGATCGCCATGGAAGAACCTCTGTCACTGTTGTCCAGAGACCCAGTGTTATTCCACCCACAGCTGCAAGTTCCCTGTCATCCTCACACTCCCAGGCCACAAAACAGCCATCGGTAGCACAGGCATGGGATAAAAGACGGCCATACTCGGCAAACCATCCACGAGCACAGGCTCTGAATGCTGGCATTGCAAAACTCCTGTCCCTTGAAATGCTGTCATTCAGGCTGGTGGAGACTGACAGTTTCCGTAACTTAATGGCATTGGCAGTCCCACAATACAATGTGCCCAGCTGATTTTATTTCAGCAGGCAAGCTGTCCCTGGTCTGCAAAAGCATGTTGAGGGAAAAATTAAACATGCGCTACTAAACGCCGTCAGTAGCAAGGTCCACCTGACCACCGATGCGTGGACCAGTACCCATGGCCAGGGATGATACCTTTCCCTCACTGCCCATTGGGTCAATGTTGTGGAACCGGGTACAGATCTTGCGAGTGGCGCTGTACGTGTTCTGCCAACTCCAAGGATTGCAGGAATCAAGTCTGTCCACATTGACTCCTCCTCCTACTCCAGTTCCTCAGAATCATCGCTGCAGGAGCCGTCACGGTCTACCTCCACATGGACCCGTGAAGGCTTACCTGTTGCGACCGATATGAGCACAGCCGTGGCCAAACGTCAACAGGCCGTCCTCAAATTAATTTCCATTGGGAATCGAAGCCACACAGCGCAGGAGCTCTGGAATGCCATCAAGCAGGAGAGCGACGTGTGGTTTTTGCCAGCGAATTTCCAGCCAGGCTTGGTAGTGTGTGACAATGGCCGAAATCTGGTGGCAGCTCTGGGCCTTGGCAACCTCACTCACATACCATGTCTGGCACATGTGCTCAACTTGGTCGTGCAGAGTTTTTTGAGGGACTATCTGGATCTTGATGCACTGCTGCACAAGGTCCGCCTAGAGTGCGCTCACTTGCGACGTTCCAGCATGGCCAGATCGCGCATTGCAGCTCTGCAACGCAGATTTGCCTTCCTGAACATCGCATCATATGTGACGTACCCACCAGGTGGAATTCCACGTTACATATGTTGGAGCGGTTGTGTGAGCAGCAGCCAGCAGTAGCCAGCCAGCTGGAGTATCAGCTGCATCAGGCGCAATCAACTCGCAATTTGCGCCGTTCACACTTCACCACTACTGAGTGGGCCTCTATGAAGGACATCTGCCACGTTTTGCGTGCGTTTGATGAGTCAACGCAGATGATGCACTAGTCAGCCTGACTGTCCCCCTTATCTGCCTGCTTCAAAAAACACTGCAAGCACTAAGGGATGAGGTTTTGGAAGAGGTGGAGGATGAGGAGTCACAAATTCCATCACCTTCTGGACAGTCAGCGCAACGTGGTTCCTCACAAAGGGCTGGGCAGGGCTCACTTTGTGAGGAGGATGAGGAGGAGTCAATGGAGGAGGAAGACATCGCTCCAGAGGGAGGTACACAACGCTCTAGTCAGTATGTAGAGCGAGGGTGGGGTGATGCAGAGCAGGCAGAGATGACGCCTCTTGCAGGGACAGCGTTTCTTGGCCAGTTGGGAGTCTGCAGCACATGGTTGATTTCATGCTGCAGTGCCTGAGAAACGACCGCCGCATCGCCCACATTCTCACCACGTCTGATTATTGGGTGTACACCCTCCTAGACCCTCTCTACCGGGACAACTTACAAAGCCTCATCACACCGTTGAACCGGGAGCGTAAAATGCGGGAGTACCAAGACACACTGGTGCAATCCATAATGTTCTCCATTCCAGCCGAGAGCACTGCTGCTGCTACTGCTTTACAAAGCAGCTCTGTGAGTCGAGGCAGTGGAGACAGCTCTGCAACAAGAGGGAGCACAAGCAGCGCCTCTGCACAGGGCAAGACCAGTATGTTCTAAATGTGGCGAAGTTTTGTGGCAGCGCCACAAATGTCTACACCATCCGAGACGGCTCCAGTCAGCAGGAGGCAACGTTTTCGTAAGATGGTGACAGACTACATGTCTTTCCCTCTCAGTGTACTCCCAGATGGCTCTTCCCCATTCAAGTTTTGGGTCTCTAAGCTGGATACATGGCCAGAGCTTAGCCAGTATGCATTGGAGGTGCTGGCTTGCCCTGCTGCCAGTGTATTATCGGAGCACGTCTTTAGTGCTGCAGGTGGTGTACTAACAGACCGTCGCATGCGACTATCCTCCGATAATGTAGACCGGCTTACTTTTCTGAAAATGAACAAGGCATGGATCTCGCCAGAATTTGTGTCCGTTTTCAGATTAAATAACTGGTTCGCAACGTTATCCATGTCTCCTGTTATGTTCATCTTTCTACCACCTGAACTCTACTCCCTGGGCTACAACACTGCCAGTTGCTGCTCAGAAGTGTCGTGTCCACAGACCAATACACAAGCTATAGTGTTAGTGGGGTTCAGTAACGCCAGCTGTTCCCCTGCTGTGTGTCCGGTAATAAGTCTCCTGTTCCCTACACATGCACAGAAAAACCCATGTGGAACATGCTACAAATAGGGAAGAGCCGTCACCCTGATTGTTATGCTTAAAACAGGAAATTGTGAAGTTTTCCAGGCCTAGAATGATAAATTTTTAGAACAAATATGGACAAATAATAATTTGTCATCACAGCGCATATCTGCACATGTCTATTAGAAATGGTAACAAAAACTAAAACATAGTGTTCACTTTTTGAAATTAATGCATAAAAGTACATTTCATACTTATCAATTAATGCTTTTTAAGGAACTTTATCTGTACCTGTAAGATAATGCAGTCAATGGATGTACGAATCATAAAATCCTCATCATCATCATCACGAGTTTTATTTATGACAGACATTATAAAATACACATACTGATGCCAACTGTAACTTCACACACCATATATGAAATGGCCAGCATCTAAACCTGGTAATATTGTGCAATAATAAATTATTACATCTAGAAAGTGCATCATGCATACTGACAATAGGTAGTTATACCTGCAAGTGCTGTTGAAACAACCACAACAGATATAAATTAATAATGGTATATAGGTATCACAGTGCATAGTTACTCATGGACAATGTCGATGTAATACTGTACCTCAATAAAGTCAGCGTCAACCATTATGCTTGTTAGTCTTGTAGATTGTTAAAGAGGGAACGTGCTTTTTTTGTTGGTCATAGGTGGAGTATTAGACAGTAAATGATTACTGCTGTCGTATTTTTGGCGTCCCTAGGGCACAATAACGCTGCATAACGTCACATTTTATAGAGAGTCATCTAATAGACACACGCTACCCTACCCTACGCGTGACAGTAGGAAGGTAGTGTTGACGGATAAAGCATTGCGCAACCAGACATGCTTTTACCCTCTTCAACACTGTACAAGCAAAAAATGCATGATTGCAGCCGCAGACTTTATTGACGTACAGTTATAACATCGCCATTACCCATCAGAGGCTGTCCACTGTCTGATACAGACATAGAATATACCTTTGCTATCCGTAGCCTTTGTTTCACCTACACTTGCAGGCACACACTTAAATTGTGACAATGCATAATGTTTTTTTAAATGGTTATTTTTTATCGTACATTATTGCGTCATCACATTGAGTCCATGCTGGACATGTCATACATGCTGTACAAAGTAACGATTTTATTAACTTAAATAATTGAAATGTCTGTGACTGTCACATATAAATTGCAATGATGATGATGAGTGACTATTACAAAATCCATTGTCTTCACTATGTTATGGTTTAACATAGCGTTCCTTAAGCATTATTCATAAATACAAAAATGGACTTTTATTCTTAAATTTACAACACTATATTTTGTAACCAATTTTTTGGGTGGTGTGTTGTTCCATTTCTTGTTGGCATGTGCATATATGCGTTTATATTTGCAGGGTCTTTATTTTTATTCTTGAAGTTAGGAAACATGTGTATCTTCGTACCGTGTTAGCCAGTAGATAGAAAAATATTTAGACTGACAGTCCGCAGTGGTTGATACCTTTTAATGGATAACTGAAAGATGGTAACAAATTGCAAGCTTTCGAGGCTACTCACGTCTCTTCATCAGGCAAAGACTAAAACAAACACACTTTTGTATGCCCGGTCATAGCATGATGGATATGGAATTACTGGTATTAAAATATAACTTCAAATCTGAGAAAGATACAAAGGTTTCGGAATATAAGCTCATCATGACCTTTGACACTCTTAGTGCTGGAATGAATAGATCACACGGATTTATGTCATTCTATATCAATTAAGGAATCTGCGTCTCTGCCCTTCCAGGGGCATGAAAACACAAAACCAGACCCCAATCAGAGGGCAATAAAACTTTCTATCCTTATCTATGAACTGTTCCAATATTTATGATCATCCCTCTGCCATAATGACAGTTCTGCTTCACGTCACTTGTCTTACCTATTGCACTATTCCTGTGTCCTGTTGTGTGTAGAAATATGTGATTCTTCATTTTTTGTTTTAGTTTTAGCCTGATGAAGAGACCTGAGTAGTCTCGAAAGCTTGGAATTTGTTACCATCTTTTCAGTTAGCCATTAAACGGTATCAACCACTGAGGACTCTCAAGTATAAATATTTTTCTATTCTTGGAATTGAAATTCATCATTTTATTGTCCTAGTAAAACTTCATTTATTCTTGTTTGAAGTACATACATTTGCAATGGCCACGTAACAAGGCAATAACTCAATATTTTATGCCTACACCCTCCTTGACCCTGGGCTTCAACACCGCCAGTTGCTGCTCAGAAGTGTTAGATGCACAGATGAAAACAATCGCTGATGTGTTTGTGGGGTTCAGTAACGCCTGCTGTTCCCCTGCTGTGTGTCTGGCAAAAATTACTGCTGCTAACTACAACTTCAACTTCAAACATCTCATACTAGGCCTCTGCCTACACCCTCCTTGACCCTGGGCTTCAACACCGCCAGTTGCTGCTCAGAAGTGTTAGATGCACAGATGAAAACAATCGCTGATGTGTTTGTGGGGTTCAGTAACGCCTGCTGTTCCCCTGCTGTGTGTCTGGCAAAAATTACTGCTGCTAACTACAACTTCAACTTCAAACATCTCATACTAGGCCTCTGCCTACACCCTCCTTGACCCTGGGCTTCAACACCGCCAGTTGCTGCTCAGAAGTGTTAGATGCACAGATGAAAACAATCGCTGATGTGTTTGTGGGGTTCAGTAATGCCTGCTGTTCCCCTGCTGTGTGTCTGGCAAAAATTACTGCTGCTAACTACAACTTCAACTTCAAACATCTCATACTAGGCCTCTGCCTACACCCTCCTTGACCCTGGGCTTCAACACCGCCAGTTGCTGCTCAGAAGTGTTAGATGCACAGATGAAAACAATTGCTGATGTGTTTGTGGGGTTCAGTAACGCCTGCTGTTCCCCTGCTGTGTGTCCGGCAAAAATTACTGCTAGCTACCTACACATGGTGAAAAAAACATGACATGTCAAAGTGTCTAGTGCTACACATAGATTTGAGGCTACACCCTGATTTCTAAGCTGTAAACATTTGAAACGTCAGCTTTAAAACCATAAAATGATTAGTCTTTGTCAGAAATCTGTAACAAAATAATTGTGACATATTATTTCAGATATGCACATGTCGAAAACAAATGCTAACACAAAAGCCTACTTATGCTATAGGATACTGATGGTCAACCTTGTCACTCCATAGCTTAGACAAATCCAACTCACATCATGACTCAAATGCTGCAATGTTGGAAGTGCATAATGTGGGTTGAACTTTGACAACAGCTGCAGTGCGAAGGTTAGACTTCAGTGTTCTTGGCTTTTAAATAAAAGCATACAAGTAAATATAATAATCCAATGTTGATTAAGGAGGTGATGTACACCTGTAATATTGTGCAAACAATGCATGTAGGAATAGTCCTCTTCAACATTACTTATATTTGTGTCATTTTAAAAAATACATATTTAATTAGAAAGTTAACAGACCATATCATAAAGGTCCTTCATGTAAACATGATAATCGCTAACAAAAATCATGCATTACCTTGTTAAAGTCAATAGTGCATAGTCACAATAGCAAAATATATACCTGTAAGTGGTGCTGAAAGAACGACAACTGATAGAATAGGTGAATGATATCTATTTATCAGACTGAATAGCGACACCTGTACAATGTCGATATAATACTGTACCTTAACAAAACAGCTGTGTCACATCTCACACTCGTTTTTCTTGTAGCTTGTTATGTAATAGGGCACATGCGTGTATGTTTCATCATAGGTGCATGTTTACTGAGTAAAGCAGTCATGACAACGCCTTTGTGTTGTCGGTACGCTTGCGATGATGAACGATGCGCACCGTGAATGTTAGTCCGTCATAAGACGCACAGACGCTCCAATACCCAACGCGTCACAGCAGGAAGCCAGTCTGTGCGTCCAAACAAAGGCGCAACCATACATGCACGTAACCTTTTATAAAGCTATATAAAAAAAAGGATGTAGTAGTAACGCACACTTTATTGAGGTACAGTATTACATCGCCATTCACCATCTGTGGCTATGCAGTCTCATCTATATATACCTTATCTATCCGTTGTCATGCTTGCAAGTCCACAGTCAGGCATAAATAGCTGTTTTCACTATGCACTATGCACTTTTTAAAGTTTTAGTTTGTTAATATAAATGATTGGCACATATTATCAGTATTACATGATGGAAATTTTAGATATTTTTAAAAACTTTTTAGTGATATTATTCACCAAATGTAAAGTTTTATGAATGTCAAAGATAACTTGTAATGCTGATTATGTTTTTAAGTCAGCCATTCATTGTCTACACAATAAAAATGGTGTACATACTGTTACTTAGCCATCATTAATGGATTCTGATATGTACTTGTATGCTTTTATTTTAAACCGTATAGCAGATTATTTAACCTATTTTAATTGTGGTTTGCATTGCTTTTCAACATGTTAATGTATGCGTGTATGTTTGTAAATTATTAATTTACATATATTTTTTTAAGTAAAATCATCATCTTATGGTACTAAAGGTTATATTTCTCTTGTTTGGAGTATAGACATTTTTAATTGACACGTAACAAGGAAAATACTTGATCTAGTATTTAAACATCCTCCTTGACCCTGGGCTCCAACATCGCCAGTTGTTGCTCGGAAGTGCTGTTAGCACAGTCAACACTTGCTCCTGTGTTACTGGGGTTCAGTAATGTCAGCTGTTCCCCTGCTGTGTGAACGGCAAAAAGTCCTGCTGCCTCCACCCTGTTGTCTTCTCATCCCTGGGCTACAACACCGCCAGTTGTTGCTCGGAAGTGCTGTTAGCACAGTCAACACTTGCTCCTGTGTTACTGGGGTTCAGTAATGTCAGCTGTTCCCCTGCTGTGTGAACGGCAAAAAGTCCTGCTGCCTCCACCCTGTTGTCTTCTCATCCCTGGGCTACAACACCGCCAGTTGTTGCCTGGAAGTGCTGTTAGCACAGTCAACACTTGCTCCTGTGTTACTGGGGTTCAGTAATGTCAGCTGTTCCCCTGCTGTGTGTACGGCAAAAAGTCCTGCTGCCTCCACCGTGTTGTCTTCTCATCCCTGGGCTACAACACCGCCAGTTGTTGCTCGGAAGTGCTGTTAGCACAGTCAACACTTGCTCCTGTGTTACTGGGGTTCAGTAATGTCAGCTGTTCCCCTGCTGTGTGAACGGCAAACAGTCCTGCTGCCTCCACCCTGTTGTCTTCTCATCCCTGGGCTACAACACCGCCAGTTGTTGCTCGGAAGTGCTGTTAGCACAGTCAACACTTGCTCCTGTGTTACGGGGGTTCAGTAATGTCAGCTGTTCCCCCCTGCTGTGTGAACGGCAAAAAGTCCTGCTGCCTCCACCCTGTTGTCTTCTCATCCCTGCGCTCCAACACCGCCAGTTGTTGCCTGGAAGTGCTGTTAGCACAGTCAACACTTGCTCCTGTGTTATTGGGGTTCAGTAATGTCAGCTGTTCCCCTGCTGTGTGAACGGCAAACAGTCCTGCTGCCTCCACCCTGTTGTCTTCTCATCCCTAGGCTACAACACCGCCAGTTGTTGCTCGGAAGTGCTGTTAGCACAGTCAACACTTGCTCCTGTGTTATTGGGGTTCAGTAATGTCAGCTGTTCCCCTGCTGTGTGAACGGCAAAAAGTCCTGCTGCCTCCACCCTGTTGTCTTCTCATCCCTGGGCTCCAACACCACCGTTGTTGCCTGGAAGTGCTGTTAGCACAGTCAACACTTGCTCCTGTGTTACTGGGGTTCAGTAATGTCAGCTGTTCCCCTGCTGTGTGAACGGCAAAAAGTCCTGCTGCCTCCACCCTGTTGTCTTCTCATCCCTGGGCTACAACACCGCCAGTTGTTGCTCGGAAGTGCTGTTAGCACAGTCAACACTTGCTCCTGTGTTACTGGGGTTCAGTAATGTCAGCTGTTCCCCTGCTGTGTGTACGGCAAAAAGTCCTGCTGCCTCCACCCTGTTGTCTTCTCATCCCTGGGCTACAACACCGCCAGTTGTTGCTCAGACGTGCTGTTAGCACAGTCAACACTTGCTCCTGTGTTACTGGGGTTCAGTAATGTCAGCTGTTCCCCTGCTGTGTGAACGGCAAAAAGTCCTGCTGCCTCCACCCTGTTGTCTTCTCATCCCTGGGCTCCAACACCGCCAGTTGTTGCCTGGAAGTGCTGTTAGCACAGTCAACACTTGCTCCTGTGTTACTGGGGTTCAGTAATGTCAGCTGTTCCCCTGCTGTGTGAACGGGAAAAAGTCCTGCTGCCTCCACCCTGTTGTCTTCTCATCCCTGGGCTCCAACACTGCCAGTTGTTGCCTGGAAGTGCTGTTAGCACAGTCAACACTTGCTCCTGTGTTACTGGGGTTCAGTAATGTCAGCTGTTCCCCTGCTGTGTGAACGGCAAAAAGTCCTGCTTCCTCCACCCTGTTGTCTTCTCATCCCTGGGCTCCAACACCGCCAGTTGTTGCCTGGAAGTGCTGTTAACACAGTCAATCATTGCTCCTGTGTTACTGGGGTTCAGTAATGTCAGCTGTTCCCCTGCTGTGTGAACGGCAAAAAGTCCTGCTGCCTCCACCCTGTTGTCTTTTCATCCCTGGGCTACAACACCGCCAGTTGTTGCCTGGAAGTGCTGTTAGCACAGTCAACACTTGCTCCTGTGTTACTGGCGTTCAGTAATGTCAGCTGTTCCCCTGCTGTGTGAACGGCAAAAAGTCCTGCTGCCTCCACCCTGTTGTCTTCTCATCCCTGGGCTCCAACACCGCCAGTTGTTGCCTGGAAGTGCTGTTAGCACAGTCAACACTTGCTCCTGTGTTACTGGGGTTCAGTAATGTCAGCTGTTCCCCTGCTGTGTGTACGGCAAAAAGTCCTGCTGCCTCCACCCTGTTGTCTTCTCATCCCTGGGCTACAACACCGCCAGTTGTTGCTCGGAAGTGCTGTTAGCACAGTCAACACTTGCTCCTGTGTTACTGGGGTTCAGTAATGTCAGCTGTTCCCCTGCTGTGTGAACGGCAAACAGTCCTGCTGCCTCGACCCTGTTGTCTTCTCATCCCTGGGCTACAACACCGCCACAGTTGTTGCTCGGAAGTGCTGTTAGCACAGTCAACACTTGCTCCTGTGTTACTGGGGTTCAGTAATGTCAGCTGTTCCCCTGCTGTGTGAACGGCAAAAAGTCCTGCTGCCTCCACCCTGTTGTCTTCTCATCCCTGGGCTCCAACACCGCCAGTTGTTGCCTGGAAGTGCTGTTAGCACAGTCAACACTTGCTCCTGTGTTATTGGGGTTCAGTAATGTCAGTTGTTCCCCTGCTGTGTGAACGGCAAAAAGTCCTGCTGCCTCCACCCTGTTGTCTTCTCATCCCTGGGCTCCAACACCACCAGTTGTTGCCTGGAAGTGCTGTTAGCACAGTCAACACTTGCTCCTGTGTTACTGGGGTTCAGTAATGTCAGCTGTTCCCCTGCTGTGTGAACGGCAAAAAGTCCTGCTGCCTCCACCCTGTTGTCTTCTCATCCCTGGGCTACAACACTGCCAGTTGTTGCCTGGAAGTGCTGTTAGCACAGTCAACACTTGCTCCTGTGTTACTGGGGTTCAGTAATGTCAGCTGTTCCCCTGCTGTGTGTACGGCAAAAAGTCCTGCTGCCTCAACCCTGTTGTCTTCTCATCCCTGGGCTACAACACCGCCAGTTGTTGCTCGGAAGTGCTGTTAGCACAGTCAACACTTGCTCCTGTGTTACTGGGGTTCAGTAATGTCAGCTGTTCCCCTGCTGTGTGAACGGCAAACAGTCCTGCTGCCTCCACCCTGTTGTCTTCTCATCCCTGGGCTACAACACCGCCAGTTGTTGCTCGGAAGTGCTGTTAGCACAGTCAACACTTGCTCCTGTGTTACTGGGGTTCAGTAATGTCAGCTGTTCCCCTGCTGTGTGAACGGCAAAAAGTCCTGCTGCCTCCACCCTGTTGTCTTCTCATCCCTGGGCTCCAACACCGCCAGTTGTTGCCTGGAAGTGCTGTTAGCACAGTCAACACTTGCTCCTGTGTTACTGGCGTTCAGTAATGTCAGCTGTTCCCCTGCTGTGTGAACGGCAAAAAGTCCTGCTGCCTCCACCCTGTTGTCTTCTCATCCCTGGGCTCCAACACCGCCAGTTGTTGCCTGGAAGTGCTGTTAGCACAGTCAACACTTGCTCCTGTGTTACTGGGGTTCAGTAATGTCAGCTGTTCCCCTGCTGTGTGAACGGCAAAAAGTCCTGCTTCCTCCACCCTGTTGTCTTCTCATCCCTGGGCTCCAACACCCCAGTTGTTGCCTGGAAGTGCTGTTAGCACAGTCAACACTTGCTCCTGTGTTACTGGGGTTCAGTAATGTCAGCTGTTCCCCTGCTGTGTGAACGGCAAAAAGTCCTGCTGCCTCCACCCTGTTGTCTTCTCATCCCTGGGCTCCAACACCGCCAGTTGTTGCCTGGAAGTGCTGTTAGCACAGTCAACACTTGCTCCTGTGTTACTGGGGTTCAGTAATGTCAGCTGTTCCCCTGCTGTGTGAACGGCAAAAAGTCCTGCTGCCTCCACCCTGTTGTCTTCTCATCCCTGGGCTCCAACACCGCCAGTTGTTGCCTGGAAATGCTGTTAGCACAGTCAACACTTGCTCCTGTGTTACTGGGGTTCAGTAATGTCAGCTGTTCCCCTGCTGTGTGTACGGCAAACAGTCCTGCTGCCTCCACCCTGTTGTCTTCTCATCCCTGGGCTCCAACACCGCCAGTTGTTGCCTGGAAGTGCTGTTAGCACAGTCAACACTTGCTCCTGTGTTTACTGGGGTTCAGTAATGTCAGCTGTTCCCCTGCTGTGTGAACGGCAAAAAGTCCTGCTGCCTCCAACCGGTTCTCTTCTCATACCTGGGCTGCAACACCGCCAGTTGTTGCTCGGAAGTGTCATTGGCACGGGTACTCACTCCTGCCCAGACTGGTTACAGCACGCCATCTGTTTCCTGTCAGTGTAAACGTCACTTAGCCTCCAATAAGTTGTCCTGTCATGTTGCGGTCGGGTTAGCCGACTCTATGGTGCCTGGAGTTTAAGTGCTTCCTATGTGTGCTGTGGGATATGCAAATAAAGGCTGTTTCCGTTGTGACAATAGGACAATCACTCACTGTAGTACTGTGTGATTCGGTAACTGCGGCCGGCTCGCGGCCTGTCAACTTAAATTTACATGGGTACCTTCTGCTACCCGTCCGGGTTCCAGTACCGTCAGCTGGTTCTCCGCAGTGCCTTTGGCCTACGTGCCTCCATCTCGGTATCCAAGTTCCAGCAACGTCTGCTGGTCCTTGGTAGTGCTTTGGAGCACAGGTACCTCCTGCTTAGTAACCGTGTCCCAGTAACGTCAGCTGGTCCTCGGTTGTGCCATTGGCTCTTTTCCTTCTGCTGCCCCTCCGGGTTCCAGCACAGTCAGCTGGTCCTCGTTACTTGCATTGGCTCTTGTACCTTCTGCTACCCGTCCGGGTTCCAGTACCGTCAACTGGTTCTCCGCAGTGCCTTTGGCCTAGGTGCCTCCATCTCGGTATCCAAGTTCCAGCAACGTCTGCTGGTCCTTGGTAGTGCTTTGGAGCACAGGTACCTCCTGCTTAGTAACCGTGTCCCAGTAACGTCAGGTGGTCCTCGGTTGTGCCATTGGCTCTTTTCCTTCTGCTGCCCCTCTGGGTTCCAGCACAGTCAGCTGGTCCTCGTTACTTGCATTGGATCTTGTACCTTCTGCTACATTTACAAATTGAAGATTTTTTAAATGTTTTTTTGGGTAATCACTCTGGATCTCCAACAATGAAGACGACGACCCTGATGACCACCCCGAAGAAGATGACGACCACAAGGACGACGAGCATCAAGCCAACCAGCCTAAACACCATCACAAAGAAGAAATAAAAGATTACCCAACAGGACTGAGAAGGTTAAGACAAACTACAAGATACAGAACAAGAGACTTAAGAACAATAAGCAGAAGATCAAAAAGCAGAAGAACATGAAGTATAAGACCAAAATGAAGAGCAAAATATATGCTCTAAATTATAAGCAGAAGAAGACTAAGCAGTGTATGGGGGTGAGTCCGTTCCTCCTCGTGGTGCCCCTGGAAAATGCCTGCTGCTGCAGGCTAAACTGAACACGGACAAATACTGTTGTAATTTAAATCTTTTGTGACAGCAAGAACGGAAGGATGAAAAATTCATACTTTGACAGATTACAAGTACAGGAATCTCTGTCACAAATAAAAATATGATGAAGAAGATGAAGTACAATATGAAGAAGAATAATAGTTTAATAAGAAGAATATGAGTAATGTTAACAAAAAGATGAATAGCAAGAAGTTTAAGAAGAAGATAAAGAAGGTGAAGATGAAGAATAATTTGATGAAAAAGATGATGCTGCTGAAGATTATGAAGGAGAAAGTGTGTCAAAAGTTAAAAAGGTGAAGAGCATGGAAGTTGTGAAATATACATATTTGCCAAAATAGAAAAAACGTTAACAACATTGTCAATTTCTTCGTCAATCCGAACATCTTTAAAAAAAAAAATATTTATGCTATTCCATTTGATTGGGTTAAACATCTATGCCTTTAATGTCTCCTCAACCTTCCCCAATACATTCTACATTACTCTTTGTTGTTTTCCTTCATGTACAATTAACCAACAAGGCAAGAATGGGGTTTTTTTAATTCCGATATTTTGTTCCCATAGACTTACATTGGATTTCCGGTATCGGTATCGGGTATCGCCGATATTTTTTGGGTATCGGCGATACCATTCTGATTCCGATACTTTTGGATATCGGAAAGTATCGCTCAACTCTACCCGCTATCTTTTATTTTCACAAGGGTAACAGGAGAAATGGGACCACAAAAGTTCTTTTGCAATTTGTCCTGAGTACACCTATACCCCATATGTGGGGGGGAACCACTGTTTTGGCGCATGGGAGAGCATTTTGGAATGCAGACTTGATGGAATGTTCTGGGGGCATCATGTTGCGTTTGCAGAGCCCCTGATGTGCCTAAACAGTAGAAACCCCCCACAAGTGACCTCATTTTGGAAAATAGACCCCCCCAAGGAGCTTATCTAGATGTGTAGTGAGCAGTTTGAACCCCAAGTGCTTCTCAGAAATTTATAAACGCAGAGCAGTTAAAATAAAAAAATCATTTTTTTTCCTCAAAAATGATTTTTTAGCCCGCTATTTTTTATTTTCCCAAGGGTAACAGGATAAATTGGACCCCAAAAGTTGTTGTCCAGTTTGTCCTGAGTAAGCTGGTACCTCATATGTGGGGGGAACCACTGTTTGGGCACACGTCAGGGCTCAGAAAGGAAGGAGCGTCATTTGACTTTTGGAATGGAAAATTAGCTCCAATCCTTAGTGGACACCATGTTGCATTTGGAGAGCCCCTGTGTGTCTAAACTTTGGAGCTCCCCCACACATGACACCATTTTGGAAACTAACCCCCCTAAGGAACTTATCTAGATGCATAGTGAGCACTTTCAACCCCAGGTGCTTCACAGAAGTTTGTAACACAGAGGCGTGAAAATAAAAAATAATTATTTTTCCTCAAAAAATGATTATTTAGCTCCCTATTTTTTATTGTCACAATGGTTACAGGAGAAATTGGACCCCAAACGTTGTTGTCCAGTTTGTCCTGTGTAAGCTGGTACCCCATATGTGGGGGGAACCACTGTTTGGGCACACGTCAGGGCTCGGAATGGTCTGCGGGCATCTTGTTACGTTTGCAGAGCCCCTGATGTGCCTAAACAGTTGAAACCCCCACAACTGACCCCATTTTGGAAACTAGACCCCTCAAGGAACTTATCTAGATGTGTGGTGAGTATCTTTAACCCCCATGTGCTTCACAGAAGTTTATAATGCAGAGCCGTGAAAATAAAAAATCATTTTTTCCTCAAAAAATTATTTTTTATCCCGCAATTTTTTATTTTCACAAGGGTAACAGGAGAAATTGGACCCCAAAAGTTGTTGTACAGTTTGTCCTGAGTATGCTGGTACCCCATATGGGGTGGTAACTACTGTTCGGGCACACGTAGGGGCTCGGAAGTGAAGTAGTGACGTTTTGAAATGCCGACTTTGATGGAATGGTCTGCGGGCGTCATGTTACGTTTGCAGAGCCTCTGATGTGCCTAAACAGTAGAAACTCCCCACAAGTGACCCCATTTTGGAAACCCCATAAGGAACTTATCTAGATGTGTGGTGAGCACGTTGAATCCCCAAGGGCTTCATAGAGGTTTATAACGCCCGGGCATGAAAATAAAAAATCATATTTTTTCCACAAACATGATCTTTTAGTCCCCAATTTTTTTATTTTCCCAAGGGTAACAGGAGAAATTAGACTCAAAAAGTTGTTGTCCAATTTGTCCTGAGTACGCTGATATCCCATATGTGGGAGAAAACTACTGTATGGGCACACGTCGGGGCTCGGAAGGGAGATAGTGACGTTTTGAAATGTAGACTTGATGGAATGGTCTGTGGGCGTCATGTTACGTTTGCAGAGCCCCTGATGTGCCTAAACTGTGGAAACCCCTCAAGTGACCCCCGTTTTGGAAACTAGACCACCCAAGGAACTTATCTAGTTGTGTAATGAGCACTTTTAATCCCCAAGTGCTTCACAGAAGTTTATTACCCAGAGCCATGAAAATAAAAAATCATTTTTTTTCCTTTAAAAAATTATTTTTTATCCCGCAATTTTTTATTTTCACAAGGGTAACAGGATAAATTGGACCCCAAAATTTGTTGTCCTGTTTGTCCTGAGTATGCTGGTACCCCATATGTGGGGACGAACCACTGTTTGGGCACACGTCGGGGCTCGGAAGTCATGTTACGTTTGCAGAGCCCATGATGTACTTAAACAGTAGAGACCCCCCACAAGTGACCCCATTTTGGAAACTAGATCCCCCAAGGAACTCATGTAGATGTGTGGTGAGCACTTTGAATCTCCAAGTTCTTCACAGAAGTTTATAACGCAGAGCCATGAAAATAAAAATAATTTTTTTCCAAAAAAATTATTTTTTTAGTCCCCAATTTTTTATTTTCCCAAGGGTAACAGGAGAAATTAGACCCCCAAAGTTGCTGTGCAATTTTTCCTGCGTACGCTGATACCCCATATGTTGGGGTAAACCACTGTTTGGGCACACGTCAGGGTTCAGAATGGAGGGAGCACTGTTTGACTTTTTGAACGCAAAATTGGCTGGAATAAATCGTGGCGCCATGTCACGTTTGGAGACCCCTGATGTGCCTAAATAGTGGAAACCCCTCAAATCTAACTCCAACCCTAACTCCAACACACCCCTAACCACAACCCTAACCCAACACAGCCCTAACCCTAATCACAGCCCTATCCATAACCCTAACCCCTACACACACCTAACCCTAATCCCAACCCTAACCATAACCCTAACTACAAGCCTAACCCTAATCTCAACCCTAACCCCAACACACCCCTAACCCTAATCCCAACTCTAATCCTAACCACAAGCCTAACCCTAATCCCAACCCCAACCCTAATTCCAACCCTAACTCTAATTCCAACCCTAACCCTAATTCTAACCCTAACCCTAATTTCAACCCTAACCCTAGTTCTTACCCTAACCCTAACCCTAATTCTAACCCTAATTCCTCACTATCATGTTTATTTATAAAGAATTTCAATGCTGAATTCAGAGAGATAAATTGTTTTTTTTAAAAATATGTATATTCATAGACCTATACGGGTATTTGTCCATATAAATAGTAATATACTGTCATATAGGTTGAGGAAATAAGTGCTAAACGTGTGATGCTTTTGGACATTTATGAATTATAAAGCTGAAGGCTTTTTTAAAAAACTAATTGAGCATAGATATGTGATAAGTGAAAGTATATGAACAAATAAGAATGCACTCCTCAGTAATATCCATTCTAAGTATAGATATACGCTAGGAAGCCGCTCATAAATATTGTGGTATATAGCGGATTTTGCGGAATACCCCAAAAATACTGTGTGGAGAAACATAAAGTTAGTATATCAGCATTGAAGGCAAATTGATTTGATTAAATAACAACAGTACATTAAATAACAACAGTACATGAATTAATGGGATGTATGAATCTTTATATCTGCATCGCTGCGGCATCCAGGATGTGACGTCACTTGGTGAGTCACATGAACACTGAACTCATGAGGGCATCGGAGGATATTACCCATGCGTTCCACTTCTGCGTTCCATCCGGAGAGCGCACTGGATATGACGTCACGAGGTACCGCTTCAGCGTCCTATTTAAGAACCCACGTGGTTCAGACGCGCACACCCGCCTGACAGTCTGCACAAGTGCAGCGGGTGACTTCATCCTTAACAGCTGACAAAAATGGCATAACTCTCCCCTGATGATCTAGCCAGAGAAACGCGTTGGGAGGTTTTCAGTCTTTTCAGCCATATATGTCCACATGGTTTTGGGTAATGTATGGTGATTTCAAGAAGCCTCCCCCATAGATGGAAATAACAGTGGATATCGATATATGGTGAGATCGTTCTGTTTATTGAGATGTGCAATTTATGATGTGAATAGGCACATAAATTTAATGATATCATACAGATATATTGAATATTGAGGATATTGATATACAATCTATGATTACTTGCGGTTTCATCCTCTATTTAGTCCCATTATGTGATAAGGATAAGTCTGTGATATAGACTTTTTTATAAACAATTCTTTTTTGTTTTTCACAATAATTTTGTTGGTAGGATACACATAATTGGTTTAATGTTTGTTTGTAATTATTGGAACAATAAGTTCCTTTTTAAAGGCGTATATTAAAAGTTAAATTTTAGCCTGTACTTCTACCTTGCTATTTACATATTAATTTTGATTGGTAGATCCTTTCCTATACAACTAATTCTAACCCTAACCCTAATGCTAACCCTAATGGAAAAATAAAAAATATTTTCTTTATTTTACTATTTGTCCCTACCTATGGGGTGATAAAGGGGGAGTTTATTTTTTTAAATTTTGATCACTGTGAGAGTTTATCACAGTGATCAAAATTAAAGAATGGAATCTGTCGGCCGGCCGGCGCATTGCGCATGCGCCCGCCATTTTGCAAGATGGCAGCGCCCATGAAGTATCCGGGAACGACACCAGGACGGACACAGGGACATCGCAGATACCGGGGGAGGTGAGGAGGTGGATCGGAAGGCGGGGGAGCGGAAGGAAGGGGGAGGGGAGCAGATAGTGACGGCGGCGACCGATCACGGCCATCAATCGGTGGCGGGGGCCAATCGTCCCCGTCACTCAGTGTGTGGGGGGGGTCGGATCTCGGTCTCCAGCCATGGCAGATGCTATTGCAGCATCGGCCATGGCTGGATTGTAATATTTCACCAAATTTCATTGGTGAAATATTACAAATCGCTTTGATTGGCTGTTTCACTTTTAACAGAACGATCATAGCCACGGGGGATTAGGCCACCCCCCGTGGTGAAGTACAAAGGGTCTTGTGCCTGCGGGTCGGGTGACCTTTTTGTGACCCCGGTCACCCGATCCGCAAGAATGCGATCCTTCCATGACACAGCATATTCGTCACAGGTCGGATTGGCACCGACTTTCATGACGCATACGCTGTGTCAAAGGTTGGGAAGGGGTTAAAGACTTGGATGGCTACCCATGCTATCGACGACAACACAGTGATAACATTGTTCACAACAAAAAATTATAAATAACTCATGGATAGTCCCATACAACCCATACCTATTAAAACGCTACAACTGTCACATCAACGTAGAAATCTGCGCTTCAATAAAAAGTGTAAAATATCTTTTCAAGTACATCTACAAGGGCATGACAAAGCTAACGTCGAAATACAACAGAAGACAGTCAATCACGATGAATCATCAACTCTTGTTGACTCAAGATTCGTCAGTGCTCCAGAAGCTGCTTGGAGGATATTTGCGTTTCCAATGCATTCACAGTCCCATGCTATTATATGTTTAGCTATTCATTTACCAAATCATCAGCAGCTTTATTTCTTTGAAGATGCTCAAGTCGAAGGGGTCTCAAAAACTTTAAGCACGACGTCAACATTAATGGAATGCTTTTCGCTGAACCAACGTGACGAAAATGCAAGGCAGTATTTGTATTGAGAGATTCCAGAGCATAACTTTTCGAATAAAACGTGGAATCCAAGACAACGAGGACTTAGCAGAATAATTGGACACATGCATATTGTTAGAGTCAAGGATCAAGAAAGATATTGCCTTCGGCAATATCAAAGGAGCTACAAGCTAAATGTCAAAGGAGCTACAAGTTATGACGATTTGAAAACAGTTAACGGAGTATTGCATGATACATTTAAAGCTGCAGCTTTGGCTTTAGGACTTCTATTGGATGATACTGTGTGGAGACTTACTTTAGAAGATGCAGTTACCCTACATACAGTACAGACCAAAAGTTTGGACACACCTTCTTATTCAAAGATTTTTCTGTATTTTCATGGCTATGAAAATTGTAGAAACACACTGAAGGCATCAAAACTATGAATTAACACATGTAGAATTATACATTACACTTTACAAAAAAGTGTGAAACAACTGAAAATATGTCTTATATTCTAGGTTCTTCAAAGTAGCCACCTTTTGCTTTGATTACTGCTTTGCACGCAGAAAAGGTGAACGGCTGGACTCTACATGCCTAGTTCCCACCGTGAAGCATGGAGGAGGTGGTGTGATGGTGTGGGGGTACTTTGCTGGCGACACTAATGGGGATTTATTCAAAATTGAAGCGGTGAGCGGTTCAGCTCACCCCAAACCATCTCGATTGGGTTCAGGTCTGGTGACTGTGGAGGCCAGGTCATCTGGCGTAGCACCCCAACACTCTCCTTCTTGGTCAAATAGCCCTAGCCCTTACACAGTCTGGAGGTGTGTTTGGGGTCATTGTCCTGTTGAAAAATAAATGATGGTCCAACTAAACGCAAACCGGATGGAATAGCATGCTGCTGCAAGATGCTGTAGTAGCCATTCTGGTTCACTATGCCTTCAATTTTGAATAAATCTCCAACAGTGTCACCAGCAAAGCACCCCCACACCATCACACCACCTCCTCCATGCTTCATGGTGGGAACTAGGCATGTAGAATCCATCTGTTCACCTTTTCTGCGTGCAAAGCAGTAATCAAAGCAAAAGGTGGCTACTTTGAAAAACCTAGAATATAAGACATATTTTCAGTTGTTTCACACTTTTTTGTAAAGTGTAAAGTATAATTCCACATGTGTTAATTCATAGTTTTGATGCCTTCAGTGTGATTCTACAATTTTCATAGCCATGAAAATACAGAAAAATCTTTGAATGAGAAGGTGTGTCCAAACTTTTGGTCTGTACTGTATGCCTAAGCAACTTCGCAAATTGTTTGCCTACATTTGCGTATTTGGACCGCCTACAAATCCGGCTCAACTTTGGACAAATTTCAAAGAACATATAATCGAGGATTACTGCTTACGTCTTCACAACAGAAGTGGAAATTGTCAAAATTGCGAATCTTCTACCATGCAAGATGTCCAAAATGTCTTACTACTGCATGGAAAAATGTTTTCAGACTTTAATTTGCCACAGCCTGCAATTCAAGTTCCACAAGTTCCAGAGTATTATTATTATCATTCTTCTTATTATTATTATTATTTATTTCTATAACACCATTGATTCCATGGTGCTGTACATGACAAGGGGTTACAAGCAAATTACAGGTATCACTTACTGTAAACAAACTAACAATGACAGACTGATACAGAGGGGAGAGGACCCTTGTGACGTCCGCTTACGGCAGGTCTGAACTGCAGGTAAGACAGCACTCCAAGAAACCCCGAGACCCTTACCCCTATACAGGGATCTGGAATTACAGCAAAGCCCAGGGGGTAGCTGCCTATGAGAGCAGTGGACCGGAGTAGGATGGACGCTAGGAAGGGAATAAAAAGCGAGCCCAATTGAGAAGTCAGAAGTCCAAAGATCAAAACCAGGAGGGCGGCAAAGGTACAAAATCGGCAGGCAGAAGAAGGGTCAGAAATTCAGGCTAAAGTTAAAGTCAAAACCAGGCGGGCAGCAAAGGTACAAAATCGGCAGGCAGTAGAACAGTCAGAAATCCAGGCAAAGGTCAGAAATACAATAGCAAAACAAACTAGCACACTGGGGAAACCAAGACTATATCTGGCGGCTTACAAGCCAGGCTCCAAGGCATTTGAAGGGCATGGCTACCTCTCACAGGCTCACAGTCTGATGACCTCATCTGGACCGCCCCCAGAACCAGGCCAGATGGTGATGCATGACTGACACCAACCACTTCACCTCTGACCGCACAGCGAAGCCTACGCCCACCAGACGCCTGAGTCCGGCGCCTCCCAGTGGCCGGGGCAGGAACACCAGCCACTGAATCCAATGGTGACGTGACAGTACCCCTCCCTCTAAGAGGGGCCTCTGGACCCTCAAAACCCGGTTTGTTGGGATGAAGGAGATGAAACTTCCTGATCAAACCCTTGGCATGGAGGTTACTGGCAGGCACCCAGGACCTTTCCTCCGGACCGTAGCCCTTCCAATGAACCAGATACTGCACAGATCCTCTCACTAAATGGGAATCAAAGATCCTTTGGACTTCGTATTCCAAAGCACCCCCTACCAAAACCGGAGGAGGAGGGGACTGGACAGGACGAATCGGAGAGCGGTACAAGTTGAGAAGGGACTTATGGAATACATTGGGCAGTTTAAATGATTGAGGGAGCTTCAGACGAAAGGCTACTGGCTTAATCACCTCAATAATTTCATACGGACCAATAAACCTGGGACCTAGTTCGGCAGATGGCACTTTGAGCTTAATATTCCTGGTAGAAAGCCAAACTTTGTCCCCAACTCCCAGGTCCGGGCCCTTGCAGCCCGGCTTTTTAGCAGACAAAGTCTGTCTAGTCTGAGCCCCTTTCAAGTTTACGTTGACTTCTGACCAGATAGTTTTTAACTGGTCTATGATCCTTTCTACCCCAGGGACATCTGACATCCTAGAAGAGAACGAACCAAAGCGTGGGTGTAGCCCATGATTACAGTAGTAAAAGGGGTAGTCTTGATGGACTCCTGGTACTGCTTATTCATGGCAAACTCTGCTAGTGGTAGGTGTTCCACCCAATCGGATTGATGCTCAGAGATATAGCAACGTAGATTCTGCTCAAACGCTTGGTTGGTGCGTTCAGTTTGACCATTGGTTTCAGGGTGATAGGCAGAGGAAAAGGACAATTCCATTCCAATTCGTTTACAGAATGCCCTCCAAAATTTCTAAACAAATTGGGTGCCCCTATCGGACATGATATTCACAGGAATACCATGCAATCGCACAACATGAGAAATGAATAATTTGCTCAGGGTCTCGGAATTAGGTAATCCGGACAGAGGAACAAAATGACACTGCTTGCTGAATCTATCCACCACCACCCAGATACACATCTTCCCTTCTGAGAGTGGCAGATCAGTAATAAAGTCCATGGAGATATGGGTCCAAAGACTTTCAGGGGCAGGCAGGGACTGGAGCCACCCGGCAGGGAGATTATGGGGAGACTTAGCGCGAGCACAGGTTTCACAGGCCAGTACATAGTCCTTACAGTCCTTTACTACAGTTGGCCACCAAAAATTCCTAGTTACAAGTCTGATGATGTTTTTGATGCCTGGATGCCCTGCAAGGACGGAATCATGTGATTCCTTCAGAACTTGAAGGCGGAATGTGGCCGGGACAAATAGTTTTTGGGGAGGAATTGTGTCAGGTGCCTGCTCTGGGGATCTACAGATTTCTTCCAGAAGATCCAAGGATACAGCTGACATAACAATCCGGTTTTGGAGTCGGTTCAGAGTCCTCGACCTGTGAGGGGCAAAAACTTTGAGAAAGGCATCAGCCCTTATATTTTTAGTACCCGGTCGAAAAGTAATCACAAAATCAAACCTAGAAAAGAACAAGGCCCACCTTGCCTGTCTGGGATTCAGTCTTTTTGCTGACTCCAAGTAGGTCAGGTTCTTGTGGTCAGTAATTACAGTGATCCTATGTTTGGCACCTTCGAGGAAGTGGCACCATTCCTCAAAGGCCCATTTGATTGCCAACAATTCTCGATTACCTATTTCATAATTACTCTCGGTGGGAGAGAATTTTTGGGAAAAGAAGGCACACGGACAAAGCTGAGTGAGGGATGCAGTGCCTTGCGATAGCACTGCCCCGACTCCAATTTCAGAGGCATCTACCTCTACAATAAAGGGGCGGTCCAGATCAGGCTGAACCAATATAGGGTTAGAGGAAAAACATTTCTTTAAAGCAGAAAATGCCTGAATTGCTTCATGCTTCCAGTTAACCACATCCGCCCCTTTCCGAGTCAAATCAGTGAGTGGTTTGGCTATCTCGGAAAAACCTTTAATAAATTTACGATAGTAGTTAGCGAAACCCAAAAATCGCTGCAGTTCCTTTAGAGACTGGGGTTGTACCCATTCCTTAATGGGTTGAATTTTAGAAGGATCCATGCGAAACCCTTCAGGTGACAAAATATACCCCAGAAACTGTATCTCCTGCTCCATGAAGACACATTTCTCCCATTTGGCGAATAAAGAATGCTCTCTGAGTCTCTGGAGGACAGAGGGGACGTGTTGGACGTGCGTCACAATGTCAGAAGAGTAAATCAGAATGTCGTCCAAATAAACGACTACATAAACACCACTAATGTTTCTGAAAATCTCGTTCACAAAATTCTGAAACACTGCAGGTGCAGTACTGAGTCTGAACGGCATTACAAGATACTCAAAGTGGCCGAGGGGTGTGTTAAACGCGGTCTTCCACTCATCTCCCTTTCTTATACGGACAAGATTATATGCTCCTCGGAGGTCAAGTCTAGTAAACCAACGGGCTCCCAACAGCTGATTATATAGATCAGTAATGAGTGGAAGCGGATACTGGTTTTTCACAGTGATTGCGTTTAACTCACGGTAATCAATGCAAGGTCTGAGACCACCATCTTTCTTTTCCACAAAAAAGAACCCGGCCCCCACTGGCGAGGTGGATGGTCTAATGAACCCTTTTCGCAAACTGTCTGTTATGTAGTCTTTCATGGCCTGACGTTCTGAACCAGAGAGGTTAAATATTCTCCCCTTAGGGAGGTGAGAACCTGGTACTAAGTCTATGGGGCAATCATACTTTCTATGAGGGGGTAATTTCTCTGATTCCACGACAGAAAATACATCCTCATAATCTCTGAATGCATGGGGTCTAAAGGGAGGAGGTGTGACCTTAACTTGGTTCACTGATAGCGATATACACTTATCCTGACACTCTGGGCTCCAGCGCATGATATCACCCAAGTGCCAGTCAATGACTGGATTATGTTTATGTAACCATGGCATACCCAGAACAACAGCAGATGATAAATTGTGGATAACAAAAAAATGACACATGTTCAGCATGTAATGATCCCACTGACATTGATATTTCCTCAGTGATAAACTCCACTCTATTCTGGATGATAGGAGTGCCATTAATAGCAGTGGTTTTAACCCCTTAACCCCCAAGGGTGGTTTGCACGTTAATGACCGGGCCAATTTTTACAATTCTGACCACTGTCTCTTTATGAGGTTATAACTCTGGAACGCTTCAACGGATCTTCGCGATTCTGAGAATGTTTTCTCGTGACACATTTCTTCGATATAACTTGCGTTTATTTTGAAAAAAACGCAAATATGGTGAAAATTTTGAAAATTTTGCGATTTTCAAACTTTTAATTTTTATTCCCTTAAAACAGAGAAATATGTCACACAAAATAGTTAATAAATAACATTTCCCACATGTCTACTTTATATCAGCACAATATGTGGGGGAAAACCACTGCTTGGGTGCACGGCCGGTCTCGGAAGGGAAGGAGCACCATTTGACTTTTTCAAACCAAAATTGGCTGGAATTGAGATTGGATGCCATGTCGCGTTTGGAGAGCCCCTGATGCACCTAAACAGTGGAAACCCCCCACAAGTGACACCATTTTGGAAACTAGACCCCATATGGAACTTATCTAGATCTGTTGTGAGCACTTTGAACCCCCAAATGTTTCACAAAAGTTTATAATGCCTGGGTGTGAAAAAAAAAAAATTTTCCACAAAAATTATTTTTTATTCCGCAATTTTTGATTTTTCACAAGAAAATTGGACCCCAAAAGTTGTTGTCCAATTTGTCCTGAGTACACTGATACCCCATATGTGGGGGGGGAACTGTTTGGGCACACGTCAGGGCTTGGAAAGGAAGTAATAAAGTTTTGGAATGCAGACTTTGATGGGGGTCATGTTCCGTTTGCAATGCCCCAGATGTGCCTAAACAGTGGAAACCCCCCCACAAATGACCCCATTTTGGAAACTAGACCCCCTAAGGAACTTATATAGATCTGTGGTGAGCACTTTGAACCCACAAATACTTCACACAAGTTTATAATGCCCGGGCATGAAAATAAAAAATCCTATTTTTTTTCCACAAAAAATATCTTTTAGTCACCAATTTTTTATTTTCCCAAGGGTACCAGGAGAAATTGGACCACAAAAGTTGTTGTCCAATTTGTCCTGAGTACGCCGATACCCCATATGTTGGGGGGAACCACTGTTTGGGCGCACGGCAGAGCTCGGAATGAAAGAGCGCCATTTGACTTTTTCCAACCAAAATTGGCTGGAATTGAGATTGGATGCCATGTTGCATTTGGATAGCCCCTGATGTGCCCAAACAGTGGAAACCCCTCACAAGTGACCCGATTTTGCAAACTAGACCCCTAAGGAACTTATCTAGATCTGTGGTGAGCAATTTGAACCCCCAAGCACTTCATAGAAGTTTATAACGTAGAGCCGTTAAATTAAAAAATCATATTTTTTCCACAAAAATGATCTTTTCACCCCAATTTTTATTTTCCCAAGGGTAACAAGAGCCCAAAAGTTATTGTGCAATTTGTCCTGAGTACGCTGATACCCCATATGTGGGGGTAAACCACTGTTTGGGTGCATGGCAGAGCTCGGAAGGGAAGGAGCGCTGTTTGACTTTTTCAAAGCAGAGTTGGCTGGTCGCCATGTCGTGTTTGGAGAGCCCCTGATGTGCCTAAACAGTGGAAACCCCCCACAAAAGACACCATTTTGGAAACTAAACCCCTCAAGGAACTTATCTAGATGTGTGGTGAGAATCTTGAACCCTCAGGTGTTTCACTAAAGTTTATAACGCCCGAGCATGCAAATAAAAAAATCATATTTTTTCCACAAATATGATCCTTTAGTCCCCAACTTTTTATTTTCCCAAGGGTAACAGGAGAAATTGGACCCCAAAAGTTGTTGTCCAATTTGTCCTGAGTACGCTGATACCCAATATGTGGGAGAAAACTACTGTATGGGCACACGTCTGGCTCGGAAGGGAAGTAGTGACGTTTTGGATTGCAGACTTTGATGGAATGGTCTGCAGGCGTCATGTCGCATTTGGAGAGCCCCTGATGTGCCTAAACAGTGGAAACCCCCCACAAGTGACCCCATTTTGGAAAATAGACCCCCCAAGGAACTTATCTAGACGTGTGGTGAGCACTATGAACCCCCAAGTGTTTCACAGAAGTTTATAACGTACAGCAGTAAAAACAAAAAATATTTTTTTTTTAACAGAAATGATTTTTTCACCCCAATATTTTATTTTCACAAGGGTAACAGATGAAATTGGACCCCAAAAGTTGTTGTCCAATTTGTCCTGAGTACGCTGATACCCCATATGTGGGAGAAAAATACTGCGTAGGCACACGTTGGGGCTCGGAAGGGAAGTAGTAACATGTTGGATTGCAGACTTTGATGGAATGGTCTGGGGTGTCATGTCGCGTTTGGAGAGCCCGTGATGTGCCTAAACATTGGAAACCCCCACAAGTGACCCCATTTTGGAAAATAGACCCCCCAAGGAACTTATCTAGATATGTAGGGAGAACTTTGAACCCCAAGTGCTTCACAGAAGTTTATAACGTAGAGCCATAAAAATAAAAAAATCATAATTTTTTTCTGCAAAAATGATATTTCACCCCAATTTTTTTCCAAGGGTAACAGAAGACATTAGACCCCAAGAGTTATTTTGCAATTTGTCCTGAGTACGCTGATACCCCATTTGTGGGGGTAAACTACTGTTTGCGCGCATGGCAGAGGTCAGAAGGGAAGGAGCACCGCTTTACTTTTTCAACGCAGAATTGGCTGGAATTGAGATCAGACGCCATGTCACATTTGGAGAGGCCCTGATGTGCTTAAACAGTGGAAACCCCCCCAATTCTAACTCCAACCCTAACCCCAACACACCCCTAACCCTAATCATAACCCTAACCCTAACACACCCCTAACCCTAATCCCAACCCTAACCCTAATCCCAACCCTAACCTAATCTAACTTTAGCCCACCTAACCCTAACTTTAGCCCCAACCCTAACCCTAACCTTAATGGGAAAATGGAAATAAATACATTTTTTTTAAATTTATTATTTTTCCCTAACTGAGGGGGTGATAAGGGGGGTTTGATTTACTTTTTATAGCGGGTTTTTATGATTTGCAGTTGTCACGCTAAAATACGCTTTTTATTGCAAAAAATAGTTTTTGCATCACCACATTTTGAGAGCTATAATTTTTGCATATTTTGGCCAACAGAGTCATGTGAGGTCTTATTTTTTGTGGTACGAGATGATGTTTTTATTGGTACCATTTTTGGGCACGTGACATTTTTTGATCACTTTTTATTACAATTTATGGGAGGTTGGAATGAACAAAAATCAGCAATTCATGAATTTCTTTAGGGGGGGCGTTTATACCGTTCCGCGTGTGTTAAAATTGATAAAGCAGTTTTATTCTTTGCGTCAGTACGATTACGGCGATACCTCATTTATATAATTTTTTAATGTTTTGGCACTTTTATACAATAAAAACAATTTTATATAAAAAATAATTATTTTTGCATCGCTTTATTCTGCGAGCTATAACTTTTTTATTTTTCGCTGATGATGCTGTATGGTGGCTCGTTTTTTGCGGGACAAGATGACGTTTTCAGTGGTACCATGTTTATTTATATCGGTCTTTTTGATCACGTGTTATTCCACTTTTTGTTCGGCGGTGTGATGATAAAGCATTGTTTTTTTGCTTTGTTTTTATATTTTATTTTTTAAGGGTTTCGCTAAAGGGGTTAACTAATGGGTCAGTTTTACAAGGCGGGTCGTTACGGACGCGGTGATACCAAATATGTGTACTTTTATTGTTTTGTTTTTTTTATTTAGATGAAGAAATGAATTTATTGGGGAATATATATATTTTTTTAACACTTATTATTTTTATTTTTTTTACTTTTTACTTTGTCTCAGGGTGGGACATCACTGTATAATACCAGATCGCTGGTGTGACAGTGTGCACAGCACTCTGTCACACTAGCGATCGCTCTGGCACTGCTGCTCTCAGCAGGCATTGAGGAAGCCGCCTCCCTGCAGGACCCGGAAGGACCCCGGCGCCATCTTGGATTCGATCCGGGGTCCTCAGGGAGGAGGGACCCTCGGAACAGTGCGACACATCGCGCTGGTCTGAGGGTCTCATGGAAGCACGCAGAGAGCACCCTCCCTGCGCGATGCGCGATGCTCCCCTGTGCCCCCAGTTCACCGCGATCATGTTTGATCGCGGTGTGCCAGGGGTTAATGTGCCGGGAGCGGTCCGTGACGGCTCCTGGCACATAGTGCCGGGTGTCAGCTGTGATAATCAGCTGACACCCGGCCGCGATCGGCTGCGCTCCCCCCGGGAGCGCGTCCGATCGCATGGGACGTACTGTCCCGTCCCGTCCCTGGTCATACAGGCCCAGGTACCATGGACTGGATAGTACGTCCAATGGCAGTAAGGGGTTAATGGGCGCATTAAGCTTTAGCAGTGGTACATCAAGATTTCTCACTACCAGGAAATCTATGAAATTCCCTTCTGAACCACTATCCACATAAGCCTCCACACACACAGATTTCTTCAAATAAGACAAAGAAGTAGGTAAAAGGACTTTGGCCGCATCAGTAGGCAATACCTGGGCACCTGGGCAGGCATAGCCAGCGCTACCCAGGTGCTGACGTCCAGGGAGTGAAGGCTTCTGACGTCCAGTGTTCTCCCAGAGCCCTCCAGACTGTGGCTTGTGCAGCATGGTAATAGGAGATGATGGGAGTGATCCTTCACAGGACTGAACAATGAAGCCGGACACCGGTGCTTTAGCAACCCAATCAACTCAGAAAAGGAGAGGAAGGAAAAAAAAATTCAGAGAAAGGATTAGGAAATGCTTTCATATATATAAAAACGTTTTTTTTTATATGGGCCAGACATAATGGGACGGCCGCTCACGGGAGGTCTGAACTGCAGGTAAGACAGCACCCCGAGAAACCCCAGACCCTTTACCCCTATACAGGGATCTGGAATTACAGCGAAGCCCAGGGGGTAGCTGCCTATGAGAGCAGTGGACCGGAGTAGGATGGACGCTAGGAAGGGAATAAAAAGCGAGCCCAATTGCGAAGTCAGAAGTCCAAAGATCAAAACCAGGAGGGCGGCAAAGGTACAAAATCAGCAGGCAGAAGAAGGGTCAGAAATTCAGGCTAAAGTTAAAGTCAAAACCAGGCGGGCAGCAAAGGTACAAAATCGGCAGGCAGTAGAACAGTCAGAAATCCAGGCAAAGGTCAGAAATACAATAGCAAAACAAACTAGCACACTGGGGAAACCAAGACTATATCTGGCGGCTTGCAAGCCAGGCTCCAAGGCATTTGAAGGGCATGGCTACCTCTCACAGGATCACAGTCTGATGACCTCATCTGGACCGCCCCAGAACCAGGCCAGATGGTGATGCATGACTGACACCAACCACTTCACCTCTGACAGCAGAGCAAAGCCTACGCCCACCAGACGCCTGAGTCCGGCGCCTCCCAGCGGCCGAGGCAGGAACACCAGCCACTAAATCCAACGGCGACATGACAACCCTGCCCTTTCTGGCTTACATTTTACAGGATGGTGGGGAAGGAGACAGCAGGTTGGTAGGTTGCAGCAGTTCCGGTGTTGGTTGAGGCTATATCTCTGATAGTGGTGAGGAGGTAGCAGGGTCATTGCAGGCTGTAAGCTTTCCTGAAGAGGTGGGTTTTCAGGTTCCATCTGAAGGATCCGAATGTGGTTGATAGTCGGACGTGTTGGGGCAAAGAATTCCAGAGGATGGGGGATATTCGGGAGAAGTCTTGGAGGCGGTTAGGTGAGGAGCGAATAAGTGTGGAGGAGAGAAGGAGGTCTTGGGAGGATCGGAGATAACGTGAGGGAAGATATCGGGAGATTAGTTCAGAGATATATGGAGGAGCCAGGTCATAGATGGCCTTGTAGGTCAGTATTATTAATTTGAACTGGATACGCTGAGGGAATGGGAGCCAGTGAAGAGATTTGCAGAGGGGAGAAGCGGAGGAGTAGCGAGGAGAGAGATGAATTAGTCGGGCAACAGAAATAAGGATGGACTGGAGAGGTGCGAGGGTGTTAGCAGGGAGGACAGAGAAAAGGGTGTTGCAGTAGTTGAGGCGGGAGATGATGAGGGCATGCACAATCATTTTAGTAGATTGAGGGTTGAGGAAAGGACGGATTCTTGAAATATTTTTGAGCGGAAGGCGACAGGAGGTAGAAAAAGCTTGGATGTGCGGTTTGAAGGACAGGGCAGAGTCAAGGGTTACTCCGTTACTCCGAAGCTGCAGACTTCTGGTACGGGGGAAAGCGTGATGTCGTTAATTGTGATAGATAGGTCAGTTAAGGAAGATTTGTGGGATGGGGGAAAGATGATGAGTTCAGATTTGTCCACATTGAGTTTGAGGAAGCAGGAGAAGAAGGATATGGCTGATAGACACTCAGGGATTCTGGACAGCAGAGAGATGACATCTGGGCCAGAGAGGTAGATCTGAGTATCATCAGCATAAAGGTGGTACCGGAATCCGTGGGACTTTATGAGTTGTCCCAGGCCAAGTGTATTGATTGAGAAGAGTAGGGGTCCTAGAACAGAGCCTTGGGGGATTCCAACAGAGAGAGGGTGGGACGAGGAGGTAGTGTGGGAGTGGGAGACGCTGAATGTGCGGTTGGAAAAGTATGAGGAGATCCAGGATAAGGCGAGGTCCTTGACGCCAAATGAGGAGAGAATCTGTAGTAGAAGGCAGTTTTCAACTGTGTCAAAAGCAGAGGACAGGTCAAGAAGCAGGAGTATAGAGTATTGTCCGTTCGCTTTGGCTGTAAGTAGGTCATTAGTAATTTTGGTCAGGGCTGTCTCAGTGGAGTGATGGGGGCGGAAACCAGATTGTAGAGTGTCAAAGAGCAAGTTAGAAGAGAGATGGGAGGAAAGCTCAGCGTGGGCGTACAGCTCCAGGAGTTTGGAAGCGAATGGGAGCAGCGATATTGGGCGATAGCTGGACATAGCGGTTGGGTCGAGGGTTGGCTTTTTAAGGATAGGCGTGATTGTGGCATGCTTGAAAGCAGAAGGGAAGGTACCGGAAGTTAGTGATAGGTTGAAGAGGTGGGTTAGGGATGGGATAATAGTGGTGGTGAGGTTGGGGAGGAGGTGGGTTGGGATGGGGTCAAGTGCACAGGTTGTGAGGTGCGATTTGGAGAGGAGACAATTAAGCTCCCCTTCGGTTATGTTGGAGAGGGAGGTTATGGGGTTAGGGCATTGGTCTGGTATGCAAAGGAGTTGTGGTGGTTGAACAATGAAGACTTGCCTTGTTTGGTCGATCTTATTTTTGAAGTGTGTGGCAAAGTCCTCAGCAGAGATGAGAGAGGTAGAAGGGGGCAGTGGTGGGTGGAAGAGGGAGTTAAAAGTTTTGAATAACTGTTTGGGGTTGTAGGATAGGGAAGATATGAGGGTTGTGAAGTAGGCCTGTTTAGCAGAGCTGAGGGCAGATTTGAAAGAGAGTGTTGCTTGTTTGAATGCAGTGAATTTGTCTTGCAAATTTGTTTTCTTCCAACGCCGCTCTGTAATCCTGGACACTTGCCGGAGGTTTTTAGTGGTGTTATTGTGCCAGGGTTGTCTGTTGGTACGTCGCACTCTGCCATGAACGAGAGGGGAGACCATGCCAATAGCCAATGCGAGAGTGGCATTGTAGAAAGCAGTGGCACTGTCTGTGTCGTGGAGTGAGGATATGGATGCCAGTGGTAGAATAGAGTCAGAGAGTGTGTGGATGTCTAGGTGTGCAAGGTTTCTGCGGGGGTGCATGCGTTGCTGGACATGGGTGACAGGAGAGGAGGACAGGGATGAGAAAGTTAGTAGATGGTGATCGGATAGAGGGAGAGGGGAGGTGGTGAAGCTGTCAGGGACAATATATATATATATATATTTTTATATGTTTTATACTGTCTAGCTTTTTTTTGCTTTGCTGAAACAATAAGTTTTCCTTTGTGATTTATACTATGATGCACCGGTGTCTGCCCCCACCTTTGGGAACTGAGAAACCACGTGCTATACAAGAAAAGCAGTATCGATTCTCTGTGAAAATGAAACTTAAGGATGACGATGAAGGGAGGACTTAGAAGAAGATCTAAGGAACAGTGGAACCAATCCGGATGGCAGAATACCAGACATAGACATATATGGCTAACCCCTTTCCCTTACCCAGCCCTTTCCTTCCTAAGCACTGCCTATATTCTTGCGTACAAAAGATTGTGTTCAGGGAATAAAGTTGCAGTTGCTGAGCCCTTACTGACGCCAGTAGCTGTACAGAGCATGCACTGAGATTGAACCAGAAACTTTGTCTGACTCATTCTTTGAATGGTTAACCCATGCTCATAGTCTGAATTCGGAGTGACTGGAGGACGAGTGGTTTGTCGTAACGACCCCGACAATTGGCGTCCAACGTGGGGCGTGGCCAGCGGCTCGCTACTTGCCAGACCCATCTCATAGATTTCCCGGTGGTACCCGCGGTGACTAAATTCGAGGACTGATCACCCTCCGTCGAGCACGGTAAGTTGGGAGCATATATTTATATGTCCCACTTGCCTGTGTGTCAGTCACTGTAGGTCCTGTCGTGTTTTCTGTCTGGGTCTGGGTGAGTGACCGGTCGAGTGGTGAGACTGGGGGCGACCCCACGCCACGTCCCGAACCAGCAATCGTGAGACCGAGTGACGTCGCGTACCTGCGCGCACTCGTGTGAACACCACTTCCTCCTCCTCCGGTCGCTGTACTCATTTCTAGATAGTTGTCTCCCGTGACTGTTAGCGAAAATTCTGTATAGATGTTTCCTCTAGTGGGGTGGAAAACGCACATGTGAGCCAAGTAAATGACAAATTGAGGAGTGCTCTTTGTCTGATCCAAGTAAATGACAAATTGAGGAGGGCTCTTTGTCTAATACAGGGGAGTCCCACAAGGGGACGGCCAGCTGTGATAAGTAGAGTGTTGCGGTGAGTCGAGCTGTAAAGTCATCATCTGTGGTTAGGGAAGGGATAGATTGAGGGATCTCTCTGTCTTACCAGTGTATTGAGGAGGGCTCTACACTGACGGGTGGTGACCTGCTGGCGGCACCGGTGGTCTGAGTCGCGACAGATCATTACATTCTGTTGAGTCATGTTGCGTCTATTCAAGTCCGAAAAACCTCATAAGTTAGAGGGTGGAGCTGTGGGAGTAGGTGAGATAGTCGAGTCACGGGAAGGCAAGAAGGCTGTCAAAGATGTGAGAAAGTTATATGAAATTATGGGTCTGCCCAGTACAGACAGACTCCAGCCTTCAGTGTGGAAGGAATATGTAACACAGAAGAAGGAAAATTGGCAGATGAAGCTAGATACGATAGACTGATAGATGAGACATACAAGTGTTATGTTGGTAGGAACGGACCTGATAATGCAGAAGTCAATGACGCAGAAGCAGGGGGTATGCTTACAGAAGTGTTGAAAAAAGCATGTAAAGATAGACAGGCAGAGAAGGAAGTTACACTAGTTCAGGGAAAGGAAGAAAAGCCAAAAGATTATTTCTGGGCTCTAAGAAAAGCTTGGGTAGAAATGGGTTTTGTCCCAGAAAACAAGACTAGTGAGAGAGTACTAGCAAGTGCAAAACAGGAATGGGTTAAAAAAGGAAGTGACAGACAAGGTGAAAGTAAGTAGACCGGATTGGAGATCAGTTAAAGCAGAGGATCTAGCCAGAATAGCACAAGGGGCACAACATGATTTAGTGCAGACAAAGAGAGGAGCAAGGTTACATGCTGTAGGTACTCGTCCTGCAAACAGCAGGGAGGGGAGACGTGTGCCAGGAGATGGATAGAAATTGTGCTACAAACCAGGACATTTCAGGAGAGATTGCAGAAACTGGTAGTAAGTGGTGTTTTAGTTAAAACCTAGCCCCCACCTTCGGCATCTCTGCAGCTAGGTTTCTTATCAGTGGCCTTGACATTAAACTCAAACTCCAGCTTCCCCCTTCAACTACGAGATTTAACTCTCTATGTATCGGCTGGTACAAGATATATATATATACACTTTTGTTCCAGATATCTCAGGATGCTGCTTGGTTCACAGTTATTGATTTTGCCAATGTTATTATTATTATTATATTATTTTTTTATAATATGTTGATGACTTACTGATTTGTGCCCCCTCCAGGAAACAGTGTCGCATTGCAACAATATTACTCATGTTGTTTCTGTACCAAGCTGGTTGTAAAGCGTTAAAGGATAAACTGCAATTTTGTAAATCTTCAGTTATCTTTTTGGGACATTGCATTACACCGGGGGCTCGACATCTGACCAGCACTCGCAAAGAAGCTGTACAGAATTTTCCTATTCCTGTTAATGTTGCCGCTCTTAGGACATTTCTTGGACTGGTTTCCTACTGCAGACAGTGGATATATGCTGTGTCAATCCTCATGCAGCCTCTCTGTGACTGTATCACCATTGTGCCTTTTAAACTAACTCCTGAAGGTATAGACTGTTTTTATTCCCTCAAAAACAGGATTGTGGCAGCTCCAGCGCTAGGAACCCCCAACTATGAACTACCATTCACCCTGTATCTCCATGAACAGCAGGGACACGCGGCAGGAGTATTGACTCAGTTACATGGTGACAATCAAAGGCCAGTAGCCTATTTCAGTGGAAGACTAGATGCAGTGGCTAGGGGTGCCCCGTCCTGTGTACGGGCATTACATGCTGTAGGACTATTGCTCCACAAATCGTCAGACATCGTGCTTGATCATCCACTGACAGTACTTACACCTCATGATGTATACACCATACTGAACCAGGTGCAGCCGGCACACCTTTCAGCTGCACGTCACCTTCAATTGCAATGTGCACTTTTAATGCCTCCAAATGTTTCTTTGCAGAGATGTACCACACTTAATCCTGCCACATTGTTACCTCTCTCGGATCTAAAGGAGGGGACAGGTACGGTATTGTACAAAGAAGATCCAAGAGAGGAGATTCCTCATGATTGTGTTCAGCTTATGGCACAGGAAACAGCAGGCCTACCCACAGTGTTTGAAACTGAAAGACTTAATGCTGATTTTGAATTTTTTTTGTAGATGGATCTCGCCACCAAGATGACTCAGGTACCTTCCACACCGGGTATGCCATTATCTCCCTGAATGCAGTAATCAAAGCAGAACCAATGCTCCCACATCAGTCGGCCCAGGAGGCTGAACTTAAAGCTCTGACCGAGGCCTGTAAGATAGCTGAAGGTAGAATTGTTAACACCTACACAGATTCTAGATACGCATTCGGTATAGCTCATGATTTTGGTCCAATTTGGAAATCTAGAGGATTCCTGACGGCAGCAGGACATCCCATTAAAAATGCTGACGCAGTCCAGCAGTTAATTGATGCATTACAATTACCAAAAGAAGTAGCTGTCATAAAAGTTAAAGCACATACCAGATGCACTGATCAGGTGAGTAAAGGAAACGCAATGGCCGATGCAGCAGCAAAAACAGCAGCCAGTAGACCACTCCAAGGGGTAACGATGCACCAGGTAAGCGCTCCCAAAAATCCCTTTGTGTCGGAGGATGCCTTATCCCAGATGCAGGCTCAGGTGCGCCGGAGGAAGTAGAAAAGTGGGAAAAAGAAGGTGCATGTCTGAATGAAGCAAATGGGGTATGGGGAAGAGGGATGCGTCGATGCCTTCCAAGGGCGTTGTACCCTGCGGTCGCCCAGATGTTACATGGGCCAACCCACCAGTCCAAAACTGCTGTAATGAGCGTCATGCAGAAGCATTGGGTGGCACCAGGCTTTTCCACCTGTATAGAAGGTTTGATCCAGGGATGCATGGTATGTGCTACACATAATTAGGGAAGGGTAGTCAAGACACCACCCAAACATGCCCCTCGGCCCCTCTATCCTCTCCAGAGACTGCAGATTGATTATATTCAGCTGCCAAAATCAGGGTCATGGGAGTACGTGTTGGTGTGTTTTGATTTAATCTCAGGTTGGCCGGAGGCTTTCCCGATTGCCAAGGCTACGGCTGCGGCAACCGCAAAGAAGCTGCTTGTGGAGGTGGTGTGCAGGTATGGAGTACCAGAGGTGATCGAAAGTGACAGAGGTACACATTTCACAGGTGAAATAATGAATGAAGTCTTGACAACTCTGGGAATTCAACAAGCTTTCCACACCCCATATCATCCACAAAGCAGTGGAAAAGTAGAAAGACTAAATGGGACATTGAAAAAAAAAAAAAAAAAAAAATTCAAAAGTCATGGCTGAAACAGGGAAATCTTGGCCTGAATGTTTACCATTAGCCTTATACTCAGTAAGGTACACTCCAAATAGGAAAACTGGACTTTCTCCATATGAAGTATTATTTGGCAAAGTGCCTAGTTTAGGATGTTTCTTTCCCCAAGCACTGGAAATGAGTAACCATGTATTAAGCTCATATGTAAGGGATTTGCATAAAAGACTCAAGAAAGTACATGATAATGTCTTCAGTTCTCTTCCAGATCTGAACCAGGATCCTGGGAGTCATAGCCTGCAGCCCGGAGACTGGGTAGTCATTAAAAGACACGTGAGAAAGAGTCTGGATCCGAGATTTAATGGACCTTTTCAAGTTCTACTGACGACAAGTACCGCAGTCAAGCTACAAGGCAAGGAAACTTGGATCCACGCATCGCATTGTAAGAAGATCCTTGGAGAGCCTCCAGAAGAGGAATGATGCTACTAATGACATTTGCTTGCATCCTTGCAGTAACGGATGCTTGGAACAAACTTAGCCGTGTAGATGGTGATGATAACAGGTTCATTAGACACCACTTAGCTTTAGTGGATGGACTGAAAGAACAAAACCAAACTGTTGCAAACTGTTGGATTTGTACACATGCGCTGGTGACATCCACCAGTTTACCATTTCTTGCAGTCCCAGTCTCGTGGGAAGAGATTAACTCTTGGGGTAACTGTTCCCCACTAGGACAAAAGCCCGGATGGTGCATGATGAGTAATATTTCAAAGTTTATAGATTTGGCACACCGATTAGTATTACAGCATTCAGCTATATAGAACCTTCCACCATCAATGTATTGGGTATGTGGGGATGGGCGACTTAGGTCCAGATTTCCGGCTACTTGGACTGGTCAGTGTACCCTGGTGAAATTGGCAATGCAATTCAAAATCTTGCCCTGGGATCCTGAGACGGCCCTGAACCGACTAGAAAAAGAAAAAGCTTAGACCAGTTATATACCGGCTATGCTGAAGACCCCAAAATGTATATAGATTCCATAGGTGTTCCTAGGGGGGTCCCTGACAAATACAAGGCCCAGAATCAAATCACAGCAGGTTTTCTCTCCCTCATCCCAACGATACAGATCAATAGAAATGTGGATTGGATAAATTATATATACTATACGGAACAGAAATTTGTAAATTATAGTAGAGATGTCTTTCAGGGCATAGTTGAGGTATTGGGGCCCAACACAAGGATGACTCTCCAGAACAGATTGGCTATAGATATGATTCTTGCTGAAAAAGGTGGAGTCTGTGGGATGATAGGGGAAGAATGTTGTACCTATATTCCTCAGAATTCAGGGGTTAATGGTTAAAACAATAATGGCTCTCAAAGAGATTACGGGCCTAGCCGAGGAGTTGAAATCCAATACAGGGGTAGATATTTCCTTTTTCTTAGGATGGTTAGGAAGACTGAAGGGATTCCTCCAGCAAGCCTGTTTGTTGGTGGGGGGCCTCCTAGTGGTGGGACTAATAGTCTTGTGTTGTGTAATTCCCCTGTATAGAAAGGCCATCACCAGCGCGGCTCCGTGTCAGGAACTTTCTTACATCAGGAAACCGTGTCCCTGTTATATGATGACACCCAGAAAGGAGACATGGAGAAATATACTCCACTGAGTAAGCCGACAATGCCCCTATGACAGAGTTCAACTGAGAGATTTGGTTTAGGGACAGATGGGAGAACTCCATGTGATTATCAGAGTAGGGCCCGGTTGTCTGGGGCGTCCACAAGGGGACAGTTCCTGAGATACCCTGGCGAAGAAATCCAATTCCCCTCTCCCCACGCATGGACAGTCTCAAAGGCAGTCAAGGGAAAACTTAGTGTTTAGGGGGGATTGTCAGGGACAATATATATATATATTTTTATATGTTTTATACTGTCTAGCTTTTTTTTTGCTTTGCTGAAACAATAAGTTTTCCTTTGTGATTTATACTATGATGCACCGGTGTCTGCCCCCACCTTTGGGAACTGAGAAACCACGTGATATACAAGAAAAGCAGTATCGATTCTCTGTGAAAATGAAACTTAAGGATGACGATTAAGGGAGGACTTAGAAGAAGATCTAAGGAACAGTGGAACCAATCCGGATGGCAGAATACCAGACATAGACATATATGGCTAACCCCTTTCCCTTACCCAGCCCTTTCCTTCCTAAGCACTGCCTATATTCTTGCGTACAAAAGATTGTGTTCAGGGAATAAAGTTGCAGTTGCTGAGCCCTTACTGACGCCAGTAGCAGTACAGAGCATGCACTGAGATTGAACCAGAAACTTTGTCTGACTCATTCTTTGAATGGTTAACCCATGCTCATAGTCTGAATTCGGAGTGACTGGAGGACGAGTGGTTTGTCGTAACGACCCCGACAAAGTTAGATAGAGAGCAGAGGCGGGTGAAGACCAGGTCTGATGTATGTCCGTCCGTGTGGGTGGCTGAGGAGGACTACTGAGTAAGTCCAAAGGATGAAGTAAGGGACAGGAGTTTGGAGGCTGCTGACTGAAGGGTATCAGTGGGGATATTGAAGTCACCCATGATGATGGTGGGGTTGTCAGTGGAGAGAAAGTGAAGAAGCCAGGTAGAGAATTGGTTGATGAAGGCAGTGGTCGGGCCTGGAGGTCGGTATATGACGGCCACTTGGAGGTTGGAGGGAGAGTAGATGCGGACAGAGTGGACTTCAAAAGAGGGGAGGATTAGGGAGGGAAGAGGTGGGATTGGGTTAAAGGTGCAGTTAGAGGAAAGGAGAATACCCACTCCTCCACCATGTCGGTTTCCAGGGCGAGAAGTGTGGGTGAATTTGAGGCCGCCGTAACACAGCGCAGCTAGGAGGTGGTGTCAGAGGGTGTCAGCCATGTTTCTGTGAGGACGAGGAAAGGAAGATTGCGAGGGAGAAAGAGGTCATGAATCACATGAAGTTTATTATTGCAGATGGATCGGGCATTCCAGAGTGCTCCAGAGAGAGAGAGCAGGGGGGTGGGTGTCAATGGCACGGGTTTTACGTTGGAAAGATTCCGGTAGTTGTTATTAGATAGGGAGCGGTAGGAAGGAGTACTAATGGTGGGTATGAGCTGTGGAGGTCCAGGATTGGGAGATATGTCACAAGCAGTGAGGAGAAGCAGAGAAAGGGAGAGCAGGTGGGAGAAGGAGAGAGGGCAGCTTGTTTTGTGTTTTATTAGGACAGATTTGAGGTTGAGGAGCAGGTCAGCAGAGGAGGTCAGGTGGGGAGGAAGGAGGGAAGGGGAGATGATTATTTGGTTAGAGGGTCCTGGGGTTTGGGGATAGCAAAGGAGAGAGGATTAACGGAGCATGACGAAGCTTATGAATTATTGTTGGCAACAGAGAAGAGAAATTCCTTAAAATGAACAACAACGGATTGCACATGACACTATTGTGAGCGCTATAGAAAACCAAGCAGATGCAATGCCAAAATGTTTCTTTATTGACGGTCCAGGAGGGAGCGGTAAAACATACCTCTTTGAAGTTTTAATGCATCACGTTAGAGGGTTGGGAAAAGTCGTATTGCTATCGGCTACAACAGGTATTGCAGCAAACCTTTTACGAGGAGGTCGCACTATGCATTCACTATTTGGGATACCAGTTCCAGTCAATGAAATCTCTGTTTCCAGAATAAAACAAGACACATTTGCAGGAAGACAGTTAAACAATGCAAATCTTTTGATACTTGACGAGTGTACCATGGCACCCAAATCTGCTTTGAGCTTAATTGACAGACTTCTGCGTGAAGTTAGGACTACAAATGTTGCTGAAAAAAATGAAATTCCGTTTGGAGGTAAAGTTTTTGTCATTGGCGGAGATTTTAGGCAATGCCTTCCAGTCATACCAAATGGAACAAGAAAGATGTTATCGAGTCCAGCTTAAAAATGGCTGACCTTTGGAAATAGTTTAATAAACTCCAACTAATTATCAACATGCGATCTTCTTACCCAGAGTACAGCAACTGGCTTCTTAAACTTGGTAATGGTGAACTTAGCAATGAATACAACCTTGGAGAAGACATTATTGAAATACCAGAAGACATGTTGTGCACTGACTGCATTGTAAGTGATGTTTTTGAACAAAGTTTTGAAATTGATGTGAATGACCAAAGCAGTGTTGAGAGGGCCTCTTCCTATACAATTCTCTGTCCCAAGAATGATGACGTGGCTCTGCTAAATTCCGTGTGATGGATAGAATGCCTGTACAGTATAAGTTGTACAAAAGTGATGATTCGGTGGATGTAGACAATGAAGATGAACGAGAGCATTATCCTGTTGAATTTTTAAATAGTCTTACGCCATCAGGAATGCCATCCCACAGACTACAACTTAAAGTTGGAACAATCGTAATGTTGCTGCGGAATCTAAATACAAGAAATGGTCTATGTAATGGAACTTGCCTTATTATTACTGGACTCCATTCCCACATAATTCAAGCAAGAGTGATCACTGGATCAGCAAAAGGAGATGAAGTGTTCTTACCACGCATTGATTTGTGTCCTTCGGACACCGGTCTTCCATTTAGGCTTCGGCGTCGACAGTTTCCAGTAAAACCAGCATTTGCCATGATAATAAACAAGTCACAAGGTCAAACTCTACAGCGTGTTGGCATATATCTACCGGAGCCTGTTTTTGGTCATGGACAACTCTACGTTGCATTTCCAAGAGTTAAAATGAGATCCAACATCAAGGTGCAAGTTTTTGATACCCCTTTACAAGGAAAGTTGCTTATAGATAGTCAAACGGTATTCACAAGAAATGTGGTATACAAAAATATTTTGGGCTGATATTGTTAACAAATATATTATAGTGTCGATGTATTTCTTTCGTCCGATGATTTATTTAAATACAGTTAGATATATTTATGTAATAGTTTATATATTTTGATGATCTGTTTAATAATTTTGTTCAGTTGTATTAAGCTCTATGAGCAATAACATTTAATGATAATGTTTATATTTTACTCAGAAAATCCTGTGTATTTTTGCATTATTCTTAAATCTTCATAAATAAACTACATACATATTCTAGAATACCCGATGCATTAGAATCGGGCCACAATCTAATAATAACAATAATAATAATCTTTAATTTTTATATAGCGCTAACATATTCCGCAGCGCTTTACAGTTTGCACACATCGTCGCGGTCCCCGAAGGAGCTCACAATCTAGATTCCCTATCTGTATGTTTTTGGAATCTAGTCCTCTATACTTGTTACAATATTTTCATTTGGAGATCAATGTATGGATTTAGCTTATGTCTGATACTCTATTTTTATATGTAACTTTTATCTTTATTATATTCTTGGGAGAGTCTTGAATTTTGGCCTATTTGGCATTTGTGTTTAATCCATGCTGCTGTAAGGCCATCTCACTTACTTTTACAGTATATGATACCTGTTGAGCTGCAAGATTGTTTGTCTTAGCACTTTATTGCCTCCTGCTGTCTTAAGTTAGTTTATTGATTGCTAACGAGTTAAATTAGTGTTAGATCTAAAAACATACCTCCAATATATTTAGACAGAGCTAAAGGCCCCGTCTCACATAGCGACACACCAGCGATCTCGAGAACGATCAGGATCGCTGGTGTGTCGCTACATGATCGCTGCTGAGTTGCCAAACAGGCAGCTCAGGCAGCGATCAGGACAGCGACACTGCGGGTAACATCGCTTAGTTACCCGCAGTGTACGTTGGATACCAGCACACTGATGCAGGGAGCTGGTAACCAAGGTACACGTCGGGTTTCCAGGCACAGCCCCGCGCCTGGAAACCCGATGTTTACCTTGGTTACCAGGAGAATTGCTGGTCTCCTGCCTGTCACACGCAGCGATGCGTGCCTGCTAGCGGGAGACCAGCGATAAAAAAAAGTCCTGGCATTTCTGACATGACAAGCGATTCACAGCAGGGGCCTGATCGTTGGTACGTGTCAGACATAGCGAGATCGCTGCTGAGATCGCTGTTTTGCAGTGATCTCGGTAGCGATCTTGCTATGTGAGACGGGGCCTTAAGGGAAAGCATTTATACAGGTGGCATTTATGCAGATTTTATTGAAGTGGAGTTTTTCAAAGTGCCTGTGCATTTAAACAAGGCAGTTGGACAGGGCAAGAGACAGGTGAGACATGCAAGACAATCAAAAGAATAGTGTTTCCAGGTCATTGGCATTTAAAAATACATTCACTGTATGTATTTGTAACATTTATCTTTTAGCTGCTGCAATCACTCACATCTACCGCCCTTCTACATACTCTGTGCATTTGATCCATATCAGCCCTTCTCTCCTTCCTATGTACAGTTCTCACGCTTTTTTCACAATCCTAATCCGCACTGATCTATTCACTCCCACCATACAGTACAAGAGACGCTCTCACAAATCACTCAAACACCTGCTCACTCTCTCCATTCTCCTCCTAGTCACAGGGGATATGCTGCCCAATCCCAGCCCTTCTTGCAATAGTAAGTTTAAACTTCAGACACTGCAGGCCCTTCTTCCTACGAGTGGCAGTTGTGTATCGCTCTCAAGGTCCCTCCCATCAGTTCCTAGATCCCTTTACCACCTGACTCCCACAGTTCCCATCTTGTGACACACCCACCCCATCTGCCACTTACCTTTTATGTCTAATTTCCTCTTTCAGCCTTTAACAGCTTACTAACTCTCCTACACATGATGATCGGAATCCTCTTGACCTTATTTTCTCCTGTCTCTGCTCAGTGCATGATTTTATTAACTTGCATTTTCTGCTCTCTGACAACAGCCTTCTTTCTTTCTCTGCCAAGAACTGCCACTCTACTCATGGCACCCCCAGTTACTACACTTAGGCCGGGCTCGCACACAACGTCTAAAAAATCGGACCGTTTTAGTCGGACGATAATCGCACAAATGTTTCATGAACATTGCTCCGTCTGTCATCTGATTCTAATGCGATGATGCGATTTTGTCGTATCTGAGCGTACGTTTGACATCCGTTTGACATCCGTCTGACGAGATTTTGTCGGTGGCTAGCAAAACCGACATAATGGATCCAAATGATAGTTTTTAAATCACAAAAGAAAAAATAGATATATACACATAGAATATATATATATATGTCATTGAGACATATATATATACATATATTTATAGTTCATACACTTCTACATAGTATAATAGCCGCTAATTCAATTGCCGGTTTCTGTAAAATTACAGAACCCGACATGAAATGACACATGGTTTACATACAGTTAACCATGTCATTTCATGTAGTTTGATATATGGTTTTCACTGACAATGACATGAGTGTATGTGTGCAAGATTTCATACATGTAGGGGTTAATTAAAGGTGTAAATTCGTTGAAAAAAATGCTTGGGCTCCCGCTGTATTTTCTCCACCAGACAGGCAAAGCCAGCGAGTGGGGGCAGATAATAATAGCCCATGGAGGGTGCATTTATTTTGTGCCCCCTGGCTACTAACATCTGCCTCCAGCCACCCCAGAAAAGGCACATCTATAATTACATGTGCCTTTTCTGGCACTTAGCCCATCTATTCCCATTGCCCTGTTGTTGTGGCTAATGGGTTAATAGTGGGTTAAGGCCACCTTGCTATTGAAAGGTGACAATAAGCCAGGTTAATAATTGAGAGTTGTCAATTAGACAACTCTCAATTATTAATCCTATTGTAGAAAATGAAAAAAAACACACACACACATGAATTAAAAATCATTTTAATGAAATAAATACACAGTTTTTGACCATCTTTTATTGTACTGGTAATCCTTCGATTCCATTGTTCTCCTGTAAAAAAAATAATAATCAAGCAACCATATTCTTACCTATCCAGCGCTCAGTCAGGTCCCACGCTGTAATCCTTCACAAAGGGTTAACAAGTTTACTGCGGGGACTGGAGCTAATGCTGCCAGCCTCGCAGTAAACCCCCGAATGAATGAGCTCATCTTTTGGCTGACAGGAGAGGAAGTGATTAGCTGGGAAGCTTAATTGATTGTTTCCCAGGCTAATCAGTTCAGGTCAGCCGGGGACTCCCTCTGACGTCACCGATGCTGTGCGGAGTCCCCGGCTGACCTGAACTGAACTGATTAGCATGGGAAACATTCAATTAAGCATCCCAGCTAATCACTTCCTCTCCTGTCAGCAGGGAGAAGAGCTCATTCATTCAGGGGTTTACTGCGAGGCTGCACCATTAGCTCCGGTCCCTGCAGTAAACTTGTTAACCCTTTGCGAAGGATTACAGCGTGGAACCTGACTTAGCGCCGGACAGGTAAGAATATGGTTGGTTTATTATTTTTTTTTATTACAGGAGAACAAGAGAATCGAAGGATTACCAGTACAATAAAAGATGGTCAAAAACTGTGTATTTATTTCATTAAAATGATTTTTAATTCATGTGTGTGTTTTTTTTTTAATTTCCTACAATAGGATTAATAATTGAGAGTTGTCTAATTGACAACTATCAATTATTAACCTGGCTTATTGTCACCTTCCAATAGCAAGGTGGCCTTAACCCATTAGCCACAGCAACAGGGCAATGGGAATAGATGGGCTAAGTGCCAGAAAAGGCACATGTAATTATAGATGTGCCTTTTCTGGGGTGGCTGGAGGCAGATGTTAGTAGCCAGGGGGTGCACAAAATAAATGCACCCTCCCTAGGCTATTATTATCTGCCCCCCACTCGCTGGCTTTGCCTGTCTGGTGGAGAAAATACAGCGGGAGCCCACGCATTTTTGTTCAATTAATTTACACCTTTATTTAACCCCTACATGTATGAAATTTTGCACACATATACTCATGTCATTGTTAGTGAAAACCATATATCAAACTACATGAAATGACATGGTTAACTGTATGTAAACCATGTGTCATTTCATGTCGGGTTCTGTAATTTTACAGAAACCGGCAATTGAATTAGCGGCTATTATACTATGTAGAAGTGTATGCACTATAAATATATATATATATATATGTATCACAATGAAATGTACAGTATATATATATATATATATATATATATATATGTATTCTCTGTGTGTATATGTTTGCTTTCTATTCTTTATTAAACCTGTCAGTGTGATTTTACAGTATAGCCGGGGATGAATTGCTGGATTTTCTAAAGGACACCGGTGTGATTTTGTCTCAAGTCACAAGTGTGGTCCGTTTGTAATCCGATTTTTCATTGCACCCATAGACTTGCATTGTCGATTGTCGAACGATTATCCGTGAAAATCACAGCAAGCTGCGATTGTCTCGGTCCGAGGAAAATGGCCGAGAAAAAATCGGATGCTGGCAGCTGCTCCATAGATTAACATTGGTCCGACTGCAATGCGATATTTCATTGCATTGCAGTCGTCCATTTTTGTCGCCAGTGTGACCCCAGCCTTACAGAAATATACCAGCCATTAGCACTCAAAAACTTATGAAGCAGTTACAGTTATCATTGGCCCCAATCTCTTCACTCTCATGTCCTGACTCTGCACTGAAACATTATAGTAAAACATTGCAAAGTACCCTGGAAAAAGCTGCACTTCCTAAACGTAGAGCAACTTGGCGCAGATTGCAGCCACCTTGGCACATGCTGTAAACAAGATTTTTTCTCCAGTGGTGCCCCAGGTGCACAGAATGTATGTGCAGAAAATCCAATCTAGACAATGTTTCATCCATTATAACTTTATGCTTTATGTTTATACGAGTCTGTGCTTCCCCTCTCCAAACTAACCTACTTAAACACCCTTATCACTGCACTATCCAACAATCCTAAACAAGTCTTTGACACTTTTCATTCTCTCCTCAATCCAAAAGTATAGGACTTCACCACCAACCTCAGCGCTGAGAATCTGGCCAGTTATTTCCAAGATAAAATTGACCATATCCATCAGGAAATCTTCTCCCATTTCCCTAATTTCATGCATTCTCCTCCCACCTGCACTACATCTAGGTGATCTTCTGTCTCTCAATCGGTCACTGAAGAAGAAGTAAACAGGCTCTTTCCATCTTCTCGTCCTACTGCCTACAACAGTGACCCTATTCCCTCACATCTCATCCAGTACCTGTCCACAGCTGTTACCACTCATATAACTAAAATATTTTATCTCTCTAGTGATAAGTGAGCACTAAAATGCTTGGGTGCTCTTTGCTCGGGTCGAGCAAATTAGAATACTCGGGTACTCGACTCGATCAATGAGCCCAATGTAAGTCCATGGGAAAACCAAGCATATTTTCCACGATCCCCCCTGAAGGTTCTTTTAAAGTCTAAAAACATCTGTAAATGATGGAAACAGTGCTCAAATGACACATGAACATCATGGGGAATGCCCCTGGAAGCATTTCTGACTCCTAGGTAACAGCTGTGAACAATGTTGTCAGAGTCTTACGCTATTTTTACAAGCGCACCAAAAAACATAGAAAAATGAAACCAAAATGGATTTTCCTGGGAAATATGATAAGGAACATCCTTTCAGGGTAATGACTTCTATATGAGGCAAATTAATTAACCCAAAACAAAAAAGTTCCTCCACCACTTGGGCTATGTTAACACATAGCGCTTTTGATGCGTTTTTCAACTTTACCATTGTTTTCAACCAATACAAATGCATTCTATGGGAAATGTCATTTTACATGTAACAACCTTAGCTGGCCATATGGTGTGTGACACATCAGACACATCCTGTTTCATTTATGAAGGAAGAACTCGGAAAGTCACAAAGCCTATTTTTGTAGAGGCATCAGGCAGCATTAATCTTCTTCAAGGGCCATCAGCTGGCTATGCTTTGTTGTTCCCATTATTAAACAGTGGGTCTCCTATACTGTTATTGCCTATGCAGTGAGTGGCTGGGCTGCAAAAAATTTGGACGCACCCCCATTAGTGATCAGCGAACACTAAAATGCTCAGGTGCTCATTGCTCGGGTCGAGAAGATTGGAATACTTGGGTACTCGGACAGAACAACGAGCCCAATGTAAGTCTGTGGGAGACTCAAGTATTTTTGCCACGATCCCCACCAGGGTTCCTTTAAAGGTCTAAAAACGTCTGAAAATTATGGAAACACTGCTCAAATTACACGGGGATATCATGGGGATCGCCCCTGGAAGCATTCCTGCCTCCTAGTTCACAGCTGTAAACAATGTCAGAGTATCATGCCATTTTTTCCGATGCACCCAAAAACATACCAAAACGAAGCCGAAACTGATTTTGCTGGGAAATATGTAAAGTCACATCCTTGTTAATGACTTGTATATGAAGCAAAATAATTAACCCCATACCAAAATGTTCCTCCACCACTTGAGATATGTTCCAACTCAGCATTTTAGAAGCATTTTTGCTACTTTAATATTGATTTCAACCTAAAAAAATGCATTCACTGTGAAATGTCATTGTAACATTTAACAACCCTAGCTGGCCATGTGGTGTGTGACACATAATCAGACCCATCTTATTTTATTTATGAAGGAGGGACTCTTAAAGTCACAGAGCCTATTTTTACTGGTGCATCAGGCGGTATTAATCTTCTTAAAGGGCCATTATTAAACAGTGGGTCTCCTAAACTGTTGTAGCCTATGCTGTGAGTGGATGGTCTGCCAAGAATTACGACGCACCCCAATACCCCTTTCATAAGATGTCCAGGATGGCCTCAATAAAAAATGTTGCATTGAATGCAAGGCCTGCCCTGCTACCAATTCTGTTGTGAATGTGCTAGAAATGAATTCTGAGCAGAAGCTCCCTCTGGTGGTTACAAACAGTACTGAACTATTCAATGAAGATTGTGAAGATTGGCGATCAGGTGTTACTGACTGGTCTTATATAAGGGAGGTTCCCTCCCATCAGGGTTGCCGGTGATCAATTGTTCTGGTCTCAACTTTTGTTCCTGGTTCACTTTGAAGCTTGCTGTTTCGTGCCTGCATCTTCTGCTAACAGATAAGACTTTTTCTTCTTTTAGTTTTTTGTGCTTGCTTTTTGCATTTTGTCCTGCACTTCTGTGGGGGTCTGCCAGGTCCCCTCCGGGGGCTTGTGCTCCTCTCAGTTTAGTTCAGCCAGTTGTTTGTTCATTTGCCTTTTCCAGTTTTTTCTGTGGCTGCGGCTTAGTTTTGTTACACCAGAGAACTAATTTAGGTGGTAGAGGTCGTGTGATCTCAGGTGTTTTTGCAATTAGTGTGTTGGTATTTTTTTTAGGGTTTTTTGGATTGCAGTAAGTGACCTTCCTATCCTTTTCTGTCTAGGAAGATTGGGCCCCAACGTTTGCTCATACTATTTTCTGTCTGTGTGTGTATTTCCTCTTGTCTAACCGCCATTACATGTTTGGGGCTTCCTATGTTCTTTGGGATCTGCTCCGGGG
>JARQOD010000009.1:26642078-26680483 GCA_033576555.1 Oophaga sylvatica | reverse complement strand
TGCCAATTTTTATCGTAAATTTATTGGTAATTTCTCTGTTATTGTTAAACCATTGACTGATTTGAACAAAAAGGGTTCTGATGTGGTGAATTTGCCTCCTGAGGCAGTTTCTGCGTTTCAGGAACTTAAGCAGAGATTCACTTCTGCTCCTGTTCTACGGCAGCCTGATGTTTCTCTGCCATTTCAGGTGGAGGTTGATGCCTCTGAAATTGGGGCAGGTGCCGTTTTGTCCCAAAGAGATCCAGAGACCTCTAAAAGTAACCCTTGTGCCTTTTTCTCTCGAAAATTTTCTCCAACTGAACGTAATTATGACGTGGGTAATCGGGAGTTATTGGCCATGAAGTGGGCTTTTGAAGAGTGGAGACATTGGCTGGAGGAGCCAAACATCAGGTGGTGGTCCTCACGGACCATAAGAATCTGGTTTATCTGGAATCAGCCAAGCGACTTAATCCTAGACAGGCCAGGTGGGCCTTGTTTTTCACACGTTTTAATTTTGTGGTTTCCTTTCTTCCTGGCGCTAAGAATGTTAAGGCGGATGCCCTCTCGAGGAGTTTCCTTGCTGACTCTTCTGAGTTATCTGATCCTACTGTTATTTTGAAAGAGGGTGTAGTTCTTTCCGCCATCTCGCCCAATTTGAGACTGGCTCTGGAAGGGTGTCAGGAGGATAAACCCGAACTCTGCCCTATTGGGAAATTGTTTGTCCCAGACCGGTGGAAAAAGAGTGTGATGTCTGAGATTCATTGTTCCGCATTGGCCGGTCATCCCGGAATTTTTGGTACCAGAGACTTGGTTAGTCGGTCCTTTTGGTGGCCTACTTTGTCTCGTGACGTCAGGGAATTTGTGCAGTCCTGCGGGACTTGCTCTCGCTCCAAGCCTTGCTCTCGCCCTAGTGGTTTGTTGATGCCATTGCCTGTGCCCAAGAGACCATGGACCCATATCTCTATGGATTTCATTTCCGACCTCCCTGTTTCTCAGAGAATGACCGTTATCTGGGTGATTTGTGATAGGTTTTCCAAAATGATACATCTTGTGCCATTACCTAAGTTGCCTTCCTCCTCCGAATTGGTGCCTTTGTTCCTTCAGCACGTGGTTCGGTTGCACGGTATTCCTGAGAACATTGTGTCTGACAGAGGAGTCCAGTTTGTTTCCAGATTTTGGAGGACTTTTTGTTCTAAACTTGGTGTTCAATTGTCTTTCTCCTCAGCTTTTCATCCTCAGACCAATGGACAAATTGAGAGAATAAACCAGACATTGGAGACTTATCTGAGATGCTTTGTGTCTGCTGATCAGGATGACTGGGTCTCTTTTTTGCCTTTGGCTGAGTTTGCCCTTAATAATAGGGCTAGCTCTGCAACCTTGATGTCTCCATTTTTCTGCAATTTTGGGTTTCACCCTCGATTTTCTTCAGGACAGACGGAGGCCTCTGTCTGTCCAGGTGTTGACTCTGTTGTGGAGCGTATGCAGCAGATTTGGGACCAGGTAGTGGAGAGGTTGTCCCTTTCTCAGGAGAGGGCCCAGCGGTTTGCCAACCGGCATAGGACTGATGGTCCTCGGTTTGAAGTGGGGGACTTGGTCTGGTTGTCCTCAAGAAATATCCCTATGAGAGTTGCATCTCCTAAGTTTAAGCCTAGGTTCATTGGACCTTATAAAGGGTATGCCACACTAAACAACATCGCTAACGGGATCTCTAAAAAACGTCACTATTTAGCGATCCCGTTAGCGATGTTGTTGTGTGCGGCATCTACCAGCGACGAGGCCCTGCTGTGATCTCGTTCATCACAGCGATCGTTCCGGACCCTATTTTCGTCGCTGGCGCCCCGCTGGTAAGTATCTAATCGCTGAGTGTGGCACCTTTTTTAGCGATTTAGCGGTACTTTTGTACCGCTAAAGTCGTTAAGGAGATCGCTAACCGCGATAGCGTCCTAACGACATCGCTAAAATAGGTAGCTACTAGCGATATAGAAACAATCCTGCTAGCGATCTCATTAGTATGCGACGCTAATGAGATCGCTAGCGGGATTGTGTAGTGTGGCAGTACCTTTAGATCATGGAGATTCTTAATCCTGTTTCCTTTCGTTTACTTCTTCCAGGGACATTTAAGATCCATAACGTGTTCCACAAGTCCTTATTGAAGAGGTTTGTCGAGCCAGTGGTTCCTATGGCTGTGCCTCCTGACCCTGTTTTGGTTGAGGGCAATCTGGAGTATGTGGTTGAGAAAATATTGGATTCTTATTTTTCTAGACGGAAACTCCAGTATTTGGTTAAGTGGAGAGGTTATGGTCAGGAGGACAATTCTTGGGTGTTTGCTTCAGACATCCATGCTAGAAGACTCATCCGTGCGTATCACAGAGCTCATCCTGACCGACCTGGTTGCCCAAATGAGGGTTCGGTGACCCCTCCTCAAGGGGGGGGTACTGTTGTGAATGTGCTAGAAATGAATTCTGAGCAGAAGCTCCCTCTGGTGGTTACAAACAGTGCTGAACTATTCAATGAAGATTGTGAAGATTGGCGATCAGGTGTTACTGACTGGTCTTATATAAGGGAGGTTCCCTCCCATCAGGGTTGCCGGTGATCAATTGTTCTGGTCTCAACTTTTGTTCCTGGTTCACTTTGAGGCTTGCTGTTTCGTGCCTGCATCTTCTGCTAACAGATAAGACTTTTTCTTCTTTTAGTTTTTTGTGCTTGCTTTTTGCATTTTGTCCTGCACTTCTGTGGGGGTCTGCCAGGTCCCTCCGGGGGCTTGTGCTCCTCTCAGTTTAGTTCAGCCAGTTGTTTGTTCATTTGCCTTTTCCAGTTTTTTCTGTGGCTGCGGCTTAGTTTTGTTACACCAGAGAACTAATTTAGGTGGTAGAGGTCGTGTGATCTCAGGTGTTTTTGCAATTAGTGTGTTGGTATTTTTTTAGGGTTTTTTGGATTGCAGTAAGTGACCTTCCTATCCTTTTCTATCTAGGAAGATTGGGCCCCAACGTTTGCTCATACTATTTTCTGTCTGTGTGTGTATTTCCTCTTGTCTAACCGCCATTACATGTTTGGGGGCTTCCTATGTTCTTTGGGGATCTGCTCCGGGGCAGATAGTTTTCCTCTTTCTATCTTTAGGTGAAGTTAGCTTCTCAGGCTGTGACGAGGCGTCTAGGACCAACGTAGGTACGCTCCACGGCTGCCTTTAGTTGTGGTGGTTAGTCAGGGTACTGCAATCCAATAGATTCCAACCTCTCTGGTGTATTGCCTTTTTTGCCTGCTCTCCTCAGCTACCAAATCATAACACAATTCATATGCACCCCAATAAGCTTTTGAACCCACATACTGGATGGTCCCGTAAAATCAACTTCACCACATTCCTTTTGTACTCCCGTGCTCTTTTGTTTACACAGTGACAGCAATGTCTGCCCTGCTGCAAAGTCATATGCACCCCATTACTCCTTGGAACTCACATACTGGATAAACCCCATAAAATCAACTTCACCATACTCCCGTACTCTTTTTTTTAACCTCTTCACCCCAAGGGTGGTTTGCACGTTAATGACCGGGACAATTTTTACAATTCTGACCACTGTCTCTTTATGAGGTTATAACTCCGGAACGCTTCAACGGATCTTCGCGATTCTGAGATTGTTTTCTCGTGACATATTGTACTTCACGTTAGTGGTAAAATTTCTTCCATATAACTTGCGTTTATTTTTGAAAAAAACGCAAATATGGCGAAAATTTTGAAAATTTAGCAATTTTCAAACTTTGAATTTTTATTCCCTTAAAACAGAGAAATATGTAACACAAAATAGTTAAAAACAACATTTCCAACATGTCTACTTTACATCAGCACAATTTTGGAATCAAAATTTTTTTTTGTTAGGAAGTTATAAGGGTTAAAAGTTGACCAGCGATTTCTCATTTTTACAACAAAATTTACAAAGTCATTTTTTTTAGGGACCACCTCACATTTGAAGTCACTTTGAGGGGTCTACATGACAGAAAATACCCAAAAGTGACACCATTCTAAAAACTGCACCCCTCAAGGTACTCAAAACCACATTCAAGAAGTTTATTAACCCTTCAGGTGCTTCACAGGAACTAAAGCAACGTGGAAGGAAAAAATGAATATTTAACTTTTTAGCCACAAAAATGATCTTTTACAAACTTTTTTTTTTATTTTCACAAGGGTAAAAGGAGAAAATGGACAGATAAGGTTGTTATGCAATTTCTCCTGAGTACGCCAATACCCCATATGTGGGGGAAAACCACTGTTTGGGCACACGGCAGAGCTCGTAAGGGAAGGAGCGCCGTTTGACTTTTTCAAACTAAAATTGGCTGGAGTTGAGATTGGACGCCATGTCGCGCTTGGAGAACCTCTGATGCGCCTAAACAGTGGAAACCCCCCACAAGTGACACCATTTTGGAAACTAGACCCCCTAAGGTACTTATCTAGATCTGTTGTGAGCACTCTGAACCCCCAAGTGTTTCACAAAAGTTTATAATGCCTGGGTGTGAAAAAAAAAAAAAAAATTCCACAAAAATGATTTTTTAGTCCTAAATTTTTGAATTTTCCCAAGGAAATTGGACCCCAAAAGTTGTTGTCCAATTTGTCCTGAGTACGCTGATACCCCATATGTGGGGGTGGAAAACTGTTTGGGCGCACGGCAGGGCTTGGAAAGGAAGTAGTAACGTTTTGGAATGCAGACGTTGATGGGGGTCATGTTCCGTTTGCAGTGCCCCAGATGAGCCTAAACAGTGGAAATCCCCCACAAGTGACCCCATTTTGGAAATTAGACCCCCTAAGGAACTTATCTAGATCTTTGGTGAGCACTTTGAACCCCCAAGTGCTTCACACAAGTTTATAATGCCCGGGCATGAAAATAAAAAATCCTATTTTTTTCCCACAAAAATTATCTTTTAGTCACTAATTTTTTATTTTCCCAAGGGTATCAGGAGAAATTGGACCACATAAGTTGTTGTCCAATTTGTCCTGAGTACGCTGATGCCCCATATGTGGGGGGGAACCACTGTTTGGGCGCACGGCAGAGCTCGGAAGGGAAGGAGCACCATTTGACTTTTTCCAACAAAATTGGCTGGAATTGAGATTGGATGCCATGTTGCATTTGGAGAGCCCCTGATGTGCCTAAACAGTGGAAACCCCCACAAATGACTCCATTTGGGAAACTAGACCCCTAAGGAACTTATCTAGATCTTTGGTGAGCAATTTGAACCCTCAAGTGCTTCACACAAGTTTATAACGTAGAGCCGTAAAATTTAAAAATCATATTTTTTCCACAAAAATGATCTTTTCACCCGAATTTTTATTTTTCCAAGGGTAACAAGACTCCAAAAGTTATTGTGCAATTTGTCCTGAGTACACTGATACCCCATATGTGGGGGTATACCACTGTTTGGGTGCATGGCAGAGTTTGGAAGGGAAGGAGCGCCGTCTCACTTTTTCAACGCAGAATTGGCTGGACGCCATGTCGTGTTTGGAGAGCTCCTGATCTGCCTAAACAGTGGAAACCCCCACAAATGACACCATTTTGGAAACTAGACCCCTCAAGGAACTTATCTAGATGTGTGGTGAGAACTTTGAACCGCCAGGTGTTTCACTAAAGTTTATAACGTACAGCCTTAAAATAAAAAATCCTTTTTTTTTTTTTTTTACAAAAATGATTTTTTCGCCCCCAATATTTTATTTTCACAAGGGTAACAGAAGAAATTGGAACCCAAAAGTTGTTGTCCAATTTGTCCTGAGTACGCTGATACCCAATATGTAGGAGAAAACTACTGTATGGGTGCACGTCAGGGCTCGGAAGGGAAGTAGTGACGCTTTGGATTGCAGACTTTGATGGAATGGTCTGGGGGCGTCATGTCGCATTTGGAGAGCCCCTGATGCGCCTAAACAGTGGAAACCCCCCACAAGTGACCCCATTTTGGAAAAAAGACCCACAAGGAACTTATCTAGATGTGTGGTGAGCACTTTGAACCCGAAGTGCTTCACAGAAGTTTATAACGCACAGCCGTTAAAAATAAAAAATCCTTTTTTTTTTTACAAAAATGATTTTTTCGCCCCCAATATTTTATTTTCACAAGGGTAACAAGAGAAATTGGACCCAAAAGTTGTTGTCCAATTTGTCCTGAGTACGCTGATACCCAATATGTGGGAGAAAACTACTGTATGGGCGCATGTCAGGGCTCGGAAAGGGAAGTAGTGACGTTTTGGATTGCAGACTTTGATGGAATGGTCTGGGGGCGTCATGTCGCATTTGGAGAGCCCCTGATGCGCCTAAACAGTGGAAATCCCCAACAAGTGACCCCATTTTGGAAAATAGACCCCACAAGGAACTTATCTAGATGTGTGGTGAGCACTTTGAATCCCGAAGTGCTTCACAGAAGTTTATAACGCACAGCCATAAAAATAAAAAATCCTTTTTTTTTTTACAAAAATGATTTTTTCGCCCCCAATATTTTATTTTCACAAGGGTAACAGGAGAAATTGGACCCCAAAATTTGTTGTCCAATTTATCCTGAGTACGCTGATACCCAATATGTGGGAGAAAACTACTGTATGGGCGCATGTCAGGGCTCGGAAAGGGAAGTAGTGACGTTTTGGATTGCAGACTTTGATGGAATGGTCTGGGGGCGTCATGTCGCATTTGGAGAGCCCCTGATGCGCCTAAACAGTGGAAATCCCCAACAAGTGACCCCATTTTGGAAAATAGACCCCACAAGGAACCTATTTAGATGTGTGGTGAGCGCTATGAAGCCCCAAGTGCTTCACAGAAGTTTATAATGTACAGCCGTATAAAAAAAAAAAAATCTTATTTTTTTTACAAAAATAATATTTTTGCCCCCAGTTTTTTATTTTCCCAAGGGTAACAGAAGAAATAGGACAAATTTCACAATAACTTTTGGGGTCCAGAGTACGCTGATACCCCATATGTGGGGATAAACTACTGTTTGGACGCATGGCAGAGCTCAGAAGTGAAGGAACACCGTTTGACTTTTTCAACGCAGAATTGGCTGGAATGGAGATCAGACGCCATGTCACATTTGGAGAGCCCCTGATGTGCCTAAACAGCGGAAACCCCCAATTCTAACTCCAACCCTAACCCCAACACACCCTAACCCTAGTCCCAACCCTAATCCCAACCCTAACCCTAATCCTAACTCTAACCCTAATCCTAACTTTAGCGCCAACCCTAACCCTAACTTTAGCCGAAACCCTAACCCTAACCCTAATGGGAAAATGGAAATAAATACATTTTTTTTATTTTATTATTTTTCCCTAACTAAGGGGGTGATAAAGGGGGGTTTGATTTAATATTTATAGCGGGTTTTTATGATTGGCAGCTGTCACGCTAAAAGACGCTTTTTATTGCAAAAAGTAGTTTTTTGCATCGCCACATTTTGAGAGCTATAATTTTTGCATATTTTGGCCCACAGAGTCATTTGAGGTCTTAATTTTTGCGGGACGAGGTGACGCTTTTATTGGTACCATTTTTGAGCACGTGACATTTTTTGATCGCTTTTTATTTCGATTTTTGGGAGGTTAGAATGAACAAAAATCAGCAATTCATGAATTTCTTTTGGGTGAGGCGTTTTATTGTTCCGCGTGTGGTAAAATCGATAAAGCAGTTTTATTCTTCGGGTCAGTATGATTACGGCGATACCTCATTTATATCATTTTTTTATGTTTTGGCGCTTTTATAGAATAAAAACAATTTTATATAAAAAATAATTATTTTTGCATCGCTTTATTCTGCGAGCTATAACTTTTTTATTTTTTTGCTGATGATGCTGTGTGATGGCTCGTTTTTTGCGGGACAAGATGACGTTTTCAGCGGTACCATGTTTATTTATATCGGTCTTTTTGATCGCGTGTTATTCCACTTTTTGTTCAGCGGTATGATGATAAAGCACTGATTTTTTGCTTCGTTTTTATTTTTATTTTTTTAAGGGGTTCACAAAAGGGGTTAACTAGTGGGACAGTTTTATAGGGGGGGTCGTTACGGACGCGGCGATACCATATATGTGTACTTTTATTGTTTTATTTTTATTTACAATAAGTAATGAATTTATTGGGGAATATTTTTTTTTTTTTTATTTATTTTGGATTTTTTTTTACACATGTTTATTTTTACTTTTTTTTACTTTTTTACTTTGTTCCAGGGTGGGACATCACTGTATTTCATCAGATCACTGGTGTGACAGTGTGCACAGCACTCTGTCACACCAGCGATGTGACAGGCAGTGCAGGACGCTTCCTCATGCCTGCTCTCGGCAGGCACTGAGGAAGCCGCCTCTCTCCAGGACCCCAGCGCCATCTTGGATCCGGGTCCTGGGAGGGAGGAAGCCCTCAGAGCAGCGCGATCACATCGCGCTGCTCTGAGGGTCTCAGGGGGGCGTGCAGGGAGCCCCCACCCTGCGCGATCCTCCCCTGTGCCCCCAGTACACCGCGATCATGTTTGATCGCGGTGTGCAAGGGGTTAATGTGCCGGGAGCGGTCCGTTACCGCTCCTGACACACAGTCACGGGTGTCAGCTCCCTCCGGGAGCGCAGCTAATCGCCTATGACGTACTATCCCGTCCATGGTCAGAATGGCACGGGTTTTATGGACGGGATAGTACGTCTAATGTCAAAGAGGGGTTAAACATTGGCAGGAAGGCCAGCCCTGCTGCATAGCCCTATGCACCCCATTACACCTTGGAACCGACATATTGGATGGGCCCGGTAAAATCAACTTCACCATATTCATTCTGTACTCCCGTACTCCTTTTTTTAAACATTGGCAGCAACGTCTGCCATGCTGCATAGCCATATGCACCCCATTACACCTTGGAACCCACATACTGGATGGCCTCCATAAAATCCACGTCACCATATTCCTTTTGTACTCCAGTACTCTTTGGTTTACACGGTGACAGCAATGTCTGCCCTGCTTCTAAGTCATATACACCCCATTACGCTTTGGAACCCACATACTGGATGGGCCCCGTAAAATTAACTTCATCATATTCCTTTTGTACTCCCGTACTCTTTTTTTTAAACATTGCCAGCAAGGCCTGCTGGATAGCCATATGCACCCCATTACACCTTGGAACCCACATACTGGATGGGCCCCCGTAAAATCCACGTCACCATATTCCTTTTGTACTCCCGTACTCTTTGATTTACACAATGACAGCAATGTCTGCCCTGCTACAAAGTCATATGCACCCCATTACCCCTTGGAACCCACATACTGGATGGGCCCCATAAAATCAACTTTACCATATTCCTTTTGTACTCCCGTACTAATTTTTTTAAACATTGGCAGCAAGCCAGCCCTGCTGCAAAGCCATATGCAGCCCATTACACCTTGGAAACAACATACTGGATGGGCCCCTGTTATGATTTGGTAGCCGAGGAGGACAGTAGCAAAAAATAGCCAAGGCAGCCAGGCACCCAGAGAGGTTGGAAACTAACGGATTGCAGACCACTAAGCTAACCGCACAACTAGAAGCACAAGTGGGACGTACCTATGATGACCTAGACACCTCGACACAGCCGGAGAGTTAGCTAAGCCTAAAGATAGAAAGATGAAAGCTAACTGCCCCGGAAAAGCGCCCCAAAGGAATAGGTAGCCACCACACATATATTGGCAGTGAGACAAGATGAAATATAAACGCGGGCAGAAAATAGAGTAAGCAAACGCAGGGGCACAAAACTGTCTAGATAGGACAGGACAGGAAAGAAGACTATTTGCAATCCGGAAAAAACACTAGAAAAAACACCAACACTTCTGATATATAAAAATACTGAGACCACACGATCTCTCTCCCGCTAGATCAGACCTCTGGTGTGCACGGGCAGCAAAACAGACACTGAAATAACAGAGTTCCAAAAATACATAAACTGAGAACCAAAAACACATAAACTGTCTCTGGTGTGAACAGGTAGCAATTAAGCAGATGCAAAAATAACATGGAGCTGAAAATGCATAAACAATGGTAATTGAAAAACAGTATCCAGCGCAGGCCCCCACAGGGGAACCTGGCTGCACAATCAACTAGGGCAGAAAACAGAGATAGACAAAGAAGATTACTCCCTTAAATCTCCCCAGTAATCACTCCCAGATTGCCAATCGTTCGCAGCTGAATCCTCACCTGAAGGGCCTCTGTCAGTCAAGGCAGCTTCATTAATATCAGCAGCCACCAGAGGTAGCCCCAAATTAGAATCCAGAGCGTTCACAACAGGCTCCGTAAAATATATGTCACCATATTCCTTTTGCACTCCCGTACTCTTTGGTTTACACAGTGACAGCAATGTCTGTCCTGCTGCAAAGTCATATGCACCCAATTTAGCCTTGGAACGCACATACTGGATGGGCCGCGTAAAATCAACTTCACATTATTAATTTTGTACTCCCGTACTCCTTTTTTTAAACATTGACAGCAATGTCTGCCCTGCTGCATAGCCATATGCACCCCATTACACCTTGGAACCCACATACTGAATGGGCCCCATAAAATCCACTTCACGTTATTCATTTTGTCCTCCCGTACTCTTTTTTTTTGAACATTGGCAGCAATGTCTGCAATGCTGCATAGCCATATACACCCCATTACACCTTGGAACCCACATATTGGTTGGGCCCCATAAAATCCACGTCACCATATTCCTTTTGTACTCCCGTACTCTTTTTTTGAACATTGGCAGCAAGGCCAGCCCTGTTGCATAACCATATGCACTCCATTACATCTTGGAACCCACATACTGGATGGCCTCCGTAAAATCCACCATATTCCTTTTGTACTCCAGTACTCTTTGGTTTACACGGTGACAGCAATGTCTGCCCTGCTTCTTAGTCATATACACCCCATTACGCTTTGGAACCCACATACTGGATGGGCCCCGTAAAATTAACTTCATCATATTCCTTTTGTACTCCCGTACTCTTTTTTTAAACATTGGCAGCAAGGCCAGCCCTGCTGCATAGCCCTATGCACCCCATTACACCTTGGAACCCACATACTGGATTGGCCCATAAAATCAACTTTATCATATTCTTTGGTTTGCACAGTGACAGCAATGTCTGTCCTGCTGCATAGCAATATGCACCCCATTACACCTTGGAACCCACATACTGGATTGGCCCCGTAAAATCAACTTCACCATATTCCTTTTGTACTCACGTACTGTTTTTTTTTTTAATATTGGCAGCAAGGCCAGCCCTGCTGCACAACCATATGCACCCTATTACACCTTGGAACCCACATACTGGATGGGCCCCGTAAAATCAACTTCACATTATTCAATTTGTACTCGCGTGCTCTTTTTTTTAAACATTGACAGGAATGTCTGCCCTGCTGAATAGCCATATGCACCCCATTACACCTTGGAACCCACATACTGGATGGGTCCCGTAAAATCCACGTCACCATATTCCATTTGTAGTCCCGTACTATTTGGTTCACACAGTGACAGCAATGTCTGCCCTGCTGCAAAGTCATATACTCCCCATTACGCCTTGGAACCCACATACTGGATGGGCCCCATAAAATCCACTTCATATTATTCATTTTGTACTTCCGTACTCTTTATTTTAAACATTGGAAGTAAAGTCTGCCCTGCTGCATAGTCATATGCACCCCATTACATCTTGGAACCCACATACTGGATGGGCCCGTAAAATCCATTTCATATTATTTATTTTGTACTCCCGTACTCATTTTTTTAAAACATTGACAGCAATGTCTGCTCTGCTGCATGGTTGGGCCCCATAAAATCCACGTCATTATATTCCTTTTGTACTCCCGTACTCTTTTTTTGAACATTGGCAGCAAGGCCAGCCCTGCTGCATAACCATATGCACCCCATTACAATTTGGAACCCACATACTGGATGGGCCCCGTAAAAACCACTTCATCATATTCATTTTGTACTCCTCTACTCTTTGGGTTACACAGTGACAGCAATGTCTGCCCTGCTGCAAAGCCATATGCACCCCATTACACCTTGGAACCCATATACTGAATGGGCCCCGTAAAATCTACGTCACCATATTCCTTTTGTACTCCTGTACTCCTTTTTTAAACATTGGCAGCAATGTCTGCCCTGCTGCATATCCATATGCACCCCATTACACCTCGGAACCCACATACTGGATGGGCCCCATAAAATCCACTTTACATTATTCATTTTGTACTCCTGTACTCTTTTTTTTAAACATTGGCAGCAATGTCTGCCCTGCTCCATAGCCATATGCGCCCCATTACATCTTGGAACCCACATACTGGATTGGCCCCGTAAAATCCACTACACATTATTCATTTTGTATTCCCGTACTCTTTTTTTTAACCCCTTTCTGCCATCGGACGTACTATCCCATCCAGGTGACCTGGGCCCGTCTGACCATGGACGGGATAGTACGTCATCGCGATCAGCTGTGCTAACGGGGGAAGCGCAGCTTATCGAGGCCGAGTGTCAGCTGATTATCAAAGCTGACACCCGGCATTATGTGCCAGGAGCGGTCACGGACCGCTACCGGAATATTAACCCCTGGCACACTGCGATCAAACATGATTGCAGTGTATTGGGGCACAGGGAAGCATCGCGCAGGGAGGGGGCTCCCTGCGTGTTTCCCTGAGACCCTCAGAACAGCGCGATTTATTGCGCTGTTCCGATGGACCCTCCTCCCTGCAGGACCCCGGATCCAAGATGACCACGGGGTCCTTCCGGGTCTTGCAGGGAGGCGGCTTCCTCAGTGCCTGATGAGAGCAGGCACTGAGAAAGACTGCAGCAGTGCCAGTGAGATCACTGGTCTGACAGAGTGCTGTGCACATTGTCAGACAAGTGATCTGACATTATACAATGATGTCTCACCCTGGTACAAAGTAAAAATGTAAAAAAAAAATAAACATCTGTAAAAATAATTTTAAAAAATCCTCAAAAAAAAAAATATTCCCCAATAAATTCATTTCTGTATGTAAATAAAAAAAAACACAATAAAAGTACACATATTTTGTATCGCCGTTACCGTAACGACCCGCCCTATAAAACTGTCCCACTAGTTAACCCCTTTAGTGAACCCCTTAAAAAAAAAAAGCAAAAAACAATGCTTTATCTTCATACCGCCGAACAAAAAGTGGAATAACACGCGATCAAAAAGACGGATATAAATATACATGGTACCGCTGAAAACGGCATCTTGTCCCGCAAAAAACGAGCCGCCATACAGCATCATCTGTGAAAAAAAAGTTATAGCTCACTGAATAAAGCGATGCAAAAATTATTTTTTATATAAAATAGTTTTTATTGTATAAAAGCGCCAAAACATAAAAAAATGAATAAATGAGATATAGCTGTAATCGTACTGACCCGAAGAATAAAACTGATTTATCAATTTTGCCACACGTGGAACGGTATAAACGCCCCCCCAAAAGAAATTCATGAATTGCTGGTTTTTGTTCATTCTAATCTCCCAAAAATCGTAATAATAATAATCTTTATTTATATTGCGCCAACATATTCCGCAGCGCTTTACAGTTTAACAGTTTCAAAACACAAGTCATAAGTAGCAACGTTAACAATACAATAATTAAAGTAAAATAAGACGACCCTGCTCGTGAGAGCTTACAATCTACAATGAGGTGGGGGAATACAAAGTACAGGTGTGTATATACAATGGTGTATTTACAATGATGGTCCAGCCATCTTGAGGGAGGGAGTGAGGGAGGAATGGATGGAGATAGTGAATGGCTACACACACACACACTTACACATAGAATGACTTTGATAAATGAACGTGATAGGCCGCTCTGAACAAATGTGTTTTGAGGGAGGTCCTGAAACCATGCAAATAGTGGATAGTCCTAATTTGTTGGGGTAGAGCATTCCAGAGGATTGGCGCAGCGCGGGAGAAGTCTTGGAGTCGGGAGTGGGAAGTATGGATTAGTGCAGGGGTTAGTCGAAAGTCATTTGGAGAGCGCAGCAGTCGGTTAGGCCGATGGATAGAAATGAGGGAAGAGATGTAGTGGGGTGCTGCACTGTGGAGAGCTTTGTGGGTGAGAACAAGTACTTTGAATTGGATCCTATAATGAATGGGCAGCCAATGTAAGGACTGGCGAAGAGCGGACGCTTCCGAGTACCGATTAGCGAGATGGATGACCCTTGCTACTGCATTCAGTATGGACTGGAGAGGGGATAGTCGAGTAACGGGGAGGCCAAGTAATAGAGCATTGCAGTAGTCCAGGCGGGAGTGGATCAATGCTACAATGAGGGTTTTTGTTGCTTCCATGGTGAGAAAAGGGTGGATTCTGGAGATGTTCTTTAGGTGTAGGCAGCAAGAGCAGGCAAAAGATTGTATGTGGGAGGTGAAGGAGAGATTGGTGTCAAACATAACACCCAGACAGCAAGCCTGCTGCCGGGGTGTTATTATGGTGCTGCCCACGGAGAGGGAAATGTCAAATTTAGGGAGGTTAGTAGACGGCGGGAGCAGAAGAAGTTCAGTTTTGGAGAGGTTGAGTTTCAGATAGAGAGCGGACATGATGTTGGAGACTGCGGACAGACAGTCGGTGGCGTTCTGTAGTACAGTGGGGATAAGGTCGGGGATGACGTGTATAGTTGTGTGTCATCAGCATAAAGATGGTACTTAAAGCCAAATCTACTGATGGTCTAACCAATTGGGGCCGTGTAGAGAGAGAAGAAAAGGGGGCCAAGGACTGAGCCCTGAGGTACCCGACAGCAAGAGGTAGAGGAGATGACATGGAGCCAGAGAACAAAACACTGAAGGAGCGGTCAGAAAGATAGGAAGAGAACCAGGAGAGAGCAGTGTCCTTAATGCCTAGTGACTGGAGCCTAGAGAGTAGTAGACGGTGGTCAACCGTATCAAAAGCTGCAGAAAGGTTGAGAAGAATAAGCATAGAGTGGTCAACGTTACGTTTTCCTGTCAGAAGGTCATTGATCACTTTCATGAGTGCAGTTTCAGTCGAATGTAGGGGGCGGAAACCGGACTGTGAAGGGTCTAGGAGGGAGTGAGTGGAGAGGTAACAGGTAAGGCGGGAGTAGACTAGGCGCTCCAAAAGTTTAGAGATGAAAAGGAGATTGGAGACTGGTCTGTAGTTGTTTGTGCAGGAAGGGTCGAGAGCGGGTTTCTTTAGTAATGGAGTAATGATGGAGTGTTTGAAGGAGGATGGGAAAATGCCAGAGGAGAGTGAGAGATTAAAGATTGTAGTTAGGTGAGTTGTGACAACTGGAGAGAGAGACTGGAGGAGATGTGAGGGGATGGGGTCGGTAGTGCATGTAGTCGAACGAGAGGAAGAGAGGAGTCTGGAGACTTCTTCTTCTGTGATGGGATCAAATGTGGAAAGCGAGCCAGGGGAAATGCAGGGAGGGATGGGAGTCACAGCACTTGGTGGTTGAGACCAGATTTCCTGACGGATATTATCTATTTTTTCTATAAAGTGGGAGGCCAGGTCATCAGCACAAACGTCTGTGACAGGGGCTTGTACTTTTGGCCTGAGAAGGGAGTGAAAAGTGTCAAAAAGTTTCTTGGGGTTGTTGGCTAGTGAGGAGATTAGGGTGGTGAAGTAGGTCTGTTTGGCGAGGTGAAGGGCAGCGTTATAAGTTCTTAACATGAATTTAAAGTGGATGAAGTCTTCTGGTGTGCTGGTTTTTCTCCATAGGCGTTCAGCACTCCTAGAGCATCACTGGAGAAGCAATCAAAAATTGTCACGTGCCCAAAAATGGAACCAATAAAAGCGTCAACTCGTCCCGAAAAAAATAAGACATCACATGACTCTATGGGCCAAAATATGCAAAAATTATAGCTCTCAAAATTTGGCGATGCAAAAACTATTTTTTTGCAATAAAAAGCGTCTTTTAGCGTGTGGACAGCTGCCAATCATAAAAACCCGCTATAAATAGTAAATCAAAATCCCCTTTACCACCCCCTTAGTTAGGGAAAAATAATAAAACTTAAAAAATGTATTTATTTCCATTTTCCCATTAGGGTTAGGTTTAGGGTTGGGGCTAAAATTAGGGTTAGGGTTGGGGCTAAAGTTAGAATTAGGGTTAGGGGTGTGTTAGGGTTAGGTTTGTGGTTAGGTTTATAGTTAGGGTTGGGACTAAGGTAAGCGATGTGTTGGGGTTAGGGTTGGAATTGGGGGCGAAAATATCATTTTTGTGGAAAAAATTATGATTTTTTATTTTTATGGCTCTACTTTATAAACTTCTGTGAAGCACTTGGGGGTTCAAACTTCTCCCCACACATCTAGATAAGTTCCTTGGGTGGTCTAGTTTCCAAAATGGGTCACTTGTGGGGGTTTCCAATGTTTAGGCACATCAGGGGCTCTCCAAACGCAACATGAAGCCCACAGACCATTCCATCAAACTCTGCAATCCAAAACGTCACTACTTCCCTTCCGAGCCCTGACGTGTGCCCATACAGTAGTTTTCTCCCACATATTGGGTATCAGCGTACTCAGGACAAATTGGGCAACAACTTTTGTGGTCCAATTTCATCTGTTACCCTTGAGAAAATAAAATATTGGGGGTGAAAAAAAATCATTTTTGTAAAAAAAAATATTTTTTTTTGTTTTTACGGCTGTACGTTATAAACTTCTGTGAAGTCCTTGGGGGTTCAAAGTGCTCACCACACATCTAGATAAGTTCCTTGGGTGGCCTAGTTTCCAAAATAGTGTCACTTGTTGGGGGTTTCCACTGTTCAGCCACATCAGGGGCTCTCCAAAGGCGACATGATGCCCGCAGACCATTCCATCAAAGTCTGCAATCCAAAACGTCACTACTTCCCTTCCGAGCCCCGATGTGTGCTCATACCGTAGTTTTCTTCCACATACAGGGTATCAGCGTACTCAGGACAAATTGCACAACAACTTTTGGGGTCCAATTTCTCCTGTTACCCTTGGGAAAATAAAAAATTGGGGACTAAAGGATCATGTTTGTGGAAAAAATATGATTTTTTTTATTTTCATGCTCGGGCGTCATAAACTTTAGTGAAACACCTGTGGGTTGAAAGTTCTCACCACACATCTAGATAAGTTCCTTGAGGGGTCTAGTTTCCAAAATGGTGTCATTTGTGGGGGTTTCCACTGTTTAGGCACCTCGGGCTCTCCAAACACGACATGGCGTCTAGCAAATTTTGCGTTGAAAAAGTCAAACGGCGCTCCTTCCCTTCCGAGCTCTGCCATGCATCCAAACAGTTGTTTACCCTCACATATGGGGTATCAGCGTACTCAGGACAAGTTTCACAATAAATTTTGGGGTATTGTTACACTTGGGAAAATAAAAATTGGAGTGAAAAGATCATTTTTGTGGAAAAAATATGATTTTTTAAATTTTACGGCTCTATGGGGCTCTTTGGGGTTCAAATTGCTCACCACAAATCTAGATAAGCTCCTTAGGGGGTCTAGTTTCCAAAATGGGGTCACTTATGGGGATTTCCACTGTTTAGGCACATCTGGGGCTCTCCAAATGCAACATGGCGTCCAATCTCAATTTCAGCCAATTTTGGTTGTAAAAGGTCAAATGGCGCTCCTTCCATTCCAAGCTCTGCCGTGGGCCCAAACAGTGGTTCCCCCCACTTATGGGGTATCAGCATACTAAGGACAAATTGTACAACAACTTTTGTTGTCCAATTTCTCCTGATACCCTTGGAAAATAAAAAATTGGTGACTTAAATATCATTTTGTGGGAAAAAAATAAGATTTTTTATTTTCATGCCCGGGCATTATAAGCTTGTGTGAAGTACTTGGAGGTTCAAAGTGCTCACCACAGACCTAGATTAGTTCCTTAGGGAGTCTAGTTTCCAAAATGGGGTCACTTGTGGGGGGGTTTCCACTGTTTAGGCACATCTGGGGCTCTGCAAACGGAACATGACACCCATCAACGTCTGCATTCCAAAACGTTATTACTTCCTTTCCAAGCCCTGCCGTGCGCCCAAACAGTCCCCCCCCACATATGGAGTATCAGCGTACTCAGGACAAATCGGACAACCACTTTTGGGGTCCAATTTTGTTAGGAAAAATCAAAAATTGGGGACTAAAAAAAACATTTTTGTGGAATTTTTTTTTTTTCACACCCAGACATAAACTTTTGTGAAACACTTGGGGGTTCAACGTGCTCACAACAGATCTAGATAAGTTCCATAGAGGTATCAATATATACCAAAAAGAGGAGTATCGACAACATCATTTATAAAATTACAAAAAGCTTTATTGATAGACAATACAAATGCTAACGATAATGGCACACAATACAGAATAAAAAATGGAGGCAAAAACTGCGGGTATGAATGCAGGGGTTGCACAGACTAGTTAGTAGCCAGGGTATATGAGGGCATTTTACTTTAGCACTAAAATCGTGGGGGTCGCTGGGGACGCACAGTCTGAACCACTTAATATGGGTAAGCATTTGTGATCATTTATATGACGCATATGGCACTGCACCATGACTATTGTTGATCTTTTGGGTCTTTAGTATTTACTGTTTGTAAGTGATATGCGCCCTCTATTTGCACGATTTTAGTGCTAAAGTAAAATGCCCTCATATACCCTGGCTACTAACTAGTCTGTGCAACCCCTGCATTCATACCCGCAGTTTTTGCCTCCATTTTTTATTCTGTATTGTGTGCCATAATCGTTGGCATTTGTATTGTCTATCAATAAAGCTTTTTGTAATTTTATAAATGATGTTGACGATACTCCTCTTTTTGGTATATATTGTTAACTCTTTGGAGTAGTTCATCTATTACCTATGGGCCAAGGTGCCAGATTTGGGATGAAGCAATTTTGCTTCAATATTACTATACTTATACTGTTGTATATGACGTCGTGTCTTAAGTTCCATAGAGGGTCTACTTTCCAAAATGGTGTCACTCTTGGGTGTTTCCACTGTTTAGGTGCATGAGGGGCTCTCCTAACATGACATGGCATCCAATTCTCAATTTTGGTTTGAAAAAGTCAAACGGCGCTCCTTCCCTTACGAGCTCTGCCGCTCTGACGTGCGCCCAAACAGTGGTTTTCCCTCACATATGGGGTATTGCCGTACTCAGGAGAAATTGCACAACAACTTTATCTGTCCATTTTCTCCCTTTACCCTTGAGAAAATAAAAAAATGTTTGTAAAAAAATCATTTTTGTGACTAAAAAGTTAAATGTTAATTTTTTCCTTCCACGTAGCTTCAGCTCATGTGAAGCACCTGAAGGGTTAATAAACTTCTTGAATGTGGTTTTGAGTACCTTGAGGGGTGCAGTTTTAAGAATGGTGTCACTGTAGGGGATTTTATGCCATATAGATGTCATGGGTGTATCGCCACGAGGATCGTCGCGATTACACACTCTGACTTCTCACAGCTGAGTTGCTGTTTCTTTGTGTTTGGTAATGAGGGAGTTAATTTTACCTAGCTCTTTGCTAAGACTAGGTCCAGCCTCGCCCGGCTGCTTTTGATTATGTTCTAATTAGCTTCCTTTATATACCTGCCAGTCTGGGTGTTAGATGCCGGTGAAAGCATTCATGTAGTCTAGCAGACTGGATCGGTTCTGAGAATATTTAAGCTAAGAGCTCCTTAGTTGTTTTTACTCTTATAGCTTATAGTTTATCTCTGAGACCTTAGGTGTTCCTACTGTGTGTGAGTGTTGTATGTAAGACTTTATTTACTTTATTCCTTGTCTTTCTTGTATGTCTTTCTGTTCATTAACCGTTACCTGTTCATTCCCTTTGGTGGTAATCAGGGTCCTTCTTAGGACTAGATTACAGTTGGCAGGGATTGATAGGAGACAGGGTTTACGCTGGTGGCCTGGACCTCTGTACCTTTAACAGTACCTCCAGGTAGAGGGATTAGTTAGGACCCCAGTTTAGGGTCAGCATAGACCCCGGTCACCCTCTAGCCGGAGACAGCGTATAACGGATTCCGTATTGACCCACTGGACATTCTGTCAGGTAATTCTATGTTATCATATATCTATGCGTATGTTATATAGTATGTTGCCCTTTTGATATAGATTACTGACATCACATATATATATATCTGCTATACAGCGTGACATTAGATCACTCAAAGTGACTTCAAATGTGAGGTGGTCCCTAAAAAAATGGCTTTGTAAATTTTGTTGTAAAAATGAGAAATCGCTGGTCAACTTTTAACTCTTAGGCCGGAGTCACACACAACTACAAAAAATCGGACCGTTTTAGTCGGTCGATTATCGGACCAAAATGTAATGAACAGACATCCATCTGGCATCCGATTTTCCTGGAAAGATGCGATTTAGTCGCATCTGACCATAGTTGTAACATCCGATTTACATCCGACTTGCGAGATTTTCTCAAAGGCTTGCAAAAACGGACATATAATGGATCCAAATGAATAGTATTTAACTCACAAAAGAAAGAATAGATATATACACATAGAACATATATATATATATATATATATATATGTCATTGTGACATATATATATACATATATTTATAGTTCATACACTTCTACATACTCTAATAGCCGCTAATTCAAATGCAGGCTTTTGTGAAAGTACAGAACCCGACATGAAATGACACATAGTTTACATACAGTTAACCATGTCATTTCATGTATTTTGATATATGGTTTTCACTAACAATTACATGAGTGTATCTGTGTGAAATTTCACACATGTAGGGGTTAATTAAAGGTGTAAATTTGTTGTAAAAAAATGAGTAGGTTCACGCTGTATTTTCTCCACCAGACAGACAAAGCAAGCGAGTGGGGGCAAATAATAATAGCCCAGGGAGGGTGCATTTATTTTGTGCCCCCCTGGCTACTAACATCTGCCCCCAGACACCCCAGAAAAGGCAAATCTATAATTAGATTCGCTCTTTCTGGCACTTTGCCCGTCTATTCCCATTTGCCTGTAGCGGTGGCGAATGGGTTAATAAGGGGTTAAAGCCACCTTGCAATTGAAAGGTGACTTTAAGTCAGGATAATAATTGAGAGTTGTCAATTTGTCAACATTGCAAAACCGCAGCCTTGTAGTGTTATCGTTGTGATTTATTACGAATGTTTTTTCTTTTTTTCTTCTTTTACTATTTCTGGAAACATTTACTCTTTTTTCCTTTCCTGTTGTATTATTGAAATTTTCTAAATAAAGAATATATACAAAAACAAAATCGTACATTGCAAGATGGTGGACGTTACACAAGGCAGGGTTCCAAAAGATTATTTTCAAATGTCAGTAAAGTGCGTTCTTCCCCTACCAATTACATTCCTGTTATGATTTGGTAGCTGAGGAGTGCAGGTAAAAAAGGCAATACACCAGAGCAGTTGGAATCTATGAGATTGCAGTACCCTGACTAACCACCACAACTAGAGGCAGCCGTGGAGCGTTCCTACGTTGGTCCTAGACGCCTCGTCACAGCCTGAGAAACTAACTATACCTAAAGATAGAAAGAGGAAAGCTATCTGCCCCGGAGCAGATCCCCAAAGAACATAGAAAGCCCCCAAACATGTAATGGCGGTTAGACAAGAAGAAATACTGACACAGACAGAAAATAGTATGAGCAAACGTTAGGGCCCAAACTATCTAAATAGAAAAGGATAGGAAGGGCACTTACTGCAATCCCAAAAAACCCTGAAAAGCACCAACTCTACTAATTTCAAAAACACCTGAGATCACACGACCTCTACCACCTAAATTAGTTCTCTGGTGTAACAAAATCAAAACAGCAGCCACTGAAAAAACTGGAAAAAGCAAATGTACAAAACATCAGTGGCTGAACTAAACTGAGAGGGCAAAAGCCCCCGGAGGGGACCCTGAAGGCCCCCACAGAAGTGCAGGACAAAATGCAAAAATCAAGCACAAAAGCAAAAAGAAGAAAATGTCTTATCTGTTAGCAGGAGATGCAGACATGAAACAGCAGGCTACAAAGGAAACAGGAATCAAGGATTGAGACCAGAACAATTGATCACCGGCAACCCTGATGGGAAGGCGACTCCCTTATATAAGACCAGTCAGTAACACCTGATTCCCAATCCTCACAATCTTCACTGGACAGTCCAGTACCACCTAAATGGTTCAGCACTGTCAGCAACCACCAGAGGGAGCCTCTGCTCAGAACTCATCTCAAGTCCATTCACAACAGTACCCCCCCCTTGAGGAGGGGTCACCGAACCCTCACTTGAACAACCAGGTCGGTCAGGATGAGTTCTATGATACGCACGGATGAGTCTCCTAGCATGGATGTCTGAAGCAAACACCCAAGAATTGTCTTCCTGACCATAACCTCTCCACTTAACCAAATACTGGAGTTTCCGTCTAGAAAAACGAGAATTCAATATTTTCTCATCCACAAACTCCATATTGCCCTCAACCAGAACAGGGTCAGGAGGCAAAGCAGTAGGAACCACTGGCTCAACAAACCTCTTTAACAAGGACTTGTGGAACACGTTATGGATCTTAAATGTCCCTGGAAGAAGCAAACGAAAAGAAACAGGATTAAGAATCTCCATGATCTTATAAGGTCCAATGAACCTAGGCTTAAATTTAGGAGATGCCACTCTCATAGGAATATTTTTTGAGGACAACCAGACCAAGTCCCCCACTTTAAACCGAGGACCATCAGTCCTATGCCGGTTAGCAAACCGCTGGGCCCTCTCCTGAGAGAGGGACAACCTCTCCACTACCTGGTCCCAAATCTGTTGCATACGCTCCACAACAGAGTCAACACCTGGACAGGCAGAAGCCTCCGTCTGTCCTGAAGAAAATCGAGGGTGAAACCCAGAATTACAGAAAAATGGAGACATCAAAGTGGCAGAGCTAGCCCTATTATTAAGAGCAAACTCAGCCAAAGGCAAAAAAGAGACCCAGTCATCCTGATCAGCAGACACAAAGCATCTTAGATAAGTCTCCAATGTCTGGTTTGTTCTCTCAGTTTGACCATTGGTCTGAGGATGAAACGCCGAGGAGAAAGACAACTGAACACCAAGCTTAGAACAAAAGGTCCTCCAAAATCTGGAAACAAACTGGACTTCTCTGTCAGACACAATGTTCTCAGGAATGCCGTGTAAACGAACCACGTGCTGAAGGAACAAAGGCACAAATTCAGAGGAGGAAGGCAACTTAGGTAATGGCACAAGATGTATCATCTTGGAAAACCTATCACAAATCACCCAGATGACGGTCATTCTCTGAGAAACAGGGAGGTCGGAAATGAAATCCATAGAGATATGGGTCCATGGTCTCTTGGGCACAGGCAATGGCATCAACAAACCACTAGAGCGAGAGCAAGGCTTGGAGCGAGAGCAAGTCCCGCAGGACTGCACAAATTCCCTGACATCACGAGACAAGGTAGGCCACCAAAAGGACCGACTAACCAAGTCTCTGGTACCAAAAATTCCGGGATGACCGGCCAACGCGGAACAATGAATCTCAGACATCACACTCTTTTTCCACTGGTCCGGGACAAACAATTTCCCAACAGGGCAGCGCTCGGGCCTATCCTCCTGACACCCCTCCAGAGCCAGTCTCAAATTGGGCGAGATGGCGGAAAGAACTACACCTTCTTTCAAAATAACAGAAGGATCAGATACCTCAGGAGATTCCGCAAGGAAACTCCTCGAGAGGGCATCCGCCTTAACATTCTTAGTGCCAGGAAGAAAGGAAACCACAAAATTAAAACGTGTGAAAAACAAGGCCCACCTGGCCTGTCTAGGATTAAGTCGCTTGCAGATTCCAGATAAACCAGATTCTTATGGTCCGTAAGGACCACCACCTGATGTTTGGCTCCCTCCAGCCAATGTCTCCACTCTTCAAAAGCCCACTTCATGGCCAATAACTCCTGATTACCAACGTCATAATTACGTTCAGTAGGAGAAAATTTTCGAGAGAAAAAGGCACAAGGGTTACTTTTAGAGGTCTCTGGATCTCTTTGGGACAAAACGGCACCTGCCCCAATTTCAGAGGCATCAACCTCCACCTGAAATGGCAGAGAAACATCAGGCTGCCGTAGAACAGGAGCAGAAGTGAATCTCTGCTTAAGTTCCTGAAATGCAGAGACTGCCTCAGGAGGCCAATTCACCACATCAGAACCCTTTTTGGTCAAATCAGTTAATGGTTTAACAATAACTGAGAAATTACCAATAAATTTACGATAAAAATTGGCAAAACCCAAAAAATCTTTGAAGAGCCTTTAATGAAATAGGTTGGACCCAATCACAGATGGCCTGAACCTTGACCGGGTCCATTTCAATAACAGATGGGGACAAAATGAATCCCAAAAATGAGATCCTCTGTACTCCAAAAAGACACTTTGATCCCTTCACATGCAGAGCATTCTCTCTCAAAATCTGGAATACAGTTCGAACATGTTTCACATGAGAGTCCCAGTCATTAGAAAAAATCAAGATATCATCCAAATAAACAATCAGAAATTTATCCACAAAATCCCTGAAAATGTCATTCATGAAGGACTGGAAGACAGAAGGAGCATTAGTGAGCCCAAAGGGCATCACAAGGTACTCAAAATGCCCCTCAGGGGTGTTAAATGCCGTCTTCCATTCATCCCCGTGCTTAATGCGAATAAGGTTATATGCCCCCCTGAGGTCAAGCTTGGTAAACCAAGTAGCGTTTTTCACCCTGGAAAACAGGTCAGAAATCAAGGGTAACGGATATTGATATTTCACAGTAATATTGTTCAAAAGATGATAATCAATACACGGCCTTAATGAACCATCCTTTTGGCCACAAAGAAAAAACCGGCACCTAAGGGTGAAGAGGATGGTCTGATATGACCCTTCTCCAATGACTCCTTGATATAAGACCGCATAGCGTCATGTTCAGGTACAGACAAGTTAAAAAGGCGACCTTTAGGGAATTTACTACCAGGCACTAATTCAATAGCGCAGTCATAGCTCCTATGGGGAGGCAAGGATGCAGATTTACTTTCGCTAAACACATCAGAAAAATCAATCAAAAACTCAGGAACATCCTGAGCCTGGGGGGAGGCAGAAAAAACAGGAGTGTTGGTATTAACACATTGGCAGCCCCAACTGGTTACAGACACAGATTTCCAATCCAAAACAGGATTATGAGACTGTAACCAAGGGAAACCCAGCACGATAATGTCATGAAGATTATACAGAACCAAAAATTTGCAGCTCTCCTGATGATCAGGTTCAACCCTCATTATCACCTGAGTAGAGAACTGAGGTTTATTCTCAGCCAAAGGGGTAGAATCGATCCCCAGTAGGGGAATAGACTTCTGTAGGGGTATCAAGGGAAACCAGCAACGTTTAGCAAAATCAAAATCCATCAGGTTAATAGCTGCTCCCGAATCAACGAAATCCTGAGCAGAAAATGAGGACAGAGAGCATATCAGAGTAACAGTTAATAAAAACTTAGTCTGAACACTACCCAAGACAACTGAGCGTGCAAAACGTCTTCCCCGCTTAGGGCAGACTGAAATAGCATGAGAGGCATCAACACAGTAGAAACATAACCCATTGCGCTTTCGAAACTCATGACGCTGTGCCCCAGAAACCACTCTATCACCCTGCATGGGTTCAGAAGCAGGTTCACAAGGCAACACTATTCCACGCATACTTCTCCGCTCACGCAAACGTCTGTCAATTTGAATCGCTAATGACATAGAATCATTGAGACCAGAGGGGATAGGGAATCCCACCATAACATCCTTTACATTATCTGACAGACCCTTCCGAAAAAGGGCTGCCAAAGCATCGTCATTCCATTTGGTCAGGACTGCCCACCTTCGGAATCTCTGACAGTATAACTCAGCGTCCTCAAGCCCCTGATTTAATGCCAACAAGGCTTTTTCAGCTTGATCAGTGACATTAGGCTCATCGTACAATAACCCCAAGGCCTGAAAAAATGCATCAACATCACTCAAAACAGGATCCCCAGGTGTCAGGGAAAAAGCCCAATCCTGGGATCGCCGCGCAGGAGAGAGATGACAATTTGAACCTGCTGCGCTGCGTTCCCTGAGGACTTAGATTTTAAGGCAAAAAACAATTTACAATTATTTTTGAAATTCAGAAACTTGGCTCGATCCCCCAAAAACAAATCTGGCATGGTAATCCTAGGTTCCACAACAAGGCAACCTAGCAAGATAGGAAGCAATACTCCGAACCTCAGTGGCAAGCTGATCCACACGGCCAGACAACTGTGCAAACTCCATTGAGAGAAAAAATCCTCCCCAGCACCCAGAGATACAGAGGGAAGAAAAAAAAAAAAATGCAACAAACAGAAAAATATCTCTGACAACTCTGACAACCTTTTTTTTTTCTTTCACAATATTTTTCCCTTCTGTGAGTACCATATAATTTTCAGTTAGGCCGGTGATACTGTTATGATTTGGTAGCTGAGGAGTGCAGGTAAAAAAGGCAATACACCAGAGCAGTTGGAATCTATGAGATTGCAGTACCCTGACTAACCACCACAACTAGAGGCAGCAGTGGAGCGTTCCTACGTTGGTCCTAGACGCCTCGTCACAGCCTGAGAAACTAACTATACCTAAAGATAGAAAGAGGAAAGCTATCTGCCCCGGAGCAGATCCCCAAAGAACATAGAAAGCCCCCAAACATGTAATGGCGGTTAGACAAGAAGAAATACTGACACAGACAGAAAATAGTATGAGCAAACGTTGGGGCCCAAACTATCTAAATAGAAAAGGATAGGAAGGGCACTTACTGCAATCCCAAAAAACCCTGAAAAGCACCAACTCTACTAATTTCAAAACACACTGAGATCACACGACCTCTACCACCTAAATTAGTTCTCTGGTGTAACAAAATCAAAACAGCAGCCACTGAAAAAACTGGAAAAAGCAAATGTACAAAACATCAGTGGCTGAACTAAACTGAGAGGGCAAAAGCCCCCGGAGGGGACCCTGAAGGCCCCCACAGAAGTGCAGGACAAAATGCAAAAATCAAGCACAAAAGCAAAAAGAAGAAAATGTCTTATCTGTTAGCAGGAGATGCAGACACGAAACAGCAGGCTACAAAGGAAACAGGAATCAAGGATTGAGACCAGAACAATTGATCACCGGCAACCCTGATGGGAAGGCGACTCCCTTATATAAGACCAGTCAGTAACACCTGATTCCCAATCCTCACAATCTTCACTGGACAGTCCAGTACCGCTTGTAACCACCAGAGGGAGCCTCTGCTCAGAACTCATCTCAAGTCCATTCACAACACATTCCTCAATGTTCAAATAAAAAATCACAAGGAGAACTGACTGCAAGGAAAAAAAGGAAAGAATCTGCACCTCTTCCACCAAAACTTGATAACACTTCTGAGTTGTTGCTGATAAAAATCTCACCAATTCGTCCAAAAGCGAGTGAATCAGATTACTTTAAATCCTTGCAAGACTATAAAGTTTCCTAATGTGACACAAAATCGTGTATGTTCTCAGTTAAGCTTTTGAGAATAACCAACAATGCAGTCTGAATGACGTGATTGGAGACAGGAGACTGCTGTTAGTTAAAAAAAAAAGGAGTGCACATGAAACCACAAGCTGTCAAACCCTTTTTGGTTTTCAAATGGTAATGGAATCCAGACAATATGCTGAGAGCAGGAGGCACTACATAGGATCAACTTTTCGTATTTTTTAATAGTATGATGGTTCCCTCTTAGGCCTCTTTCACACATCCGGCGGGCGCCTTGCGGCGCCCCCGGCATTTTCCCGCAGCGCCGTATCTGAAAATCTGATGCGCCGCATGCGGCTTTTTTCGCATTGACATGCATTAGCGCCGGATGGCGCCGCATGTCAATGCGTTGCATGCGGTTTTGTCCGGATGCGGCGCAAATGTACATTGCGGCGTCCGGAAAAAACGCTGCATGTAACGTTTTTTGTTTTTGCCGGATGGTCTCTTATCTCTCCAAGCATCAGAGACCATCCGGCAAAAAACCGCAATTTGGGCGCCGGAAGTGTGAAAGCTTTTCACATGCGGCGCTGCGGCAAAATGCCGGGGGCGCCGCCAGGCGCCCGCCGGATGTGTGAAAGAGGCCTTAGCAGAAATATTTAATGGATAATTTGGCTATTTTATTTGCCAAGTTTTTAACACTAAGGTTCAGATACGGCTTTAAAGATGGCTAATACTTGGAATATAACGCTTTTTTATTTCAAAGTACAAAATTAAGGAATAGTATGATTGAATAGTATGAATGCGTACACTTTAGTATATTTTAACCCCTTTATTCCATCGGATGTAATATTCCGTCCATGTGACCCTGGACCTCATTCCCATGGACGGAATATTACGTCCAGGGCGAATATTACGTCCGGGGGGAGCGCAGCTATTCGCAGCCGCGTGTCAGCTGATTATCACAGCTGACTCCCGGGACTGTGTGTCAGGAGCGGTCACGGACCGCTCCCGACACATTAACCCCTGGCACACCGCGATCAAACATGATCGCGGTGTACCAGGGGCACAGGGGAGGATCGCGCAGGGAGGGGGCTCCCTGCACGCTTCCCTGAGACCCTGAGAACAGCGCGATGTGTCGCGCTGTTCCGAGGGACTCTCCTCCCTCCAAGGACCCGGATCCAAGATGGCCGCCGGGTCCTGCAGGGAGGCGGCTTCCTCAGTGCCTGCTGAGAGCAGGCACTGAGAAGCCTGCAGCACTGCCAGATCGATCGCTGGTATGACAGAGTGCTGTGCACACTGTCAAACCAGCGATCTCACACTACACAGTGATGTCCCACCCTGGGACAAAGTATAAAAGTTAAAAAAATAAAATAAAAAGTGTAAAAAAAAAAAAAAAAAAAAATATTCCCCAATAAATTCATTTATTCCTGTAAATAAAAAAAAAACAATAAAAGTACACATATTTGGTATCGCCGCGTCCGTAACGACCCCCTATAAAAATGTCCCACTAGTTAACCCCATTAGTGAACCCCTTAAAAAAAAAAAACAAAGCAAAAAATCAATGCTTTATCATCATACTGCCGAACAAAAAGTGGAATAACACGCGATCAAAAAGACCGATATAAATAAACATGGTACCACTGAAAACGTCATCTTGTCCCGCAAAAAATGAGCTGCCATACAACATCATCAGCGAAAAAATAAAAAAGTTATAGCTCGCAGAATAAAGCGATGCAAAAATAATAATTTTTTATATAAAATTGTTTTTATTCTATAAAAGCACCAAAACATTAACAAAATGATATAAATGAGGTATCGCCGTAATCGTACTGACCCGAAGAACAAAACTGCTTTATCAATTTTTCCACACGCGGAACGGTATAAACGCCTCCCCCAAAAGAAATTCATGAATTGCTGATTTTTGTTCATTCTAACCTCCCAAAAATCGAAATAAAAAGCGATCAAAAAATGTCACGTGCTCAAAAATGGTACCAATAAAAACGTCAACTCGTACCGCAAAAAATAAGTCCTCACATGACTCTGTGGGCCAAAATATGCCAAAATTATAGCTCTCAAAATGTGGTGATGCAAAAACTATTTTTGCAATAAAAAGCGTCTTTTAGCATGACAGCTGCCAATCATAAAAACTCGCTATAAATAGTAAATCAAACCCCCCTTTATCACCCCCTTAGTTAGGGAAAAGTAATAAAATTAAAAAAAATGCATTTATTTCCATTTTCCCATTAGGGTTAGGGTTGCGGCTAAAGTGTAGGATTAGGGTTAGGATTAGGGTTGGGGTGTGTTAGGGTTAGGTTTGTGGTTAGGGTTGGGACTAGGGTTAGGGGTGTGTTGGGGTTAGGGTTGGAGTTAGAATTGGGGGGTTTCCGCTGTTTAGGCACATTAGGGGCTCTCCAAATGTGACATGGTGTCTGATCTCAATTCCAGCCAATTCTGCGTTGAAAAAGTCAAACTGTGCTCCTTCACTTCTGAGCTCTGCCATGCGTCCAAACAGTAGTTTACCCCCACATATAGGGTATCAGCATACTCTGGACCCCAAGAGTTATTGTGCAATTTGTCCTATTTCTTCTGTTACCCTTCGTAAAATAAAAAACTGGGGGCGAAAATATCATTTTTGTAAAAAAAAAAAATTATTTCTTTGTTTTTACGGCTGTACGTTATAAACTTCTGTGAAGCACTTGGGGCTTCATAGCGCTCACCACACATCTAGATAAGTTCCTTGTGGGGTCTATTTTCCAAAATGGGGTCACTTGTGGGGGTTTCCACTGTTTAGGCGCATCAGGGGCTCTCCAAATGCGACATGACGCCCCCAGACAATTCCATCAAAGTCTGCAATCCAAAACGTCACTACTTCCCTTCCGAGCCCCAACATGTACCCATACAGTAGTTTTCTCCCACATATTGGGTATCAGCGTACTCAGGACAAATTGGAAAACTACTATTGGGGTCCAATTTCTCCTGTTACCCTTGTGAAAATAAAATATTGGGGGTGAAAAAATCATTTTTGTAAAAAAAAAAAAGGATTTTTTATTTTTACGGCTGTACATTATAAACTTCTGTGAAGCACTTTGGGGTTCAAAGTGCTCACTGTTATGATTTGGTAGCTGAGGAGAGCAGGCAAAAACGGTAATACACCAGAGAGGTTGGAATCTACTGGATTGCAGTACCCTGACTAACCACCACAACTAAAGGCAGCCGTGGAGCGTTCCTAAGTTGGTCCTAGACGCCTCGTCACAGCCTGAGAGGTTAACTACACCTAAAGATAGAAAGAGGAAAGCTATCTGCCCTGGAGCAGATCCCCAAAGAACATAGGAAGCCCCCAAACATGTAATGGCGGTTAGACAAGAGGAAATACAGACACAGACAGAAAATAGTATGAGCAAACGTTGGGGCCCAATCTTCCTAGAAAGAAAAGGATAGGAAGGACACTTACTGCAATCCAAAAAACCCTAAAAAATACCAACTCTACTAATTGCAAAAACACCTGAGATCACACGACCTCTACCACCTAAATTAGTTCTCTGGTGTAACAAAACTAAGCTGCAGCCACTGAAAAAACTGGAAAAGGCAAATGAACAAATAACAGTGGCTCAGATAATCTGAGAGGAGCACAAGCCCCCGGAGGGGACCTGGCTGACCTCCACAGAAGTGCAGAGAACAATGCAAAAAGCAAGCACAAAAATAAAAGCAGAAAATATCTTATCTGATAGCAGAAGATGCAGGCAAGACTCAGCAAGCTTCAAAGTGAACCAGGAACCACAGTTGAGACAAGAACAATTGATCACCGGCAAACATGATGGGAGGGAACCTCCCTTATATAAGACCAGTCTGTAACTCCTGATTGCCAATCTTCACAATCTTCATTGAATGGTTCAGTACTGTTTGTAACCACCAGAGGGAGCTTCTGCTCAGAATTCATTTCTAACACATTCACAACAGTACGCCCCCTTGAGGAGGGGTCAACGAACCATCATTTGGGCAACCAGGTCGGTCAAGATGAGGTCTGTGATATGCACGGATCAGTCTCCTAGCATGGATGTCCGAAGCAAACACCCAAGAATTGTCCTCCTGACCATAACCTCTCCACTTAACCAAATACTGGAGTTTCCGTCTAGAAAAATGAGAATCCAATATTTTCTCAACCACATACTCCAGATTGCCCTCAACCAAAACAGGGTCAGGAGGCGCAGCCATAGGAACCACTGGCTCGACAAACCTCTTCAATAAGGACTTGTGGAATACGTTATGGATCTTAAATGTCCCTGGAAGAAGCAAACGAAAGGAAACAGGATTGAGAATCTCCATGATCTTATAAGGTCCAATGAACCTGGGCTTAAACTTAGGAGATGCAACTCTCATAGGGATATTTCTTGAGGACAACCAGACCAAGTCCCCCACTTCAAACCGAGGACCATCAGTCCTATGCCGGTTGGCAAACCGCTGGGCCCTCTCCTGAGAGAGGGACAACCTCTCCACTACCTGGTCCCAAATCTGCTGCATACGCTCCACAACAGAGTCAACACCTGGACAGACAGAAGCCTCCGTCTGTCCCGAAGAAAATTGAGGGTGAAACCCAAAATTGCAGAAAAATGGAGACATCAAAATGGCAGAGCTAGCCCTATTATTAAGAGCAAACTCAGCCAAAGGCAAAAAAGAGACCCAGTCATCTTGATCAGCAGACACAAAGCATCTCAGATAAGTCTCCAATGTCTGGTTTGTTCTCTCAGTTTGTCCATTGGTCTGAGGATGAAAAGCCGAGGAGAAAGACAATTGAACACCAAGTTTAGAACAAAAAGTCCTCCAAAATCTGGAAACAAACTGGACTCCTCTGTCAGACACAATGTTCTCAGGAATGCCGTGTAACCGAACCACGTGCTGAAGGAAAAAAGGCACCAATTCAGAGGAGGAAGGCAACTTAGGTAATGGCACAAGATGTATCATTTTGGAAAACCTATCACAAATCACCCAAATAACGGTCATTCTCTGAGAAACAGGGAGGTCGGAAATGAAATCCATAGAGATATGGGTCCATGGTCTCTTGGGCACAGGCAATGGCATCAACAAACCACTAGAGCGAGAGCAAGGCTTGGAGCGAGAGCAAGTCCCGCAGGACTGCACAAATTCCCTGACGTCACGAGACAAAGTAGGCCACCAAAAGGACCGACTAACCAAGTCTCTGATACCAAAAATTCCGGGATGACCAGCCAACTCGGAACAATGAATCTCAGACATCAACTGTATTTACACAAGAAAATCCCATGACAGATAACATGATCAGAGATAAAAAAAATTCTCCATTAAATGTCACCTGCTTATCCCAGCAGGAAGTACGGCGGCGTCTAAAAATCACTAAAGTTGACAAATCCCCGGGCCCGGATGCGATACACCCCCGAGTACTGCAGGAATTAAGTACAGTTATAGATAGACCATTATTTTTAATCTTTAACCCCTTCATGACCCAGCCTATTTTGACCTTAAAGACCTTGCCATTTTTTGCAATTCTGACCAGTGTCCCTTTATGAGGTAATAACTCAGGAATGCTTCAACGGATCCTAGCGATTCTGAGAATGTTTTTTCGTGTCATATTGGGCTTCATGTTAGTGGTAAATTAAGGTCAATAATTTTTGCGTTTATTTGTGAAAAAAATGGAAATTTGGCGAAAATTCTGAAAAGTTTGTAATTTTCAAATTTTTTATTTTTATTCTGTTAAACCAGAGAGTTATGTGGCACAAAATAGTTAATAAATAACATTTCCCACATGTCTACTTTACATCAGCACAATTTTGGGAACAACATTTTTTTTTGTTAGGAAGTTATAAGGGTTAAAAGTTGACCAGCGATTTCTCCTTTTTACATCAAAATTTACAAAACCATTTTTTTTAGGGACCACCTCACATTTGAAGTCACTTTGAGGGGTCTATATGGCAGAAAAAACCAAAAGTGACACCTTTATAAAAACTGCACCCCTCAAGCTACTCAAAACTACATTCAAGAAGATTATTAACCCTTCAGGTGCTTCACAGGAACTAAAGCAACGTGGAAGGAAAAAATGGACATTTTAATTTTTCCAACAAAAATTTTCTTTTAGCAACAATTTTTTCATTTTTACATGGGCATCAGGATAAAATGGATCCTAAAATTTGTTGGGCAATTTCTCCTGAGTACACAGATACCTCATATGTGGTCATAAACCACTGTATGGGCGCACAGCAGGGCTCAGAAGGGAAGGAGCGCCATTTGACTTTTTGAATAGAAAATATGCTGGAATATTTAGCGGTTGCCATGTCACATTTGGAGAGTCCCTGTGTGCCTAAACATTGGAGCTCCCCCACAAGTGACCCCATTTTGTAAACTAGACCTCCTAAGGAACTTATCTAGATGCATAGTGATCACTTTGAACCCAAGGTGCTTCAAAAATTGATCTGTAAAAAAAAGAAAGTACTTTTTTTTCACAAAAATTTTCTTTTAGCCTCAGTTTTTTTCATTTTCACATGGGCAAAAGTATAAATTGGACCCTAAAATTTGTTGGGCAATTTCTCCTGAGTACACAGATACCTCATATGTGGTCATAAACCACTGTTTGGGCGCACGGCAGGGCTCAGAAGGGAAGGAGCGCCATTTAACTTTTTAAATGGAAAATATGCTGGAATATTTAGCGGTTGCCATGTCGCATTTGGAGAGTCCCTGTGTGCCTAAACATTGGAGCCTCCCCACAAGTGACCCCATTTTGGAAACTAGACCCCCTAGGGAACTTATCTAGATGCATAGTGAGCACTTTGAAGCCCAGGTGCTTCACAAATTGATCCGTAAAAAAAAGAAAGTACTTTTTTTTCACAAAAATTTTCTTTTAGCCTCAGTTTTTTTCATTTTCACATGGGCAACAGTATAAATTGGATCCTAAAATTTGTTGGGCAATTTCTCCTGAGTACACAGATACCTCATATGTGGTCATAAACCACTGTTTGGGCGCACGGCAGGGCTCAGAAGGGAAGGAGCGCCATTTGACTTTTTGAATGGAAAATATGCTGGAATATTTAGCGGTTGCCATGTCGCATTTGGAGAGTCCCTGTGTGCCTAAACATTGGAGCTCCCCCACAAGTGACCCCATTTTGGAAACTAGACCCCCTAAGGAACTTATCTAGATGCATAGTGAGCACTTTGAACCCACAGGTGCTTCACAAATTGATCCGTAAAAAAAGAAAGTACTTTTTTTTCACAAAAATTTTCTTTTAGCCTCAGTTTTTTTCATTTTCACATGGGCAACAGTATAAATTGGATCCTAAAATTTGTTGGGCAATTTCTCCTGAGTACACAGATACCTCATATGTGGTCATAAACCACTGTTTGGGCGCACGGCAGGGCTCAGAAGGGAAGGAGCGCCATTTGACTTTTTGAATGGAAAATATGCTGGAATATTTAGCGATTGCCATGTCGCATTTGGAGAGTCCCTGTGTGCCTAAACATTGGAGCTCCCCACAAGTGACCCCATTTTGGAAACTAGACCCCCTAAGGAACTTATCTAGATGCATAGTGAGCACTTTGAACCTCCAGGTGCTTCACAAATTGATCCGTAAAAAAAAAAAGTACTTTTTTTTCACAAAAAATTTTCTTTTAGCCTCAGTTTTTTTCATTTTCACATGGCAACAGTATAAATTGGATCCTAAAATTTGTTGGGCAATTTCTCCTGAGTACACAGATACCTCATATGTGGTCATAAACCACTGTTTGGGCGCACGGCAGGGCTCAGAAGGGAAGGAGCGCCATTTGACTTATGAATGGAAAATATGCTGGAATATTTAGCGATTGCCATGTCGCATTTGGAGAGTCCCTGTGTGCCTAAACATTGGAGCTCCCCCACAAGTGACCCCATTTTGGAAACTAGACCCCCTAAGGAACTTATCTAGATGCATAGTGAGCACTTTGAACCCCAAGGTGCTTCACAGAAGTTTATAACGCAGAACCGTGAAAATAAAAAATCATTTTTTTTCTCAAAAAATGATTTTTTAGCCCACTATTTTTTATTTTCACAATGGTTACAGGAGAAATTGGACCCCAAAAGTTGTTGTCCAGTTTGTCCTGAGTACGCTAGTACCCCATATGTGGGGGGAACCACTGTTTGGGCACACGTCAGGGCTCGGAAGGGATGTGGTGACGCTTTGAAATGCCGACTTGATGGAATGGTCTTCGGGCATCTTGTTACGTTTGCAAAGCCCATGATGTGCCTAAACAGTAGAAACTCCCCACAAGTGACCCCATTTTGGAAACTAGATCCCCCAAGGAACTCCTATAGATGTGTGATAAGCACTTTGAATCTCCAAGTCCTTCACAGAAGTTTATAACGCAGAGCCGTGAAAATATAAAATCATTTTTTTTCCACAAAAATAATTTTTAGTCCCCAATTTTTTTTCCCAATGTTAACAGGAGAAATTAGAACCCCCAAAGTTGTTGTGCAATTTTTCCCGAGTACGCTGATACCTCATATGTGGGGATAAACCACTGTTTGGGCATACGTCGGGGCTTGGAATAAAGGGAGCACTGTTTGACTTTTTGAACGCAAAATTTGCAGGAATCAATGGTGGCGCCATGTTGCGTATGGAGACCCCCTGATGTGCCTAAATAGTGGAAACCCCTCAATTCTAACTTTAACACTAACCCCAACACACCCCTAACCCCAACCCTAACACCTACACACACCTAACCCTAATACAAACCCTAATCATAACCCTAACCCCAACACACCCCTAACCCTAATCCCAACTCTAACCATAAACCTAACTACAAGCCTAACCCTAATTCCAACCCTAACCCTAATTCCAACCCTAACTCAAATTCCAACCCTAACCGTAATTCTAACCTTAACCCTAATGCTAAACCCTAACCCTAGTTCTAACCCTAAGGCTGGGTTCATATTGCGTTTTACCAGCCTGTTCAACACGTAGCGTTGACCGGCTGGTAACGGTATAGCATAACGCAATTGCGTTATGCTATACCCGCTAGCGCAGATGAATCAGCAGATAATCAGCCGCGGATCCGCAGCAAAATCAGTCGCGGATCAGCAACAAAATCCGCCGCGGATCAGCAGCAAAATCCGCAGCGGATCAGCAGAAAAATCTGCCGCGGATCAGCAGCAAAATCAGCCGCGGATCAGCAGCGAAATCCGCCGCGGATCAGCAGCGAATCCGCAGGGAATCAGCAGCGAAATCCGCCGCGGATCAGCAGCGAATCTGCAGGGAATCAGCAGCGAAATCCGCCGCGGATCCGCAGCGAATCAGCAGCAAAATCAGTCGCAGATCAGCAGCAAAATCCGCCGCGGATCCGCAGCGGAATCCGCCGTGGATCCGCAGCGAAATCCGCCGCGGATCCGCAGCGAAATCAGTCGCGGATCCGCAGCGAAATCAGTAGCGGATCCGCAGCGAAATCAGTAGCGGATCTGCAGCGAAATCCGCCGGGATCAGCAGCGAAATCCGCCGTGGATCAGCAGCGAAATCCGCCGTGGATCAGCAGCGAATCCGCAGAGAATCAGCAGCGAAATCCGCCGCGAATCAGCAGCGAAATCCGCCGCAGATCTGCAGCGAATCAGCAGCAAAATCAGTCGCGGATCAGCAGCGAAATCCGCCGCGGATCCGCAGCGAAATCCGCCGCGGATCAGCAGCGAAATCCGCCGCGGATCCGCAGCGAAATCCGCCGCGGATCAGCAGCGAAATCCGCCGCGGATCAGCAGCGAAATCCACCGCGGATCAGCAGCGAAATCCGCCACGGATCCGCAGTGAATCAGCAGCAAAATCCGCCGCGGATCCGCAGCGAAATCCGCCGCGGATCAGCAGCGAAATCCGCCGCGGATCAGCAGCGAAATCCGCCGCGGATCCGCAGCGAAATCCGCCGCGAATCAGCAGCAAAATCAGTTGCGGATCAGCAGCGAAATCCGCCGCGGATCAGCAGCGAAATCAGCCGTGGATCCGCAGCGAAATCCGCCGCGGATCAGCAGCGAAATCAGCCGTGGATCCGCAGCGAAATCAGCCGCGGATCTGCAGCGAAATCCGCCGCGGATCCGCAGCGAAATCCGCCGCGGATCAGCAGCGAAATCAGCCGCGGATCCGCAGCGAAATCCGCCGCGGATCAGTAGCGAAATCAGCCACGGATCCGCAGCGAAATCCGTCGCGGATCAGCAGCGAAATCCGTCGCGGATCAGCAGCGAAATCCGCCGCGGATCAGCAGCGACATCCGCCGCGGATCCGCAGCGAAATCCGCCGCGGATCAGCAGCGAAATCCGCCGCGGATCAGCAGCGATATCCGCCGCGGATCCTCAGTGAAATCCGCCGCGGATCCGCAGCGAAATCCGCCGCGGATCAGCAGCGAAATCAGCCGCGGATCCGCCGCGAAATCCGCCGCGGATCCGCCGCGAAATCCGCCGTGGATCAGCCGCGAAATCCGCCGCGGATCAGCCGCGATATCCGCCGCGGATCCGCAGCCAAATCAGCTGCGGATCAGCAGCAAAGTCCGCTAGGAAAAAAAAAAAAAATTCTTTTTTTTATTATTTGTCCCTACCTATGACAGGGGGGGGTTCATTTACTTTTTGTTATTTTGATCACTGTGACAGTTTATCACAGTGATCAAAATAAATTTTTTTACAATGGAGGGCGCACTGCGCATGCGCCGGCCGGCGGGCGCACTGCACATGCGCCCGCCATTTTCCAAGATGGCGGCGCCCATGAAGAATCCCGGGCAGCCGCCGGGACGGATCCAGGGACATCGGTGGACCGGGAGAGGTGAGTAGGGGACGTCGGAAGGTGAGGGGGGGGATCGGAAGGTGAGGGGGGGTGATCGCAGGAGCAGGGTAGCAGACAGCGACGGCGGTGACCGATCACTGCCATCTTTCGATGGCGGCGGCCGATCACCGCCGTGACATGGTGTGGGGGGGTCTGATCGCGGTCTCCAGCCATGGAAGATGCTATTGCAGCATCGGCCATGGCTGGATTGTAATATTTCACCAGTTTCATTGGTGAAATATTACAAATCGCTCTGATTGGCAGTTTCACTTTTAACAGCCAATCA